>OU343220.1:106673097-106699554 GCA_910596185.1 Chrysanthemum makinoi
TTGACCACCCAGGTCACCAGGTTTCAAATTTGACAGAATTATATGAGAAATATGAAGTAGTTTTAACCCGTGCAAATTGAAAAAATGATATACTAAGTAATTGTAGTTTTTTTTGTTTTATTTTGCTTTGACACATGTACTTTGTCATTGTCATCTGTTGTTTTTGAAAATGTTAGTCTTGCACCACTTAAAAGGACTAGCATATGTGAATATTTTTTAAAAGTTAATATAGTTGTATAGCCCTTTGTCCGGTATATCAATAATGTTATGTAAGTTTATTAGAATCACAAAAACTAAATAGTATTGTTATCTTTAGCGATAAGTATTTGTACCTCAAACAAATAGTTTTGAACAATGCTTAAATATCTATGCAAATTGATAGTACAAGATAATTTTATTATGATGTGTTGGGATATAAAAAGTCAAAGTGCAGAAGAGTCAAAGTACTGAAGTCAAAGTACTGCTAAAGTATAAAGTCAAAGTACTGCTCGATTCATCAAAGTACTGCATGCTTAAAGGACTGATATGTAAAAGCGTTAAGGATTATCTTGTAATTCTAGAATGTTCTAAGCTTAGTATAGTATTACTTGTCGTACAAGGTTTGTAATTGTAAACCGACTAGGGTTATCCTTAAGCCTATAAAAGGACCCCTAGGTTGACATTAGAGAATACGTTTTAGAGAAGTACGATATTAGAGTTTTAGAGTTGTTAAAGAATGTGTATAACAAGCAGGTTCAGAGTTATTAATAAAATCGTTGAAAGTTAAAGTTAATTCTTCTTAGCTTTGTTAAGTAAATTCCGCATACTTAATAGAGTTTGCTCAGTGTTTCATTGTTAGTAACTTAGTATTTATCCAAGGTTATTAAACCCTTAACAAGCTATATAAGTTAGTTTGGTTAGAGTACATCGATCCAACAAGTGGTATCAGAGCTTGTGTGGAAACTCTGACTAAGAAGAAACCCTTAAAACCTAGTTAACAACAAACCCTAAAGATGTCGACTGAAGCTGCACCACCCACATCCATCACCTCACTCAGAATACCAATCATCAAGAAGGGAGAATACGATCTATGGAGCATGAAGATGAGAGTGTTTGAGAGATTTAGTAAGAAGAGGGGTGAGTTAGAATGAAGAAATGTCTTCTCTTTATAGGCAAAATCTTCCACTGTTGTTCCCGGATCCCACGATCCCTTCCACTTGGGATCCGTCTAGTGTAATCCTAGGGATCCGTGGAACGCTCCTCTTTCCCATGGGTTTTTTGGTTATGGGTCATGGGTTATGGGTTGGTCCATGGTTTTCTTTAGATTCAATGTATCTAAGTATACATTGTATCTAGCCAACTTGGGCATGGGTTAAGATCCATGGTTATGGTTTTTACCCATCCTAATAAACTATTACAACAAATGCTTAATTATTACATTTTGTATTTAAATGGCTATATGTAAATGCTTTACAAAAATAACATGTATCCTTATAATTATACTTAAGATAACATTATATTTGTTATTAACAAAACACAAAGAGATCGCAAAATATTAATAAACGTTTTTACGGTTAATTTGTATTAACAATCTCCCCTTTTTGTTGATGACAAAACATAATGTTATGATGAGTAAAACTTAAGAATAGATGTAAGTTTTGAAAGCCCCTAAGTTTTACTTCTTCTCCCCCTTTTTGTCGAAACAAAAGTTAACCATTGGAAGAAATAATCATAAAAGTGTGGAAAAATTAGTCCACGTATTGCTAACTCCCCGCTGACGGTAGCTCCCCCTAGTTTGGGGCGTCAAGTGAAGAAAAATAAAATATCCTACAAAAAGAAAGGTTAGTAACATGCTTAAATAATCTTGGAATTGCCGAGAATCAAGATTTGGAGCCAAGGTATGTAAACAAGGCCTTGTAATAAAACAACAAATTGTAGTGGTATTTATGCCACCTACAAGCATGTAAAAAATAAGAACAAGACTTGTTCTTGAAAAGACTTCAAAAGAAAAAGTACTAAAAATAGAAAATAGTAGTAGTGATTCCTTCCATGCTTGCATAAGGTTATGGATGGAGGTTTGAATGAGTAATGGTATTGATGCGATCAAGGATGAGATTGAGTATGAATCGCATTTCTTCCCTAACTTCTATTGCAATTTCCCTAGTGGATTGGCAATGTTCACAATGTAGGTGATGTGGGTAATGAGTACCGAAATCTTCCGGTTTGTTTTGATTTGTGAGTTGCGGAAGTTGTGGTGGAAAAATAGGAAAATATGGATCAAAGTCCGGAATGATTGAAAGTGGTGGTGGAAAAGAACCTAGATGTTCTTGTAGTTTAATGGGAGAAAAAGGTGGTGATGTTTCAAGATCATTGAATATTGTGTTTGGAGAAGTTGGAGGTGTCAAAAAGGCTAATTCTTTTTGCTTTGGTTGTGGAGATCTTGTTGGAGTCGTAAGGAGTTCCAAAAGAGTGATTTTAGGTGGTGAATGATTTGATGAAATTGGTGTACTTGTTGGTGATGAAGGAGGTGCTATAATGGAAGCATCTTGTGGTGAGTTAGTTGATGGTGATGAGCCATATGATGGTTTTCCTAAGCAACAAGATCGGATGTTAATCCGTGCGGATATCCTAGAGTTTGATTTTGGTATTTTGGAAGGTGGAAGTACAAAGGTTTGAGTTTCATGGAGATGATTGTTTGTACTAGGTGATTCATCTAAAGGGTTTGTGGATGACATGGTGTTGTGTTTGTGAGATGAGATGGATTATGCAAGCATTTTGGGAGTTCTATATATAGAAAAACAAAGCATTGTAATGAATGCTTGACCCAAAATGTGGATTAAAATCTAATGATTAGTTATGAATTTAAGGCATGTGATCATGGGAACACAAACATTAAAGAGCATACTCCCAAAAAATAAAACAAATGTGGATTCTTCATCCAAAGTGAGAAAAATAGAAGGTAAAAAAAGCTTCTGTCTCACGGATCCCACGGATCCTTCCCTTGAGGGATCCGTCCAGCATGAAGGCTGGGATCCGTGGGTCTGGTGATTCAGGCAGCATAAAATTTCCTTTTGAAAACATTTTTGCCTAGTGTGTGCCTATATGCAAACTATTTGGAGTTGCGGTTATCTCGACACCTAAAAAGAAAAAGAAAATAAACTAGAAGTAGAAAAGCATCCTATTGAGATAACCCGAAAACACATATTTAGTACATAAGTACGTAATTTAGTGTTATCAATGCTCCTAATTCATTGTTGCTTAAATGAATGTACCCTAAAACACATATTAGTTATGTGTCCCCTTTAGCATTCAAAAGACATGAGATGCAATGAAAATGGGTTTTTACTTTGTGTTAATAATGAAAAAGCGATTTGTCCTAGACGTGAGAAATTGCTTTTGTGAAATTGATACTGGAAGGTATCATCCTTTTAGAAAACATTTTGAAAAGAGGTTTTCTTTGAAAATGTGTATGTGTTTGCAACCAAAAAAAAAGAAAGCTATAAGTGGAAAACTTATCTTGGTTTTGAAAATTCCCGTATTGTTTGTGAGTTGTGCGTGAAATAGAGATCCTAGACTCAGAAGAAGAAGGCTAGTGTTTACATACCTTGTAGAGTCAAATAAGTTACGACGTTTGTTCCATTAGACCAAGACCAAGGCGAAGTAGGTTGAATTGTTCCCGCTTCCACGGTTTGGTGAGGACGTCGGCTATGTTGTCTTCGGATGCTACCTTCTCAATAGAGATGTTCCCCTTTTGAACATTGTCTCTTAAGAAGTGATGACCGATCTCTATATGCTTTGTGCGAGAATGCAATACCCGATTCTTGCTTAAGTCGATGGCACCTTTGTTGTCACATAGGATGGCTATGTCGCTTAGATGAATTTCGTAGTCAACTAACGCTTGTTTCATCCATAGTGTTTGTTGGCATGCTTTGCCGGTGGAGATGTATTCGGCTTCGGTTGTTGATATTGCTAGTGCCGTTTGTTTCTTAGAAAACCAAGATGTTAAACAACATCCCATGAAAGTACATACCCCACTTGTACTTTTTCTATCAACGTAATCACTTGCATGGTCAGAATCTGCATATACAATTGTTTCTACTCCCGTGCCCTTAGGATACCATAATCCTAATTGTGTTGTACCCTTAATGTATCTAAATATCCTTTTTACGGCTTCTAGGTGTGATGTTTTAGGGTCTTCTTGCCGTGAGGTAGAGAAGACTACCTATCATGCCACGATATTTAGTATTATCTACGGATTCGCCGTCTTCATCTTTTGTGAGTTTGGTGTCGGATGACATTGGTGTCCTAATTGGTTTCGACTCTTCTAGACCGAATTTCTTTAACATCTCCTTTATGTATTTAGATTGATTAAAGAAGATACCATCTTCTACTTGTTTAAGAAAGAAACTAAGTTCTCCCATCATACTCATCTCGAACTCGTCATGCATGATTTTAGAGAAATCATCACACATGTCTTGACAAGTGGATCCGAATATAATATCATCTACATATATTTGCACTATGATTATATGTGACTCTCTTTTCTTAGTAAAAGTGTGTTGTCAACTAACCCCATGGTATAGTTGTGTTTAATTAAAAATGACTTGAGTCAATCATATCAAGCTTTTGGAGCTTGTTTAAGACCGTAAAGGGCTTTCTTTAATTTATATACATGTTTGGGTTTTTCAAAATCGATGAGGCCCGGAGGTTGAGCTACATATATTTCTTCATTAATGAAACCATTTAGAAAAGCGCTTTTGACATCCATTTGATAAAGCTTTAGATCATTAGCACAAGCATACGCAAGAAGTATTCTTATAGACTCTAATCTAGCCACGGGGGCATAGGTCTCATCAAAGTCTATTCCTTCTTGTTGGTTATACCCTTGAGCAACGAGTCTAGGTTATATGTTTGAAACGAAACAAAACAAGCTACTTTGGTTTTGAACTTGAGACCTTAATGTTCGTTCGTTTAGCTTTCCTATGACTTTATCTACGGGGTGATCTTTGGACTCTTTAATGTTTATGATTTCATCATTTAAAGGTTCTTCTTCTTCATTTATCTTTTTCTTTATTACTATAGCTTCACTTTCTATAATCTCGTCATCGACAAGAGGTGGAGAGGGTTTGGGTGGACTTTCATCAAACTTTATATTTAATGACTCTTCTACCTTCATTGTTTCTTTGTTTAATATGACGTAAGCTTTGCTATTTGGCGAGTAACCTAGAAAGATACCTTCGGTTGATTTAGGATCAAATTTTGTAAGGTAATCTTTAGTGTTAAGAATAAAACATTTGCTTCCAAAGACTCTAAAGTGATTTAACGTAGGCTTTTTTCCTCGGAGTAACTCATATGGAGTTTTACCTAAGATTGGTCTAATTAAGACTCGATTGAGTATGTACGTTGAAGTATCAACGGCATTACACCAAAACTTTTGAGGTACGGATTGTTCATTAAGCATGGTTCGACTCATTTCTTGTAGGGTTCTATTCTTTCTTTCTACTACCCCATTCGATTGTGGAGTGCGTGGAGCCGAGAAGTTGTGAGTAATACCATTAGCGTCACAAAAGGCTCAAAATTGCACTTCATTATCGAATTCCCTACCATGATCCGTCCTAATGGACACTATAGGACTTCCTAGTTGTCTTTGGATCTTTTTGCTTAATATTTCAAAATAATTAAAGGTTTCCGTTTTGTTCTTTAAAATTTTGTCCATGTATACCTAGAGTAGTCATCCACTATGACCAAAGTGTAGTAGTTGCCTCCATAACTTTGGATAGCGGATGGACCAAATAAATCCATATGTAGTAATTCTAGACACCTAGTTGTAGACACCATGTTTTTAGCTTTATGACTAGAATGAGCTTGTTTTCCTATATTACAAGCATCACAAAAATGATGTTCATATTTTAACTTAGGTAGATCTCTTACTAGATCTTTGGATGATAGCGATTGAAGAAGTCGCATGTTGGCGTGACCAATCTTGATGCCATAAGGTCAAGTATCATCCATAGAGGTAAGACATAGTTTGTCTTTAGGTTCATTACCGATTTTAATGACATAGACTCCATGTTTCCTAATTCCGCTTCCTATGGTTATGCCATTTTTTAATATCTTACTACCGGTTTCGGTAAAAAGTACATTGCACTTTTTATCACATATTTTTCCTATACTTAAGAGGTTAAAGTTTAGGTTTTCTATGTGACACACATCGTTAATGGTTAGAGATTTGTTAGAAATCGTACCTTTACCGATGATTCTACTTTTGCTATTTCCAAACACCACATTACCTCCATTGAAGGATTCATATGTGGAGAATAGATCTCTATTGCTGGTCATGTGCCTCATGCACCCGCTATCCTTGACCCATTCATCCGGGTCTAGGTCGACCTTTAAGCATACCTAAGACAATAATAAACTCAAAAGTTTGGTCCCCATTTGTTCATGGGTCCATTAGTGTTAAACATCCCATTCATGTTAGACATGTATGGATAAGATGAGTATGCATTCCATGGTGCAAAGTTTTGAAATGGAAAACCGTTTTGCATATTTGGGTTCCATCCCATTTGATGGTTACTTCTTGGATAAACATTATTAGGTCTCCTAGATGGATTATGTTTTGAAAAAGATGGAGATGTGTTTCTTGCAAAAGTAGGATTATATTTTGGAGGTGTTTATCTAGTGGTGACATGAGTTGGTTTCTTCTTATTAACGATAACAAAATCAGTTCTAGATGAAGAAGCTACGTTATTACCACTGTTTGCTACAGCAGATCCATGGATCCCTGTTTGTACACTAGCCGGTTCCCTTTTTAGGGGATCCGTGGGATTCGCCACAACAGTGGCTGGTTTTTCTAGTGCCTTAACAAATTTTGTTTCTTTATTTTCACTAGTTGATGGATCAAGTTGTTGAATACCTAAACCTTTTTGGTTGTTACCGGTTTTAACACCATCTAGTATTGTATCTAAAGTGTTCGTACTCATTCTAGCAATTTTAGAATCTAGATGATCAACTTGTGTTTGAAGTTGAACGCAAAGTTCACATTCACCACTTGCTATTTTACCCTTTTCTAAACGTTTTAGTTTTGCTTTTATTTCTATGACTTCTTTATCTAAACGTTGGTTTTGACTCTTTAAAAGCTTGTTTTTGTTAATTAGTTTTAAGCTAATATTGCATAGTTTGTCATATTCATTATGCAATGAGTCGTCATCAAGTGATGAGCTACTATAGTATTCGTGACATACCTCGTCATTTGCCATGAGACAAATTTCTTCGTCCTCCTCGTCGCTCATTCCCCACGTGCCGCTCACGAATACCTTTTGATCATCCCGTTTGGGACACTTACTAATAAAGTGGTTTGGGTCCCCACATTTAAAGCAAGCACGATCATCCTTTGGCTTCTCGTCCTCTTTGCTTTTCCGAAAGCCCTTCTTATCGTCATATGTTGTTTGACGTATCTTCCCTTTCTTCTCGTCCTCTTTACTCCTCGTCGTCACTACTCGAGGAGGAGTTCTCTTCATCACTTGAAGCCTTTTTGGCTTTAAGGGCAAGAGATTTGTGTTTCTCTTTCACCTTTGAGGCTTCGAAATCTTTAGCAAGGACAAACTCGTAGACTTTTAGGTTGCCTATGAGTTCATCGAGGGTGAGGGTTGTCAAATCTTTTGACTTTTCAATCGCCGTCACCTTGGATCTCCACTTCGATGGAAGTGCCCTTAGATATCTCCTAACATAGTTACGGCTAGAAGAAGATTCATCAAGTGCTTGTAAAGATGTAATAATAGTATTAAAGTTAGCAAATGAATGATCTATAGTTTCTTCATCCGATATTGAAAATTGTTCATATTGTTGAACAAATAAATCAATTTTATTATTTTTAATTCGTTCGTTGCCTTGATGAGTTACAACTAAAGAATTCCAAATTTCTTTAGAGGTTTTAGGTTTTATGTTACCTCCCTTTCCTATATAAAGAGGGTAGGCGTCTAGGGTTTAGGTATCCCTTTCCTTCATCCTTTTCATTTTATTTCATAGTAGACATCTCCAATGAGAGTCTAAGTAAACGCATAGAGCGTCTAGTAGTTGTAGTAATTTATATTTTTGAATAAAGAATATACTTTCAATTTTTTGAGGATCATATGTCTCCTTTGTTCAGTTTGAGATAAAGGCTTTTCCCTTCTTGCTTGAGCCTTTCGTTCAGCCTCTTCCTTTTTCTTTTGAGTCACCAATGCCCGTATATCATTAACATAATTTTGAGATGTAAAAGCACCTCCTAAGATAGTTTGAGCAAGACTTGGATTTCCAGAAATATCATCACCAAGCTTATTCCAAGTCTCATCTGTGAATCCCATAGCCAAAACATTCAACATCACCAATAAGGTTTTCTTTATTCAAAAATATAAATTACTACAACTACTAGACGCTCTATGCGTTTACTTAGACTCTCATTGGAGATGTCTACTATGAAATAAAATGAAAAGATGAATGAAAGGTTGCTAAAACCCTAGACGCCTACCCTCTTTATATGAAAAGCAAGAAGGAAAAGCCTTTCATCAAGATTAGGTTTTATGTACCTCCCTTTCCTATATAAAGAGGGTAGGCGTCTAGGGTTAGGTATCCCTTTCCTTCATCCTTTTCATTTTATTTCATAGTAGACATCTCCAATGAGAGTCTAAGTAAACGCATAGAGCGTCTAGTAGTTGTAGTAATTTATATTGTGGGTTTTTGGTTCCTTGGATCAAGAATTATTCTAAGTGTTGGAACCACGGACAGTCTTGATGAAACCACGGACAGAAGAATGGAACCACTGCTGAAGACAAACCGCGGCTAGTAGTATTGTGTAACCACGGATAATGTAATGTAACCACTGCTAGTCTTGTATAGTCGGTTTAGCATTCTGTATTGATAAATATGAAAAGATATTTATCTTGTAGGTTACTATTTGTTATGTAAAGGACTTCTTAGCCTATAAAAGGAGGTCCTAGGTTAGATTAGATATACGTATGTTTTATATCGAAGGTCAATACACTTTGTCACACCCCCAAATTACCTGTTTTGCAGCGGAATGGAATTCCTGGGGATTGACTGTCATAGCATCACAATCGCAGTTATATTGAACGACCTAAAGTGTCGTTTGGAAAACACATCGTTTGATTTAATAAAACAATCAGATTTTACAAAATGTAGGTCCCAAATGAAAATCAAATTGTGCGGAAATAAGTTTGTTACAATTCAAACGATGTTTTAAAGTGCGTAAAACCCAAGTAAGACGCGTCGTCACCACGACTCCATGATGTGTCCAAATGCATGCCATGAAGTGAATGCCTTAGATACCTGAGATAAAACATGCTAAAAAGTGTCAACACAAAGGTTGGTGAGTTCATAGAGTTTGAGTTGAAATGTAAAGCCTTTCAAAATCGTTTATGCAGCAAAGGCATTGTAAATCGTTGAAATGTAAAGACTTTCAAAATCGTTTATGTAGCAAAGGCATTGTAAATCCACTCAGTTCCAAGTCCCGCCCATACAAAACTTGCAACCTGTGTGTTCACAACCCACTGCCAGAATATGTAGAGTTAATGTTCAAGTGCATGATGTCAAATGAATTCACATAATAGTGCATGGCTCAATGTATCGAAATCGTTATGCAGCAAGGCATTGAATCCACTCAGTTCCAAGTCCCCCATACAAAACTTGCACCTTGTGTTCACAACCCACTGCCAGAATATGTAGAGTTAATGTTCAAATCGTTCCAAGACCGTTAGTCCATAATCGTATACCAAGACCGTTAGACCAATGAATATACCAAGACCGTTAGGCCAATGAATATACCAAGACCGTTAGACCAATGAATATACCAAGACCGTTAGCTCAATGAATATACCAAGACCGTTAGACCAATGAATATACCAAGACCGTTAGCTCAATGAATATACCAAGTCCGTTAGACCAATGAATATATGAAATAGAAATTCTAAGTATGGCAATAATGTTACTTCGTATGACTAGCATTTAGTTCGGATAAACATATAATTTGCAAATAGTCATGAATGTAATAAAAATAGTCGAGCATGTATCCCCCCCCAAAACATTATGAAAGCATTAAAACAAGAAAAGTGGGCTATGGAACTCACAGAATCCTTTAAAAGTTAAAGTACTTGTGAAAGTAAATGAACAGTTTTGAGCATGTATCTCCCCCAAAACAGTTATGAAAGCAAGTAAAAGTAAGGGCCATGAAACTCACTTGGTGGAATGATGCGAAGACAAAAGTGAGTACACCGAGATGTAATGTGATACGTAAATCTTGACCTATGATGAACGATATGACATGTAATGAGTTGCAATGTAATGTTATGCATGCATTTCGTATGTTATTTATACCATTTGCGAGTTTTGAAAATATTACTTATCGTCGAAAAATACTCGTTTGACGTCTTGACCAATCAAAAATCACTTTACAAGTATTTACGTCAAAATGTCATCCTACCATGGTTTTATAATAATTTATGGTGAAATTATCACTTTTCGTCGCAAAACAATGTCGTCGGAATATCATGAAATTAACAAAAATGGCTTCGGAAAACTAGTCGTAAAACGGTGTACGTCGATCGTTAGAGAACGAACTCGACGGTTTTGAAAAGTTTGTATCGATATTTAGAAGTTTCAGTTCAGGAGTTTTCGTCCAAAAGGTCTCGATCATAAAGATATTAAAGGTTAAAGATAGTGATTTTAGTTACCGTAACACTTATCTCGTAAAAATAATATAGTTTTTCTAATAGTTACGGCAAGTTTATGAAAACGTGTATATCTTAGTCGTTTCAAATCCGTTTTCTACGTATTATACGTCCTTAGCTTCGTATCAAAGTATACTAATATATTTTTTATAAGTCGAAATAATTTGTAAAGCTTAGGACTCGTTTTTGACTCGTACAGAGTAAAAATAGGTTGCTGAAATTTCAGAAAATATATATTTCGTCGTCAAACTTGTAAAATCCATAACTTCTTCGTTATAACTCCGTTTTAATCCGTTCAAGCGCCACGATTCGTTTTAAAGTATATTTTCTAATTATCTAGGCCAAAAACTCATGTCAACTGTCGGATTTTCCAGAAAAACAAAATAAGGACAGAACACTTTTTATACTTGTCGAAAATAGGTTTTCTCGTACTAAACCTATTCCAATCCCTTCAAATCAACTCCAAAGCTATTCTAATCCTACCATACACCTTCTTAGGGTGTCATGGGTTCCTAATCATCATCAAGACCAAAATAAAACAAGGGAATAATTATAGGATGACTTTTATATATATAACTCTAAAATCAATGTAAAAATGGTATAAACAACACAAGTCTTGCATGTTTTTGCTCAAAAATGATAAGATGAGTATAAAATGAATATGTAAGATGAAAATAACATGAGATGCTTACTAGTGATATGATGAGGTGATTAGAACAAAGGTTTAAACCTAAACACCCTAGGTTTTTATTTCAAAACCTAATATAAGAGTGTAATCTAGATTGTATATACTTGAGCTTGCAAAATTTTTGATGATCCCTTTGTTAACCCTTGTATGGCCGGTTTGAGAGGAAGGAAAACAAGAGAGAAAAACACTTTACTAACTTTGAATAATGAGATGAATGAAGTGAATAAGTCTTGGAGTATAGATCTATATAATCAAGTAATAATTTACCAACTCAATAAATACAATCACCCAATCCCCCCCCTTGGCCGGATTTTGGGGGGATTATGTCTCCCAAATATTTTTTTTTTTCTTTCTTTATTCTATATATTGTATAAAATGTATACTTGTAACAATTTTTAAGAAAAGTGTAAGTAATGTGTAGTTAAATGTGCAAGTAAAGGTAAATGGTAGTTTTATGTAAAAGAGATTTTTAATAGACCAAAGTAGAATGTAATGAGATAATAAAAATTGTAAAAATACATTCCTTGTGAAATTTGAGTGATAAAATAATTATCGAGTAGTTTTTAAGAAAAACGGCGTAATAATATAAATTTAACGATTTATGTACCAAATAAATTTAAAACACTATGTAAACTCAAAATATAGTTTTTACAACTAAATGTAAGTATAAAAATATGTCGGGATCATTTTTGAAAGTAACGGATTAAATATTAAAAATAATAACTCACGCGATAATGTTTATTTAATATAAAAATTACGCGTTAAATGTGAAATGAAATGTCATGAATGAACTATCATGATGCAAATGATGTCAATGAAATGTAGACTAAACTTAGTCCATATGAAATGTACGTGATGTTATGATCATGAATTCGCCGCTAAACCATAAAGGTTACGCGAATTTGGAACAAGTAAACCAAGTTTACGATAAATGTTGAAATAGTGAGGCATAAATTGTTTCGAGAAATGACCTGAAAGTACGGGTTGTCACATTCGCCCATCCAAAAAGGAATTCAGTCCCTGAATTCAGTTCGTGTTGGTCTCTCGGGTTTAGGGTTTGATGTGGCAAACTTTCCCATTCCCGAGCAAAACCCTCAAAAGACTTTTTGGTAACCGATTTTTACTTAATCCCACAACTCATCAAACAAGAACTGTCATACGATTAGGCTAAATCGGTTTAGGTAACAACTTGTTTCTAGCTCGATCTTTGAAACTCATCAAACAAGAACTGTCACGCGGATCAAACTGGAAACAAGTGGTTTAAAAAAAATCTTTTGAAAATTTGGCTCGATTACGGAATTGCTTACACATATAAGCCTACTACTCCCTTCATTGCATGATTCTTCCTGAATTAGACATAGGTGATCAGGCTATGTATAATTTAGGAGTAACTATGCAATGCTTGGACTAATCGACTCATATGATGTTTGGTGTTGAGTCAACCGGTGTAAAAATTGTGATAGGGAATGACAGGGCATCCATGTGACAATCGTTATGAAATGAAAGTAAATAACTCGAAAAATGTACGTATAAATCGCATGCAAAGTGAACATGCACTTGTGATGAAATGATGAGATGCTATGATGATGTAGTTATAGTCTAGGGTCAATGATGCAACCTAGTTCTCTATAACCGAAGCTCTGATGCCAATCTGTCACACCCCCAAATTACCTGTTTCGCAGCGGAATGGAATTCCTGGGGATTGACTGTCATAGCATCACAATCGCAGTTATATTGAACGACCTAAAGTGTCGTTTGGAAAACACATCGTTTGATTTAATAAAACAATCAGAGTTTACAAAATGTAGGTCCCAAATGAAAATCAAATTGTGCGGAAATAAGTTTGTTACAATTCAAACGATGTTTTAAAGTGCGTAAAACCCAAGTAAGACGCGTCGTCACCACGACTCCATGATGTGTCCAAATGCATGCCATGAAGTGAATGCCTTAGATACCTGAGATAAAACATGCTAAAAGTGTCAACACAAAGGTTGGTGAGTTCATAGAGTTTGAGTTGAAATGTAAAGCCTTTCAAAATCGTTTATGCAGCAAAGGCATTGTAAATCGTTGAAATGTAAAGACTTTCAAAATCGTTTATGTAGCAAAGGCATTGTAAATCCACTCAGTTCCAAGTCCCGCCCATACAAAACTTGCAACCTGTGTGTTCACAACCCACTGCCAGAATATGTAGAGTTAATGTTCAAGTGCATGATGTCAAATGAATTCACATAATAGTGCATGGCTCAATGTATCGAAATCGTTTATGCAGCAAAGGCATTGTGAATCCACTCAGTTCCAAGTCCTGCCCATACAAAACTTGCAACCTGTGTGTTTTCACACCCCTGCCAGATATGTAGGGTTAATGTTCAAATCGTTCCAAGACCGTTAGTCCATAATCGTATACCAAGACCGTTAGACCAATGAATATACCAAGACCGTTAGACCAATGAATATACCAAGACCGTTAGACCAATGAATATACCAAGTCCGTTAGCTCAATGAATATACCAAGACCGTTAGACCAATGAATATACCAAGACCGTTAGCTCAATGAATATACCAAGACCGTTAGACCAATGAATATATGAAATAGAAATTCTAAGTATGGCAATAATGTTACTTCGCATGACTAGCATTTAGTTCGGATAAACATATAATTTGCAAATAGTCATGAATGTAATAAAATAGTTGAGCATGTATCTCCCCCAAAACAGTTATGAAAGCATTAAAACAAGAAAAGTGGGGCTATGGAACTCACAGTAATCCTTATAAAAGTTAAAGTACTTATGAACGTAAATGAAACAGTTTGAGCATGTATCTCCCCCAAAACAGTTATGAAAGCAAGTAAAAGTAGGGGCCATGAAACTCACTTGGTGGAATGATGCGAAGACAAAAGTGAGTACACCGAGATGTAATGTGATACGTAAATCTTGACCTATGATGAATGATATGACATGTAATGAGTTGCAATGTAATGTTATGCATGCATTTCGTATGTTATTTATACCATTTGCGAGTTTTGAAAATATTACTTATCGTCGAAAAATACTCGTTTGACGTCTTGACCAATCAAAAATCACTTTACAAGTATTTACGTCAAAATGTCATCCTACCATGGTTTTATAATGATTTATGGTGAAATTATCACTTTTCGTCGTAAAACAATGTCGTCGGAAAAATCATGAAATTAACAAAAATGGCTTCGGAAAACTAGTCGTAAAATGGTGTACGTCGATCGTTAGAGAACGAACTCGACGGTTTTGAAAAGTTTGTATCGATATTTAGAAGTTTCAGTTCAGGAGTTTTCGTCCAAAAGGTCTCGATCATAAAGATATTAAAGGTTAAAGATAGTGATTTTAGTTACCGTAACACTTATCTCGTAAAAATAATATAGTTTTTCTAATAGTTACGGCAAGTTTATGAAAACGTGTATATCTTAGTCGTTTCAAATCCGTTTTCTACGTATTATACGTCCTTAGCTTCGTATCAAAGTATACTAATATATTTTTGATAAGTCGAAATAATTTGTAAAGCTTAGGACTCGTTTTTGGACTCGTACAAACTAAAATAGGTTGCTGAAATTTCAGAAAAATATATATTTCGTCGTCAAACTTGTAAAATCCATAACCTCTTCGTTATAACTCCGTTTTAATCCGTTCAAGCGGCCACGGATTCGTTTTAAAGTATATTTTCTAATTCTCTAGGCCAAAAACTCATGTCAACTGTCGGATTTTCCAGAAAAACAAAATAAGGACAGAACACTTTTTATACTTGTCGAAAATAGTTTTTCTCGTACTAAACCTATTCCAATCCTTCAAATCAACTCCAAAGCTAATCTAATCCTACCATACACCTTCTTAGGGTGTCATGGGTTCCTAATCATCATCAAGACCAAAATAAAACAAGGGAATAATTATAGGATGACTTTATATATATAAACTCTAAAATCAATGTAAAAATGGTATAAACAACACAAGTCTTGCATGTTTTTGCTCAAAAATGATAAGATGATATAATGAATATGTAAGATGAAAATAAACATGAGATGCTTACTAGTGATATGATGAGGTGATTAGAACAAAGGTTTAAACCTAAACACCCTAGGTTTTTATTTCAAAACCTAATATAAGAGTGTAATCTAGATTGTATATACTTGAGCTTGCAAAATTTTTGATGATCCCTTTGTTAACCCTTGTATGGCCGGTTTGAGAGGAAGGAAAACAAGAGAGAAAACACTTTACTAACTTTGAATAATGAGATGAATGAAGTGAATAAGTCTTGGAGTATAGATCTATATAATCAAGTAATAATTTACCAACTCAATAAATACAATCACCCAATCCCCCCCCTTGGCCGGATTTTGGGGGGATTATGTCTCCCAATATTTTTTTTTTTTCTTCTTTATTCTATATATTGTATAAAATGTATACTTGTAACAATTTTTAAGAAAAGTGTAAGTAATGTGTTTAATGTGCAAGTAAAGGTAAATGGTAGTTTTTATGTAAAAGAGATTTTTAATAGACCAAAGTAGAATGTAATGAGATAATAAAAATTGTAAAAATACATTCCTTGTGAAATTTGAGTGATAAAATAATTATCGAGTAGTTTTTAAGAAAACGTCGTAATAATATAAATTTAACGATTTATATACCAAATAAATTTAAAACACTAGGTAAACTCAAAATATAGTTTTTATAAATTAAAAGTAAGTATAAAATATATCGGGATCATTTTTGAAAGTAACGGATTAAATATTAAAAATAATAACTCACGCGATAATGTTTATTTAATATAAAAATTACGCGTTAAATGTGAAATGAAATGTCCTGAATGAACTATCATGATGCAAATGATGTCAATGAAATGTAGACTAAACTTAGTCCATATGAAATGTACGTGATGTTATGATCATGAATTCGCCGCTAAACCATAAAGGTTACGCGAATTTGGAACAAGTAAACCAAGTTTACGATAAATGTTGAAATAGTGAGGCATAAATTGTTTCGAGAAATGACCTGAAAGTACGGGTTGTCACATTCGCCCATCCAAAAAGGAATTCAGTCCCTGAATTCAGTTCGTGTTGGTCTCTCGGGTTTAGGGTTTGATGTGGCAAACTTTCCCATTCCCGAGCAAAACCCTCAAAAGACTTTTTTGGTAACCGATTTTTGCTTAATCCCACAACTCCAACAAGAACTGTCATACGATTAAGCTAAATCGGTTTAGGTAACAACTTGTTTCTAGCTCGATCTTTGCAACTCATCAAACAAGAACTGTCACGTGGATCAACTGGAAACAAGTGGTTTAAAAAAAATCTTTTGAAAATTTGGCTCGATTACGGAATTGCTTACACATATAAGCCTACTACTTCCTCCTTCATTGCATGATTCTTCCTGAATTAGACATAGGTGATCAGGCTATGTATAATTTAGGATTAACTATGCAATGCTTGGACTAATCGACTCATATGATGTTTGTGTTGAGTCAACCGTTAAAAATTGTGATAGGGAATGACAGGGCATCCATGTGACAATCGTTATGAAATGAAAGTAAATAACTCGAAAATGTACGTATAAATCGCATGCAAAGTGAACATGCACTTGTGATGAAATGATGAGATGCTATGATGATGTAGTTATAGTCTAGGGTCAATGATGCAACCTAGTTCTCTATAACCGAAGCTCTGATGCCAATCTGTCACACCCCCAAATTACCTGTTTCGCAGCGGAATGGAATTCCTGGGGATTGACTGTCATAGCATCACAATCGCAGTTATATTGAACGACCTAAAGTATCGTTTGGAAAACACATCGTTTGATTTAATAAAACAATCAGAGTTTACAAAATGTAGGTCCCAAATGAAAATCAAATTGTGCGGAAATAAGTTTGTTACAATTCAAACGATGTTTTAAAGTGCGTAAACCCAAGTAAGACGCGTCGTCACCACGACTCCATGATGTGTCCAAATGCATGCCATGAAGTGAATGCCTTAGATACCTGAGATAAAACATGCTAAAAGTGTCACACAAAGGTTGAGTGAGTTCATAGAGTTTGTGTTGAAATGTAAAGCCTGTAAAAATCGTTTATGCAACAAAGGCATTGTAAATCGTTGAAATGTAAAGACTATCAAAATCGTTTATGTAGCAAAGGCATTGTAAATCCACTCAGTTCCAAGTCCCGCCCATACAAAACTTGCAACCTGTGTGTTCACAACCCACTGCCAGAATATGTAGAGTTAATGTTCAAGTGCATGATGTCAAATGAATTCACATAATAGTGCATGGCTCAATGTATCGAAATCGTTTATGCAGCCAAGGCATTGTAAATCCACTCAGTTCCAAGTCCCGCCCATACAAAACTTGCAACCTGTGTGTTCACAACCCACTGCCAGAATATGTAGAGTTAATGTTCAAATCGTTCCAAGACCGTTAGTCCATAATCGTATACCAAGACCGTTAGACCAATGAATATACCAAGACCGTTAGACCAATGAATATACCAAGACCGTTAGACCAATGAATATACCAAGTCCGTTAGCTCAATGAATATACCAAGACCGTTAGACCAATGAATATACCAAGACCGTTAGCTCAATGAATATACCAAGTCCGTTAGACCAATGAATATATGAAATAGAAATTCTAAGTATGGCAATAATGTTACTTCGCATGACTAGCATTTAGTTCGGATAAACATATAATTTGCAAATAATCATGAATGTAATAAAAAATAGTCGAGCATGTATCTCCCCCAAAACAGTTATGAAAGCATTAAAACAAGAAAAGTGGGGCTATGGAACTCACAGTAATCCTTATAAAAGTTAAAGTACTTGTGAAAGTAAATGAAACAGTTTGAGCATGTATCTCCTCCAAAACAGTTATGAAAGCAAGTAAAAGTAGGGGCCATGAAACTCACTTGGTGGAATGATGCTAGTGAGCACAAAGTGAGTACACCGAGATGTAATGTACGAAATCTTGACCTATGATGAACGATATGACATGTAATGAGTTGCAATGTAATGTTATGCATGCATTTCGTATGTTATTTATACCATTTGCGAGTTTTGAAAATATTACTTATCGTCGAAAAAATACTCGTTTGACGTCTTGACCAATCAAAAATCACTTTACAAGTATTTACGTCAAAATGTCATCCTACAATGGTTTTATAATAATTTATGGTGAAATTATCACTTTTCGTCGCAAAACAATGTCGTCGGAATTATCATGAAATTGACAAAAATGGCTTCGGAAACTAGTCGTAAGCGGTGTACGTCGATCGTTAGAGAACGAACTCGACGGTTTTGAAAAGTTTGTATCGATATTTAGAAGTTTCAGTTCAGGAGTTTTCGTCCAAAGGTCTCGTCATAAAGATATTAAAGGTTAAAGATAGTGATTTTAGTTACCGTAACACTTATCTCGTAAAAATAATATAGTTTTTCTAATAGTTACGGCAAGTTTATGAAAACGTGTATATCTTAGTCGTTTCAAATCCGTTTTCTACGTATTATACGTCCTTAGCTTCGTATCAAAGTATACTAATATATTTTTGATAAGTCGAAATAATTTGTAAAGCTTAGGACTCGTTTTTGACTCGTACAAAACTAAAATAGGTTGCTGAAATTTCAGAAAATATATATTTCGTCGTCAAACTTGTAAAATCCATAACTTCTTCGTTATAACTCTGTTTTAATCCGTTCAAGCGGCCACGGATTCGTTTTAAAGTATATTTTCTAATTATCTAGGCCAAAAACTCATGTCAACTGTCGGATTTTCCAGAAAAACAAAATAAGGACAGAACACTTTT
Organism: Chrysanthemum makinoi; assembly: GCA_910596185.1. Taxonomy (NCBI): domain Eukaryota; kingdom Viridiplantae; phylum Streptophyta; class Magnoliopsida; order Asterales; family Asteraceae; genus Chrysanthemum; species Chrysanthemum makinoi. The sequence goes on from OU343220.1 coordinate 106,692,292, forward strand.
TATACTTGTCGAAAATAGTTTTTCTCGTACTAAACCTATTCCAATCCCTTCAAATCAACTCCAAAGCTATTCTAATCCTACCATACACCTTCTTAGGGTGTCATGGGTTCCTAATCATCATCAAGACCAAAATAAAACAAGGGAATAATTATAGGATGACTTTATATATATAAACTCTAAAATCAATGTAAAAATGGTATAAACAACACAAGTCTTGCATGTTTTTGCTCAAAAATGATAAGATGAGTATAAAATGAATATGTAAGATGAAAATAAACATGAGATGCTTACTAGTGATATGATGAGGTGATTAGAACAAAGGTTTAAACCTAAACACCCTAGGTTTTTATTTCAAAACCTAATATAAGAGTGTAATCTAGATTGTATATACTTGAGCTTGCAAAATTTTTGATGATCCCTTTGTTAACCCTTGTATGGCCGGTTTGAGAGGAAGGAAAACAAGAGAGAAAAAAACACTTTACTAACTTTGAATAATGAGATGAATGAAGTGAATAAGTCTTGGAGTATAGATCTATATAATCAAGTAATAATTTACCAACTCAATAAATACAATCACCCAATCCCCCCCCTTGGCCGGATTTTGGGGGGATTATGTCTCCCAAATATATTTTTTTTTTCTTTCTTTATTCTATATATTGCATAAAATGTATACTTGTAACAATTTAAGAAAAGTGTAAGTAATGTGTAGTTAAATGTGCAAGTAAAGGTAAATGGTAGTTTTTATGTAAAAGAGATTTTTAATAGACCAAAGTAGAATGTAATGAGATAATAAAAATTGTAAAATACATTCCTTGTGAAATTTGAGTGATAAAATAATTATCGAGTAGTTTTTAAGAAAAACGTCGTAATAATATAAATTTAACGATTTATGTACCAAATAAATTTAAAACACTATGTAAACTCAAAATATAGTTTTTACAACTAAATGTAAGTATAAAAAATGTCGGATAATTTTTGAAAGTAACGGATTAAATATTAAAAATAATAACTCACGCGATAATGTTTATTTAATATAAAAATTACGCGTTAAATGTGAAATGAAATGTCATGAATGAACTATCATGATGCAAATGATGTCAATGAAATGTAGACTAAACTTAGTCCATATGAAATGTACGTGATGTTATGATCATGAATTCGCCGCTAAACCATAAAGGTTACGCGAATTTGGAACAAGTAAACCAAGTTTACGATAAATGTTGAAATAGTGAGGCATAAATTGTTTCGAGAAATGACCTGAAAGTACGGGTTGTCACACACTTCAAGGTTGTAAAACCCTAATACTGGTTAGAGTATTCGTATTAATAATAATATTGAGGTGTTGAATGTTTATTGTTCTTCTTCTTAAGATTAAGTATTAAATTCCGCGTGATAATTAATAAGTCTTTATTCAAGTTAGTTTCTATATTAGATCGTTTGCTCAACTGGGATCAACAAGTGGTATCAAAGCTTGTGATCTAGAAACTGTTACCAAGAAGAAGCTTTGTTACGTTCTGTTTTAGTAAGATAAGATGTCTGACGAAACACACATGGTTACTGCTTCCAAGGTGCCCATGCTCAAGCATGGAGAGTACCAAATCTGGAGAATGTGAATAAGGCAATATATTCGTATGATTGATTACGCTCTCTGGGATGTTGTGGAAAAAGGTGATACTCTTCCTAAGAAGGGTGAAGATGGCAAAGAAATCTTCATTGTTAGTGAGATCGACAAGGCTAAGAGAAAGATGGAGATTAAAGCTCATAGTATTCTCTCTATGGGAATACCTAATGAATATGCTTTGGACTTTAAACAATATGAGTCTGCTAAGGAGCTTATGGATGCTATAGAAACAAGGTTTGCTGGTAATGAAGCTACCAAGAAATCAAGGAAAAATATGCTCAAGCATCAGCTGGAAAACTTCACTTCTCTGAGTGGAGAAAAACTTGATGGCACCTATAATAGACTTCAAAAGCTCATAAGTCAACTGAAGTTAGTGGACTACAAAGTTGCTCAAGAAGATATTAATCTAAAATTCATCAGAAGTTTATCACCTGACTGGGCTATGCATACTGTTGTGTGGAGGAACAAGGATGACTTTGAAAAGATGACTCTGGACAATCTCTACAACAACTTAAAGGTATATGAGTCTGAGAACAACATTGCTGGTACATCTTCAACTAGCCAAAACATTGCTTTTGTTTTCACCAATCACAAGAGTTCACAAGATGTATCCACTGCTGCCTATGGAATAACCATGGCTATTGCAAACAATACCACTGTTAGTGATAATGTCAGTGATGGTGCAATTTGTGCTTTTCTGGCTGATTTAACTACCAGTGTTACTGTTTTGAATCAAGATCTAGATCAAATTGATCCTGATGATCTTGAAGAGATAAATCTTCAATGGCAAATGGCAATGTTGACTCTTCAAGCAAGGAAGTTTCTGAGGAGGACTGGAAGACAGGTCAAGTATAATAGACAAAGGAGAGCTGGATTTGATAAAAGCAAGATAGAGTGCTTTAACTGCAAAAAGAAGGGGCACTTTGCTAGGGAATGTAGAGCACCCAAGAGGATAGAAAGCATCAAGAAGACTACTGAAGAGCCTACTCCTTCTTCAGCATTGGTGGCTCAAGATGGTATAGGTGATTATGACTGGAGTGATGAAATTGAAGAAGGACCCAATGCAGCTTTTCTTGCTAGTGAAGCTTCAAAAGAGCATAACTTTGCTCTTATGGCCTATGCTTCATCTTCTGGTTCAGATTCTGAGGTATCTAATGATTCTAAAACTTCTACTTGTTCTTTTAAATCATGTCAAGATAACTTAGAATCTCAAAAAGCTATCACTGAGAGTTTAAGGAAAGAAGTAGAAAGACTGTCTCTAGATAACTTAGGTTATAGAGTTGGTCTAGAAAGTGTTGAAGAAAAGGTAAATTACTGTATTAATGTGAGTTTGAGTATGTTGATAAAATTAATATACTTGGTGGTGAAATTGATCTTAAGGATAGAGAGATTAAGATGCTTAAAGAGAAACTAGAAAAGGCAAAAAGTGTAAAGGTAGAAGCCAAAAAAGAAAAGAAAAACATGTTGTTAGGGTTGCTAAAACACAGTATGCTTCGATCTAGTAAATAAGCCAATGGTCAAAAATGTAAAGTTGTCTGGATGGTACTGTCTTGGTTACAATAATATGCCCCCACCATCTCTTATGAAACATGCACCACCTTCAAAAGAACTGTCATTTAGCAGTAAATTTAGTTTCAATAAACCTGTAGGTGAAACCAGCAATGCATCACCTAAGATAGGTTCTGATAAGTCATCTGATGCTCCCATCATTGAAGATTGGGAATCAGATTCTGAGGAAGATAGATCTGTATCAACACAGCCTGAGAAGATAGAACCTCTTAAGGAAGTTGATACTAAGCAAGCCAACCTTGTGCCTAAATTTAGAGCTCAAATTGCTAAGAAAGTAGTAGAGTACAAGGAAGTACCTAGGGAACAGACGAAAAGATATATACCTAGGGGAAACCAGAGAAACTTCAATGGACTAATTTCAAATAGGTTAGGAGATGATTTTCAATGTGTTAAAAAGCTTGTTTTCATGTGGTAGTTTTGAGCACTTACAGAGAAACTGTTATAAAACAGACCACAAGTTTGGAATCATTGGAGGAGGGTAAATCACCAAAACTTTTCAAAGAAAACAAACCCTCATCCTAACAGAAACATGATTCCTAGAGCAGTGTTAATGAGGAATGGAAATACAAAATCAATTGTCACTGCTGCACCCAAATGGGTTCCAACCACTGCTAAGCAAAATGTAAACACTGCTAAGCAAACTGTAAACACTGCTAAGAAAAATATCACCAATGATACAAAAGAAGTTTTAAAAATTCCAAAGGTGATAACTGACACAGTGGTTGGAAACCATTTTTATGCTGTAAAGACCTCAGCTAGTTGGCAATGGAAACCTAAGACCAAGGTTTTACATCATGTCAACTGTGCATCAATGGACCTAAACAAATTTGATTATATTGATGCACAGGGCAGAACCAAGTCAGTATTGGCTTGGGTCCACAAAAGGAACTAATTTGTTTGATTTCATGTGCAGGGCAAACTACAAGATGAGCTAAAAGACAAAGGAGTTTTTGATAGTGGTTGCTCTGGGCACATGACTTGGGATGGGAGCAACCTGGAGGATTTTGAAGCTTTTGATGGAGGATATGTGGCATTTGGTAATGATCCAAAGGGAGAAAAGATACTTGGCAGGCACAATCGAACAGGAATTTAGACTTTGAAAAGGTCTATCTGGTACAAGGACTTAAGTATAATTTATTCAGTGTTTCTCAAATGTGTGATAAGAAAAACTGGGTACTTTTTTGTGAAACTGAGTGTGTGGTGTTGTCACCTGAATTTAAGATGCCTGATGAGAAGTATATATAGCTAAGGGTACCTAGGAAAGAAAATATATATTGTTTAGATCGTAAAGATGTAATTCCTAATAGGTCCTTAACCTGTTTGTTTGCTAAAGCATCTGTGGATGAGTCTAAGTTATGGCATAGAAGGTTAGGTCACCTCAATTACAAAACAATCAATAAACTGGTAAAAGGCAACTTAGTGAGAGGGTTACCTTATAAGGTTTTTGAGTGTAAGGAACTGTGTGTGGCTTGTCAAAAAGGAAAACAACATAGAGCTTCTTGTAAGACCAAAACTGTCAACACCATTACACAACCACTGTTTATGCTTCATATGGACTTATTTGGACCTACCTTTGTTAAAAGTTTGAACCATAAGCAATATTGCCTAGTTATCACTGATGATTATAGTAGATTTTCTTGGGTATACTTTTTGGCAGCTAAGAGTGAGACTAGTGAGATTCTCAAGAGTTTCATTACTAAGATAGAAAATCTAGTAAATCACAAGGTAAAGATAATCAGATGTGATAATGGAACTGAGTTTAAGAATGATGTGATGAATCAGTTTTGTGTAGTTAAGGGTATAGAAAGACAGTTTAGTGTTGCTAGAACACCACAACAAAATGGTGTAGCTGAAAGGAAAAATAGGACACTAATTGAGGCTGCTAAGACAATGTTGTCAGAGTCTAAGTTACCAACTACCTTTTGGGCTGAAGCTGTAGGCACTGCATGTTATGTGCTGAATAGAAGTAAGGTAGTGAAGCCTCATAACAAGACCCCCTATAAGCTGTTACATAATAGGAAGCCAATGATTGCATTCCTAAAACCTTTTGGGTGTCCTGTTACTATCTTGAATACCATAGACTACCTAGGCAAGTTTCAAGAAAAAGCTGACGATGGATACTTTTTAGGCTATTCTTCTAATAGTAAAGCCTTTAGAGTATACAATAGGAGGACTAGAATTGTTGAAGAGAACCTACATGTTCAATTTAGTGAAAAGACTCCTAATGTTGAGACCAAAGGACCAGACTGGCTGTTTAACATTGATATGCTAACCAAATCTATGAATTATGAGCCTATCATTGCAGGAAATTCCACTAATGAAAATGCAGGTACACAAAAGGATTCTGATGCAGAAGCAATTTCTAAGGAAGCTGATTCTCCACATGAGTTCTATTTGTTTGAAAAGTGGAAAGCTAGTTCTGTCTCACCCATCATTGATAAGCAAGGTCCCACTGATGATGATGTATTGAATACTGGAGGCAATCTTGATCATCATCAAGATAAGGATGAGTTGTTGAAGATAACTCATTGGTCGGTAGAAGAAATTGAAAAGAAGAAAAGGCATTCTGAAAGCACTGCTAAGTCAAATGAAAGCACAGATAGATATAATGAAAGCACTGCTAAGCCAACTTCTACCATTGCCAGTACAAGTGAAACCACAGTTGTAAGTACTGATGATAGTACTTTCTTTGGACCAACTGCAAAGCCATTATTTGGTGAAGAGGAGTATCCACATGATCCTAATATGTCTGCTTTGATTGAAATTGATACTCCTACTGATGATGAAGACATGGATGATTTCTTCAATGCTGATTTTACTAATTTGGAACATGTCATTCATGAAAGTCCTGTTACCTCAATAAGGATTCATAAGATTCATCCTAAGGAACAAATACTTGGAAATTTGAACACCCCTGTTCAAACAAGAAGCAAGGTTCAGAATACAAAAACCTTCCTTGAACAAGGTTTCTTTGCAAGATCACTTCACAAAAGAAATAGTCATAAAGATCTGCAAAATTGCTTGTTTGCATGTTTTCTGTCTCAAAAGGAGCCCAAGAGAGTTGAAGAAGCATTATCTGAAGAAGGTTGGGTAGAATCAATGCAAGAGGAGCTTCTTCCGTTCAAACTTCAAGAGGTTTGGACATTGGTTGATCTTCCAAATGGTAAGAGGGAAATTGGGACAAAATGGGTGTTCGAAACAAAGAGATGAAAGAGGTATTGTTGTGAGGAACAAGTCAAGGTTGGTTGCTCAAGGATACACACAAACTGAAGGCTTGGATTATGATGAAGTGTTTGCTCTAGTTGCAAGAATTGAGGCTATTAGATTGTTTTTAGCTTATGCTTCATTCAAGAATTTTGTTGTGTATCAGATGGATGTTAAAAGTGCATTTTTGTATGGCATAATTGATGAGGAGGTTTATGTTTGTCAACCTCCTGGTTTTGCTGTGTGTATAGCCTAACCTTTCCAAACCAGCAAAAATCTCAACATCTAAAAGATTATCAACACCATCAGCATCATCAAACTTCAAAACCCTTCTAATAATCTCCTCATTAACCAAAATTGCATTCTCATCCACAGTAGAACGAAACACCTCTACTCCATCTACCTCCTCAAGCTTAGCATTCCCCCAGAACTGATGTATGTAGGCTTTAAGAATGGTTGGTGTAACAGTTAAAGCATAGTGAATAGGACTGTGAATAAGGAAATCAATCATTTGATGAAAACCTTCAGATCTATTGTTTTTAACCAAGTTAGCAAAAAGGTTATGGGTTTGAGAGTACTGGTCGCCATTGTTGATTATTATTTGTCCTCAAGTGGTGATTGATTCTTAATCGGGAATACAAATTTTAAAACTGCCCTTCGCTGCATAAAATAAACGAATCAAGTGGTTTGAAGATCAATTAAATGAATTGTCCATTATTTGGGGAGATAAATATACTTTCGCCAAAGTTACCAAACAGCCCCTGAAGTATCCAAAAACAATCAGCATGCTATCAGTGGTTTGTAGATCACTATCCGTGGTTTGAAAACAGCTATCCGTAGATACAGAATTGTACTCCAACCAGTTGATC
>OU343220.1:106699654-106816680 GCA_910596185.1 Chrysanthemum makinoi
TTAGTAACACAATCATCAATATGTAGAGATAGAGAAGAGATAGAGATTGGTTGAACAAATACTAACACACACACACACGTATGAACTAAGACCGGTTATGCGTAAGGTGTAAAAGAGTGAATGAATTGAACAACCAACCTTCAAGAGAAGGTTTACAAGAGTATTTATAGGAGGGAACTAGGGGAACACTCCAAGTTCCCATCCTTTTACTTATTGGGCTTGGCCTAGGCTTATGGGCTTTCTACATAAGCCTAGCCTTGATTACTAACATAAAAGCCATATTAAGCTAACCATTACATATGAATCACTAACACTTGAAATATGGTTTAGGAGTGATTCCAACAGCCTATCAGGGATAACAAGACTTGATAATGCATCTTTAACATATGTGTGAGTTATGACTGGATGTAAATACTTATCGTCTTGGAGGATGACACATTACTTTCATGTTAACCAAGCGAGGCAATATATGTAGATACAAAAACAATATATGTAGTCATATGTTTGACTTGTGTATGATATGTTTGCAAATAATGAGTCCAGATTTGTTAGTCTCGGTGGCAAGTCATCTGAGTCATCACAAAGCGGGTGAGGAGATGTTGGTGGTGTTGCACAAAGTTTGATAGGTACAAGTTTTGGATACTTTGGTAGTGAAGGTGTTTTGGATGGTTGTGAAGTAGTCATAATGGTGGGTGATTTTGGTGGTGGAGTTGGAGTACTTAAGTTTAGAAAGTTCTCATCTCGAATGGGTGATGAGATGTTGAGAGGTAACGAGTATAAGGATGAAGAGTTAAAGTTAACGAAGCAACAAGATCGAACACTAATCCTAGTGGTTTTCTTAAGTGGCTTGTTTGAGGTTGAGGATTTAGTCATTTTGACTTTGCTTTAAGAAATGCTAAGCTTAAGAAGAAGTAATAGTGAAGGTGTGAAAATGACCATCCTAAATGTGTTAATTTATGGAACTAAGGATTCATGAAGAAATGTGTTTGATTTGATGTTAATCCATACAACGATGATGGCTTCTAATGAGATGGAAGTGTTTAAGAGTATGTCAAACATCCTAAGTCAATTCATTGAGGATGTGTTGAGTGAGATATGAAAGATATGCAGTAAATGAACTTCAATCAATGCAAAATCTTAGAAGTCAGACATCCACGGATTGCAAGAAACCAAATTTAGGGTTCCTTCCTTTATAGGAAAGGGTTCCTTGGGTGGATTTTGTGAATTTTTGTGTTTTGGTGAGAAATGAATATCCTATTGGTCTAAGTAAGTTAAACTAGCCCTAATATAAATGAAAAGCAATAAAAACTATCCTAGAAACAAAATTTGGTAAATTAGAGTGCGGGATTGGTAAAATTCAGCAACTTACCTGTAGTGGCTACGGCAACAAAATTTACACAGGACGGAACCCAATTTATGGTTCCGTCTTGTCCGGCAGTACAAATATGGCGGCACCAAAATTTATAACGGACGGAACCAATTTTTTGGGTCCGTCAAATCCGTCTTTGTGCTTGAGAAATGTTGACAGAGGCATTTTAACCCTGGGGACTTTTTCAAATCCTGGAATTTTTCTTAAAATATATGGAGATAATTATTTCTAGTTAGGAACAATCAATAACACACATATAAACACACGGGAGCATGTACTTTCAATAGGGGCTAGCGATTTTCACTAAATAGTGAAAACAGTGAAAATTTTATAACATCAAAATGTTATCCTCCTGCACGGAAAAGTTAGTTCACATGATTGTTTTAAGTTTAGTCATCATCTTAGAAAGAGAAAACACATAAATTACATCATACAACATTGTTTTAGTCCTTGTACCAAACACTGTCTTAAAACCTCCATTTTTCAACGTACTTGACTAATTTACTTAGTACTCATTGCTAAGTGAGTTATAACATTTCATAAGTTATGCGAGATGTTAGTATAACCTATGCAAAGAAATTGATCTAATTCTATATGCGATGGTAAAACAATTTTCCAAATTAGTGCAAAAATCTAGCAAATGTCCTATTGTGCATAAACAAGAAATCATCAAACAAGCTAATAAATAACATGGCAAGATTGACACTTATATTATACAAACAAACAAGTGTAAAAAAATTGAAAATAAGTAAGCAACATATATGCAAACAACATAAACAAGTGGTCATTTAGTATAGCATAAAAATAAAAACATTTTTCGTCATTTTGCGTTTAAATATGATGATGTATACCAAGCTTGATTATTTCCTTTAAACATATTACCAAATTATTTAGTTTCAAAACAAATTGTATCAAAGTTCTAAGAATACCAACTTAAATTGCTTGATTCAAAATTTTGAGTTATTATGTTAAAGCGAAACTTAATATCTTAGACATACTGTAGTATTTGGTCTATTTCACTTATTTAAATTTAGAATCAAGCCATGAAAGTATTTTTAAATGAAATTAGACTCAATTCCCTTCAAAATGATAGGTGACTCGACTTGTACGGACTTACGGTTAATTAGTTATGATTTTTTTGAAGTTGGCCAAAAAATTGCATACTGTGCAGACCAAGAAACAAAATTTACAAGGGAGGAACCCTTTTTTTGGTTCCGCCCAATCTGTGGTCTGCACAGAATGTTGAAAAATGTACTTACGCGTAGCGAGAAAGTGTAGGACTTACTAGATTTGATAGAAAAACTATAATACATATATTTTGTTATTTATTTTTACTAATGTGACTTATCTAAACATTTAACAACAAAATTTCTAAGTATAATTAGCAAAATTTTGTTCATATTATATTTCGCTTCAATGGTAATTTGATACATGGATCGTGCTCAATTTTAAAAACCATTTGTTTTAAAATAAGAGCTCGAAGGCTCGATACAAATTGTGAAAACGTAGAGGGGGTGAATACGTTACCGTTTAAAAACGTTAGACCTTTTGTATCAAATCGCTTATGAAGCTTGTTATAATATGAAAGTACGAATTATTTTTTATGACTAGTATAAAGCATAGTAAACCAAGTTGTCACACAAGCATCAACATCAAACCACATCACAAGCAATTATAAAAGTAAAGAGATAAAGAAAGGAAAGTGCAAACCGAACACGAGGATTTATAGTGGTTTGGTCACGGATCTCCTCTCTACCCTACTCCACTCCCCGAGTACCCAACTCGAGAGTTACTTCACTAAATCAACAAGCTCCCTTCTCGGGGGAAGAAATTCTTACAATCGTCTCTTACAGTTTTTCCGGTACATAGCTAAATACCGGGTTCTAGTTCGAGGTAGAACCAACCTAACTCCGCCTATACAATATTTCCGACTAAGCTAGATGTCGAGTTCTTTCCGGGTACAACCACTCCCATTATGTTTTATGGCCCAATATAACAAACCTTGTGTTTTATGGCATAAACACATAAACCATCTAATCTAAGTAGATGAGAAATGTTGTGATGATTACTAATGTTTACAATGATGATCCATGAGATAAATGTCCAATGGATATAAATAACTAATCTAAATGATCTTCTTAAATGAGAAGTCTTCAATCAATGAGGATATCAAGAGATCTTGAATCGTCATACGTTGATATGCTTTGGTGAATGAGGATGGCTAGATCTCCAAGCTTTCTTTGGTTGATCAAAATGTAAAGTATGCTTACAACAAAGATGTATGTTAGAAGCATTATGATCATGTGATGATGAGAGTGATTAATAGATGTTACTACATGCTTATCTATAGATCTAAAAGATGAAAGAAAGATAGAGAGAATGTGTGTTGGAAGGGATGAGAAAAATGAGAAGACAATGGGCTCTATTTATAGCCAAAGATGTAATCTAAAAAATAATATTTTATTAGATTTGATATCCTAGAATATCTTTCAAAATCTTTTCAAAATATTTTAAGGATTTAGATGACACTATGCATGAGGTACTAAAAAAGTGTTTTCCTTTTTATGAAAAATATATTTAAACAAATGTATATACTTATTTAAAAAGGTAAGTTACTTGTAAATAAAATGTAAGTAACCTTTTGTAAAATAAAATATCTAGTTGAGTGCTTGTCAAAATAAAATATATTTTGTCAAGTGTAAAGTAAACTTTAGTACTTGTATGAATATTATAGTTAGTTTACTTGTACAAATAAAAGTATATATTTGTTAGACATTTTACAAAAGATGTATTTGTATAAAATACTTGTGAATGCAAAATGTGAAATGAGGTTCGAGATAGAATGGTTAACCTATTAAAATACTTAGTGACTCTAAACGTAATTTAATCATTCTAAATGATTTGTGAATGGGTTTGATCATAATGCCACATAACAACATGTACGAACCTGTGTTGTAACATATGAGGACTTGAGGCATCGAGAGGTGTTGAATGTATGTTAAGACAAAATGTGATTACAAGTAAATTGTATATTTTACGTTATGTATTACAAGTTACATATCGTAATATTTGCACTAATAGTAACAAAACGCATACGTGTAGTTTATTCTGGTTTTGTTCCTTCTTTCAATTTTCTTCATAAGAACACAAACTGTGTTTTTTTTCCTTTGACATCTTGGTTGGTTTGATTCTTGAGTGATGATAGATACATGAATCATAACTTCGTAATTCTTTAAAAGCATAATAATGTAAATCTTAAAATCCTTTAATCTTTAAAACTTATAAACCTTACACTTTATATATATATATATATATATATATATATATATATATATATATATATATATATATATCTTATATATATAAAATATATTATCATATAATCTTAAACCTAATAAACCAAATAAGTAAAATCTTAAAAACTTGTTTTCTTATCATAAACCAAATAAAAAAATCTTAAAACTTTAAAACTTTTAAAAATTGAAACACTTAAAAACTTAAATCTAAAAATAACTTTCAAAAAAACTATAAAAAATACTAAAAAATAAAATGGAGTGTGTATTTTGTAATTTTTGGAACTTGGTAGGGTTAATAATACCCTTTGACCTTATTTTTGGTTCCTGGTGATGTCAGTAAGAATACTTCTGCCTCTCTTTTTCTGAGAAAAAAGCGTCTCCTCTCCCTTTAGAGACTAAAACCCATCTTCTATGATTCTTGGTGGTTGACCGCCTATCATGTGGCTGGTTAACCTCTTCTTGAGTTGGTGTGTTCTTTGCGAACACTTGCATAACATGTATAATTTGGGCCTTTTCGTGTGTTTGTTCCTTTTTTTCCTTGAATCGATTTGCTTTGCCCCTTTTGATGATGACTAGTTTTGTTCGATTGGATATAACTTTCTGTTTTGAAACTTGATGTCACACCCCCAAAATACCTGTTTTGTAGTGGAATGGAATTCTGGGGATGACTCGCCATAGCATCACGCGATTCTAGTTATATTGAACGACATAAAGTGTCGTTTGGAAAACACATCGTTTGATATAATAAAACATTCAGAGTTTACAAAAGATAAGTCCCAAAAAGGTAGTCAACATTTGCGAAAATAAGTTTATTACAATCCAAACGATGTTTTAAAGTGCATAAAACCCATATGAGACGCGTCGTCACCACGACCCTATGATAAGTCCACATGTATGCCATGAAGTATATGCCTTAGATACCTGAAAATACATTGCTAAAAGTGTCAACACAAAGGTTGAGTGAGTTCATAGAGTTTATGTAAATGTTTTATACGACTACCACAAGTATAGGCCATGTATGACAAATATGTCACATAAAAATGATACAATTGCTATAAGCACATGACACCGAAGCTAGACTGATCATGATGTTCGCCCCAACAGAGTGTTTTGCCAAACAACTCAAATAATGATATTAAATGGAACGCATCCGTTTGACCAGTTGGAATCCACCAACCTGGATGGAGGAGTCACCCTCAATAGATCTATTCACTCACCCTCCCTTCCGAGATTAACGGTTCATGATAAAGAAATGGGGACATTCAATTGGCAATGAGGTAACTTAAGCAATGTAAATGAATTTGATATACTTGGTATCGTAATAAAAATGATGTGCAATGTATTCTCCCAGTAGGTTTGAAATAAAGTATAAACTTGTAAAACGGGCTATGAAAACTCACTTGATACAATGATATGATGGCAAAAGTGGATACACCTGAAATGAGGGCAATCTCTAACCGCGGCCTATTATGAATGATATGATCTAATATAAGTTATGAAATAATGTTATGCATGCAAACTCATATGATATTCATACCACTTGTGCATTTTGAAAATAAAGTTTATCGTTGAAAAATAAGTTTATAACGTATTGTCAAGTTATAAATTACTTTACAAGTGCTTACGTTGAAATGATATCCTACGATAGTCATTTAGTGATTTATAAAGAGATTATAGTTTTTCGTTGTAAAATAATACACTTTGACAATTCATGAAAATGACTAACTTTGGGTGATCGTAAATTATTCGTTATACCTTCATTTGACAAACGGTTGAACATTTTGGAAAATAGGCTAGGCGAACTCATTTTTACTAGTAGACATCGTTTTCTCAAAAATATTCTATCGATATGAAAAATGACTCCAAACACGGTCACTTGAGATAACCATTTTGGACTAGTAAAAATATGTAAGTGTTATTACTTGTGAAAAATAGTTATGATAACCCTATTTAAAACGCGTGTAACTTAGTCGTTATAAGTCCGTTTTCTACGTTTTATATATCATTGGTTTCGTGTTATGTTGATCCCAGTTGAGCAAACGATCCTTTATAGAAACTGACTTAAACAAAGGCTTATTAAGTATCACGCGGAATTTAATACTTAATCTTAAGAAGAAGAACAATAAACATTCAACACCTCAATATTATTATTAATACGAATACTCTAACCAGTATTAGGGTTTTACAACCTTGAAGTGTATCGACCTTAGATATAAAACATACGTATATCTAATCTAACCTAGGACCTCCTTTTATAGGCTAAGGAGTCCTTTGCATAATACAATACGTACCCTACAAGATAAATATCTTTTCCATATTTATCTAATACAAAATATTAAACCGACTATACAAGACTAGCAGTGGTTACAATACAATATCCGTGGTTACACAATACTACTAGCTGCGGTTTCTCATCAGCAGTGGATTCAATCTTCTGTCCGTGGTTTCAACAACTCTGTCCGAGGTTCCAACACTTAGAATAAATCATGATCCAAGGAACCTAAAACCCAACAATCCTCCCCTAAACTTGATACATTCAAATAGAATTCTCAAGTTTCCTTTAAGCTCAAAACATCTGAATTGGAGGATCTAGCCAAACACTTACTAGTTTTAAGAATTTTCTCATACTTCAGCAACAAATTGTAAGCTTGACCATCATAGGGCATCAACATCTTCAAACCACCAGGCTTCACCATCTGAGCAATAACTCCTGGATAATTATTCAATTTGGGATAATCACCTTCTACAAGCATATGAATAACTACTCTAGACACAGTTAACACATGAACTCCCCAAGTTTGATATAAAAACCATCTTGTAACATGACCATTGTAGAGTCCTTTCCATTCAGGTTCATCATGAGTTGGTTCAAACAAAATCTTCAAGTGCTGATAAACCAGTCTCTCATGATAATCATCTGGATGTATATCACCAAACTTATTCTTGTAAAGCTTCCATAGATTCATTAAATCATCTCTATCCAGGTATTGAAGCATTTGTGAAAATTTATTAAACTCAGAAACTTCATTATTAAGTCTTTGAATTTTCCAACATCCTTCACTTCCATTAAGCTCAAATGCATAAGAGATAATTTGATGACCATCTTCAATCTCTTTCAATCTTTTAGAACCAGATGTCTCCTGAATCTCAGATTTTCTCTTTAGATTACCTTTAATCCACTCTTCATCTTTTTCAGAATCCACAGGAGTAAAATTCTCATTATTAATCCTCACACACATCAGATAAAGCTCATGGATTCTTTCAAATTAACATTTACTAAGATTGTCAGGAATATGTATGCCTGAACTCTTAATAATCTTCATCAGCACATTCCTCATCTCACGAATTGTAGGAGGTTTCTTCCTCTTAGCTTGCTTCTTTTCCTTACTTATCCTCCTTGCCCATTCACCCAAGCATCTAGCTCTTTCTTCATCATCTAACAATGCCCATTCTTGAGCAGTATACTCATTTTGTATTTGATTAGAAGCTTGCAGATAGTTTTGTGATTCATACCATTTAGCTAGCTATTTCTGAGAAGCCTCCTCCTCTTCTTGCTTTTCTTTCTCTGCAGCTGCTTCCTCTTCAACATGTATGCTTCTTGTATACTCTTCATCATAAGCAATCTATTCTTCTACACTTTTAAACTTTAAAACAGGTGTTGCAATACCTTTACCCTTACCAATATCGGGTTGAGCCACCTTCTTCTTCAAAGGCTCACCAATAACTAAACTTTTACCTTTGGGTTTGGTTGCAGTAGGTTCAAGAGATTAAAAAGGTGGAATGATGGGTGTAGGGTTAGTTGAGGTTTTTCTAAGATTGATCAATGTGCTTGCAGCTTCTTTCTCAACTTCTTTTGATTTGGGTGGTGATACAGAGATGGTTGAAACAATTGTAGAAGTGGTTATGATAGCAGTGGGTATGATTATCTCATTAGAAACTGCAGCAGTGGTTTCAAGAGTACTAGTTGTGGTTACAGACACACTATCAGTGGTTGTGACTTGCACTATCTCATCTTCTACCACAGTCTTCACACTTTCAAGAACATCTTCATTCCCATCTTTATCAGATACCAGAAATTGTGCTGCATCTCCACTATCCACATCCTCTTCCATATGCACATCTACAGCCTCCCCTGAATTCATGCCATCACTCCTCCCCTGTTTGGATACATTCTCCATATTCACCAAATTCTCAACTGGAGAGGAGTTTACCTTTCTTCTCAACCTTCTCATGTTCCTCAAAATAGCAACCCCTGGTCTTCTCACTTTCTCCAAAATAAACATCCTATGCTTCAGTCTCCTTATTTCTTTACGCTGAATATCCTCCCCACTTCGACCTGTGCTACCTGGTCCGAGAGGTGGTTCATTGGAAAAGTCATCATGTACCAGCTTAGGATCCGTCAATTCAGTTTGATGTTCCAAACTATCCTCATCACATCGTACTGTTAACTGCTCCGAGAGGTGAATCCTTGGATATAGTAAACATAGCATCAGACCTTGCCGAACATCTATGCACCCCTGTGTTAGCCGTTGGCTAGGGATTCCTCCACCTGTATTGAGTTCCAAGGAACTCTCCACATTAGGAGTTGCCAGAGGTTGGGTCTTACTTATGTTTCCACTATCCTGACCAGCATCTAAGCATGAATCAGTAGTGGAAGCCCTTCCAATCATGTCACCTCCACAACATGTGACAGCCTCATGAGCAACACCACTAGCACCAGCCTGAGGTAGCTTAGTGCCCTTTCTCCTCCTAGTCCACACAATTGGTGTAACAGTGGTTTCAAGTGTACTATCAGGGGTTTAAGGTATACTATTAGTGGTTGCAGGTGTACTAGCAGTGGGTTCAGGTGCTAAGGATTGGGCTTCAAAACCTTCATCAAACTCAAGAATAGCAGGCAAAATAAGCATATGGGGAAATAAAGAAACATCTCTGATTTGAACATTAGGGTTCTGATTCCTCATATGTGCAAATACCTTAGGAAACATATAATGCACTTCATACTCCTTAGTATGCTCGACAGGTTCTTCTATTTGACTTTCAACAATCAATTGCACAAACATAGAATACAAATAATATTTTCCCTTCTTCCTAATATTCTGCACAAACCCATTATAAATCATCCTAGACTAATTAAACTTCCTCCCATCAACAAAACAAATGATAGTAGTAGCAATTTTGGAAGGGAAGTCATCAAATCCAGTGGTCTTATTACTTATACACATCAACAAGGTATGGATCAAAAACTTCCATTGTTGTGAAAACATGCTCTTAAAAAATTTTACCTTGTCTCCCCTGTGTGTATATCCTAACCTCTCTAAACCAGCAAATATCTCAGCATCTGAAAGATTAACAACACCATCAGCATCATCTAACTTCAAAACCCCTCTAATTATTTCCTCATCAACCAAAATATCATTCTCATCCACCACTGTACTAAAAATATCCACACCATCTACCTCCTCAAGCTTAGCATTCCTCCAAAATTGATGTATATAGGCTTTATAGATGGTTGGTGTGACGGTTAAGGCAAAGTGAATAGGAATGTGAATAAGAAAATCAATCATTTGATGAAAACCTTCGGATCGATTGTTTTTTATCAAATTAGCAACTAGGTTATGGGAAGTGGGATATTGATTCGGCATGATGATCGATGATGTTGGTTATGTGGGATGTGTGAATGTGACAGAGGAAAATGGTTAGGTTTATGTAAAGCGCCAATTGGAAGTGATTTGAAGATCAAATAAATGACCTATCAGTGATTTGGGGATATAAACGTGTTTTCTCCAAAGTTACCAAACAGTCCCTCAAGTATCCAGAAATCAGCAACATGCTAGCAGTGGTTTGAAAAACGCTATCCGTGGTTTGAAAAACACTAGCAGTGGATACAGAATTTCACTCCAATCAATTGACCAAAAGATATAGCAAGCAAATCTTTGTCAGTCTCAGTGATATCACACAAAAATATGAAGGAGTATAGCATTGAACACATTTTTTTTTTGTTTTTGTTTTTTTTTTTTTTCGTTACACAAAAGCTCCAAAGGTCTAAAGCAATTTCTCCAAACCAAAAGCTCCAAAATACACAACTATCCTTCATACCTGTATATCACAAACATAAACCAAGCACTAAAAAAGAAGGTTAAGATTAGCAGTGGTTAGAGTAAAATCAAAAGTGGTTCCATATACTTAGCAGTGGTTAGCCAAAGTGCTAAAATCTAAGTCAAGATGGTCAACTTTCGATATAAATGCTTTTCAAAGTCAAAAGACTTCATTAACTCCTCACCCACTTAAACCTTCCCCTCATTTACTCACAAAAACCATTTATGTTGCCTATAAAATAATCCCAAGGCACAAGAGACACACACCAATTAATCCAACTTACTTCCAAACCCTAATTTCTCAAAAATCCACAATCAACAATAATCAGTATATGGAATCAACCAGAAGTCATCAATCTAACATCCTCCTCCTCATCATCATCATCATCAAGTGATGATTCTAACCCATGGTTTCTTTACCTTACTCAAGAAGATCCTCGACCTAGAAAATCCCCCTTTCTCCCTTCATTTGAAGATGATAGTGTGGTAGATCCAAATGAGTCATCAAGAGGTTCAGATGATTCCACTGAGCGCCTAGAGCCAACCTTCAATAGATGGGTGAGAGAGGAAGCAGAGAGTGCACAACCTTCACCATCCCAACCCCAACCAAGGCCACGTGCCCGAAATCCACCACTCCCAAAGAACAGAGAGGTGGTGATTGGTCTTCCTGCTCAAGGATCTGGTTCTTCAAACCATGGAAGGAAGGGAAAGGGCAAGGGTGCAGAGGTGAAGGGAAAGGGAAAAGGGAAGATGGATTAGTTGCTTTATAGTGGAATGAGTAGATGGAACAACTGAAGATTTCTCATATCACAAATGCATCCATCATCGTTTTCATCAATCCATCTTTCCATTTTCAGCCAGGCTTCTTCATATGTACATCCACCAGCTTTTGGAATAGAAGATATGAACTAGAGTAGCTAGTTGTAATGTGTGCTCCATGTAGTTTGTAACCATGATTGTAACCATTTGCATTGTATAATCAGTTTTATGAACTATGAATAATAGTATTATGGCTTTTTCCTTAGTAGTTTCTTGCATCATACAAATAGTGAGAAACTTCCAAATTTCTGCAAAATGGTTAGTGGGAACACAAAGCAACAAACAGTGGTTTCAACATAACTATCAGTGGTTAGAAACAAAAATAGCAATACTAAGATTACATAATAACAGTCCAATACTTGTACAAACTTTTACAAAACAAGTTGAGATTTAGAGATTAATCATTCCAATACTAACTACAAGGTACTGAAACCTTCCCACATCAAAAGCTTTAGTAAGAAGATCAGCAACATTGAAATCAGTATGGATTTTTACCATTTGAATCAACCTTTTCTCATTACAATTTCTAATAAAATGATGCCTTATCTCAATATGTTTAGTTCTAGAATGTAAAACAGGATTTTTAATGATGCATATTGTACTGTTATTATCAATGTAAATCTTAGTATGCATAAAGTTGTACCCAAAATCCAGCAATTGATTATGAATCTAAAGAACTTGACCACATCAACTAGCAGCAGCCACATATTCATCTTCAGTTGTAGAATTTGCCACAATAGTTTGCTTTTTACACTGCCATGGAATTAGTCTGCGTCCCAAAAACTGGCATCCTCCAGTTGTAGATTTCCTATCCAAACTAGCACCAGCATAATCACTATCTGTATAGGCCACCAAATCAAAAGGGGAATCCTTAGAATACCAAAGGCCTAGTTTAGGATGACCTTTAAGGTATCTAAAGATTCTTTTAACAGCATTCATGTGAGAGGTATTGGGTGTGACTTGAAATCTTGCACACACACATAATGAGAACATTATATCTGGCCTAGATGCAATGAGATACATCAAGGATCCAATCATGGACCTGTACAACTTCAAATCAACTTTGGGACTTCCATCATCTGGTAGCAGTGGATTTTGAGTCTCCATAGGTGTACTAGCACTCTTCACATCCTGAAACCCAAACTTCTTCAAAACATCGGCTACATACTTGTCTTGACTAATGAAGATACCATCAGTCCTTTGTTGAACTTGTAGCCCCAAAAAGAAAGTGATTTCTCCCATAGAACTCATCTGAAACTTATCATGCATAACTTTCTCAAAATCTTTGCATAACTCCTTATTGGTTGAGCCAAAGATGATGTCATCTACATAAACCTGAACCAGTAAGATATCATCCTTGTGCTTCCTAATGAACAAAGTCTTATCAATCAGTCCTCTTTTGAAGCCATTGTCCATCAAATAAGTAGACAGGCACTCATACAATGCCCTAGGAGCTTGATGCAACCCATACATAGCCTTCTTCACCCTGTAAACTTTGTCAGGATGATCAGGATCTTCAAAACTAGGAGGTTGACAAACATAAACCTCCTCATCAATTGTGCCATACAGGAATGCACTCTTAACATCCATTTGATACACCACAAAATTCTTGAATGAAGCATATGCTAAAAATAATCTTATAGCCTCAATCCTTGCAACTGGAGCAAATACTTCATCATAGTCCAAGCCTTCAGTTTATGTGTATCCTTGAGAAACCAGCCTTGATTTGTTCCTTACAACAATTCCTCTTTCATCCCTCTTATTTCTGAACACCCATTTTGTCCCAATTGCCCTCTTACCATTAGGAAGATCAACCAATGTCCAAACCTCTTGAAGTTTGAACTGAAGAAGCTCCTCTTACATTGATTCTACCCAGCCTTCTTCTGATAAAGCTTCTTCCACTCTCTTGGGCTCCTTTTGAGATAGAAAACATGCAAACAAGCAATTTTGCAGATCTTTATGACTATTTCTTTTGTGAAGTGATCTTACAAAGAAACCTTGCTCAGGGAAGGTTTTTGTGTTCTGAACCTTGCTTCTTGTTTGAACAGGGGTGTTCAAGTTGCCAAGTATTTGTTCCTTAGTATGAATCTTATGTATCCTTGTGGTGGTGACTGGACTTTCATGAATGACATGTTCCAAATTAGTAAAATCAGCATTGAAGAAATCATCCATATCTTCATCATCAGTAGGAGTATCAATTTCTATCAAAGTAGGCATGGTAGGATCATGTGGATACTCCTTTTCACCAAATAATGGCTTTGCAGTTGGTCCAAAGAAAGTACTATCACCAGTACTTTCAGCCAGGGTTTCACTTGAACTGGCAGTGGTAGAAGTTGGCTTAGCAGTGCTTTCAGAATGCTTTTTCTTTCTTTCAATTTCTTCTACCGACACTGAGTTATCTTTTAATAACTCATCCTTATCTTGATGATGATCAACTTTGCTTTCAGAATTCAATGCATCATCATCAGTGGGACCTTGCTTATCAATGATGGGAGAGACAGAACCAGCTTTCCACTTTTCAACCAAATAGAACTCCTTTGGAGATTCAGCTTCCTTAGAATCTGTTTCTATGTCAGAATCCTTTTGAGTACCTACATTAACATTAGTGGAAGTTCCTGCAATGATAGGCTCATAATTCATAGATTTGGTTAGCATATCAATGTTAAACAGCCAGTCTGGTCCTTTGGTCTCAACATTAGGAGTCTCTTCACTAAATTGAACATGTAAGTTCTCTTCAACAATCCTAGTCCTCTTATTGTATACTCTAAAGGCTTTACTATTAGAAGAATAGCCTAAAAAGTATCCATCATCAGCTTTTTCTTGAAACTTACCTAGGTAGTCTATGGTATTCAAGATAGTAACAAGACACCCAAAAGGTTTTAGGAATGCAATCATTGGCTTCCTATCATGTAACAGCTCATAGGGGGTCTTGTTATGAGGCTTCACTACCTTACTTCTATTTTGCACATAACATGCAGTGCCTACAGACTTCAAAAAGTAGTTGGCAACTTAGATTCGACAACATTGTCCTTAGCAGCCTCAATTAGTGTCCGATTTTTCCTTTCGCTACACCATACTTTGTTGTGGTGTTCTAGCAACACTAAATTGTCTTTCAATACCCTTAGCTACACAGAACTGATTCATCACATCATTCTTAAACTCAGTTCTATTATCACATCTGATTACCTTGACCTTATGATTTACTAGATTTTCTATCTTAGTAATGAAACTCTTGAGGATGTCACTAGTCTCACTCTTAGCAGCCAAAAAGTATACCCAAGAAAATCTACTATAATCATCAGTGATAACTAGGCAATACTGCTTATGGTTCAAACTTTTAACAAAGGTAGGTCCAAATAAGTCCATATAAAGCATAAACAGTGGTTGTGTGATGGTGTTAACAGTTTTGGTCTTGCAAGAGGCTCTATGTTGTTTTCCTTTTTGACAAGCCACACAAAGTTCCTTACTCTCAAAAACCTTAGAAGGTAACCCTCTCACTAAGTTTCCTTTTACCAGTTTATTGATTGTTTTAAAATTAAGGTGACCTAGCCTTCTGTGCCACAATTTAGACTCATCTACTGATGCTATTGCAAACAAACAGGTTAAGGACCTATTAGGAATTACATCTTTAAGATCAAAACAATATATGTTTTCCTTCCTAGGTACCCTAAGCTGTATATACTTTTCATTAGGCATCATAAAATCAGGTGATAACACCACACACTCAGTTTCCCCAAAAAGTACCCAGTTTTTCTTATCACACATTTGAGAAATACTGAATAAATTGTACTTTAGTCCCTGTACCAGATAGACCTTTTCAAAGTCTAATATCCTAATTCTGATTGTGCCTCTGCCAAGAATCTTTCCTCCCTTTGGATCATTGCCAAATGCCACATATCCTCCATCAAAAGCTTCAAAATCCTCCAGGTTGCTCCCATCCCAAGTCATGTGCCCAGAGCAACCACTATCAAAAATTCCTTTGTCTTTTAGCTCATCTTGAAGATTGCCCTGCACATGAATTTAAACAAATTAGTTCCTTTTGTGGACCCAAGCCAATACTGACTTGGGTGCGCCTGTGCATCAACATAATCGAATTTCTTTAGGTCCATTGATGCACAATTGACATGATGTAAAACCTTGGTCTTAGGCTTCCATTGCCAACTAGCTGAGGCCTTAACAGCATAAAAATGATTTCCAACCACTGTGTCAGTTATCACCTTTGGAATTTTTAAAACTTCTTTTGTATCAGAGGTAATATTTTGCTTAGCAGTGGTTTGATTTTGCTTAGCCGTGTTTACATTTTGCTTAGCAGTGGTTGGAACCCATTTGGGTGCAGCAGTGACTATTGACTTTGTATTACCATTCCTTATTAACACTGCTTTAGGAATCATGTTTTTGTCAGGATGAGGGTTTGTTTTCTTTGAAAAGTTTTGGTGATTTACCCTCCTCCATTTATTCCAAACTTGTGGTTGGTTTTTATAACAGTTTCTCTGTAAGTGCTCAAAACTACCACATATAAAACAAGCCTGAAACTCATCACCTAATATGTTAGAAATTAGGCCATTAAAGTTTCTCTGATTGCCCCTAGGTATGTATCTTTTCATCTGTTCCCTAGGTATCTCCTCATAATCTACCACTTTCCTAGAGATAGGTGCTCCAAATCTAGGAATAAGGTTGGCTTGCTTAGAATCAACTTTCTTAACATGTTCTATCTTCTCAGGTTGAGTCGATTCAGATCTATCTTCCTCAGAATCTGATTCCCAATCTTCAATAGTGGGAGCATCAGATGACTTATCAGAACCTAACGTAGGTGATTCAATCTTGCTAGTCTCACCTACAGGTTTATTGAAACTAAATTCACTGTTAAATGACAGTTCTTTTGTAGGTGGTGCATGTTTCATAAGAGATGGTGGTGGCACATCATTGTAACCAAGACCAGTACCATCCTTGAACAATTTTTGACCTATTGGCTTATTTACTAGGTCTGAAGCATACTGTGTTTTAGCAACCCCAACAACATGTTTTTCTTTTTCTACTAGGGCTTCTTTTTTTACACTCTCTGCCTCTTCTAGTTTCTTTTTAAGCATTTTTATTTCTCTGTCTTTAAGATCAATTTCACCACCTAGTATATTTATCTTATCAACATACTCAAACTCACATTTAATACAGTAATTAAGCTTTTCTTCAACACTTTCTAGACCAACTCTATAACCTAAGTTATCTAGAGACAATCTTTCAACTTCTTTTCTCAAACTCTCAATAATAGCTCTTTGTGATTCTAGGTTATCTTGACATGATTTGAAAGAACAAGTAGATTTTTTAGAATCATTAGATACCTCATAATCTGAACCAGAAGATGAAGCATAGGCCATAAGAGCAAAGTTATGCTCTTTAGAAGCTTCACTAGCAAGAAAAGCTGCATTGGGACCTTCTTCAATCTGATCACTCCAGTCATAATCTCCAATCCCATCTTGAGCAACCAATGCTGAAGAAGAAGCAGGCTCTTCAGTGGTCTTCTTGATGCCTTCAGTCCTTTTGGGAGCTCGACATTCTCTAGCAAAATGACCCTTCTTCTTACAGTTAAAGCACTCCATCTTGCTTTTGTCAAATCCAGCTCTCCTTTGACCATCATACTTAACTTGTCTTCCAGTCCTCCTTAAGAACTTCCTTGCTTGGAGAGTCAACATTGCCATCTGCCATTGAAGATTTATCTCTTCAAGATCATCAAGATCAATTTGATCTAAATCTTGATTCAGAACATTAACACTGGTAGTTAAATCAGCCAGAAAAGCACAAATTGCACCATCACTAACATTATCATTAACAATGGTATTGTTTGAAATAGCTGTGGTTATTCCATAGGCAGCAGTGGATACATCTTGTGAGCTCTTGTGATTAGTGGAAACAAAAGCAATGTTTTGGCTAGTTGAAGATGCACCAGCAATGTTATTCTCATACTCATATACCTTCAAGTTGTTGTAGAGATTGTCCAGAGTCATCTTTTCAAAGTCATCCTTATTTCTCCACAAAACTGTGTGCACAGCCCAGTCAGGTGATAAACTTCTGATGAACTTCAAATTTATATCTTCTTGAGCAACCTTCTAGTCCACTAACTTCAGTTGGCTGATAAGCTTTTGAAGTTTGTTATAAGTGCCATCAAGTTGTTCTCCACTTAAAGCAGTGAAGTTTTCAAGCTGATGCTTGAGCATATTCTTCCTTGATTTCTTTGTAGCTTCATTACCAGCAAACCTTGTTTCAATAGCATCCATTAACTCTTTAGCAGACTCATATTGTTCAAAGTCCAAAGCATACTCATTAGGTATTCCCATGGAGAGAATACTGTGAGCTTTAATCTCCAGCTTCCTCTTAGCCTTGTCAATTTCACTAACAATGGCTATATCTTTACCATCATCACCCTTCCTAGGAAGAGTATCACCTTTTTCAACAACTTCCCAGATGGCATAATCAATCATACAAATGTATTGCCTCATTCACATTCTCTAGATTTGGTACTCACCCTGCTTGAGCATGGGCACTTTTGATGCAGTTACCATGTGTGTTTCGTCAGACATCTTAACGTACTTAAACAGAACTTAACTAAACTTCTTCTTGATTTCAGTTTCTAGATCACAAGCTCTGATACCACTTGTTGATCCCAGTTGAGCAAACGATCCTAAATAGAAACTGACTTAAACAAAGACTTATTAAGTATCACGCAGAATTTAATACTTAATCTTAAGAAGAAGAACAATAAACATTCAATACCTCAATATTATTATTAATACGAATACTATAACCAGTATTAGGGTTTTACAACCTTGAAGTATATCGACCTTAGATATAAAACATACGTATATCTAATCTAACCTAGGACCTCCTTTTATAGGCTAAGGAGTCCTTTGCATAATACAATACGCAACCTACAAGATAAATATCTTTTCCATATTTATCTAATACAAAATATTAAACCGACTATACAAGACTAGCAGTGGTTACAATACAATATCCGTGGTTACACAATACTACTAGCCGCGGTTTCTCATCAGTGAGTGGATTCAATCTTACTGTCCGTGGTTTCAATAACTCTGTCCGAGGTTCCAACACTTAGAATAAATCATGATCCAAGGAACCTAAAACCCAACATGTTAATATATACTAATATATATTTGATAAATTGACTCATTTAGATAATGTTTAAAACTCATTTTTGCTAACAGCTTACCCTTTTTCAGAAAATTAGTTTTCGTCGCAAAACTTAAAAATAGCGTAACTTCGTCGTTATAAATCCGTTTTAACCCGTTCAAGTGACCACGGTTTCGTTTTAAAGTCTATTTTTTGAATATCTAGCCCAAAAATAATCCATGACCTGTCGAAATTTCCAGATTTTGTAAAAACGATCATACCTCAATCTTGTGTGTCGAAAATGAATTTTCTTGTGTAATACTTGTTCTAAGCCCTTCCAATCAACACCAAAGCTATTCTAAACCTACCATACACCTTCTTAGAGTGTCATGGGTTCATAAACTTCACCAATAATGATAGGTTCCATGAGAATAATTATAGGATAGTTTAAACTCATAATAAGTACTAAAACCAATAACTTGAGTGGTATAAATACATATGATACTTGCATGTTTTCTTACTAGAATGATAAAATAGCTCAAGAATGATTATGAAAGAGTAGTAAAGATTATGAAAAGCTTACTAGTTATTATAATGAGGTTTAAGTAACTAGGTACTAATTACTTATTGGTTTTTATTTCAAAACATTATATAGAAGTATACTAGGGTTTGTTTAAGCACTTGATCTTGAAAAACTTTATGTTTCTTCCTTGTTTCTTGCCTTGGCCGGTTCTCAACATAGAAAAGGAGATAATTTTTATTTTATTTCACCTTTTGGTATGTGTTTGAATGTGTATTTGATTAGTTAATATGATGAAATATACAAATATCTATCCAACTTGTGTATGTGTACTCTTAGGTGGTCATTTTTAATTAATGAAAAATGGTGACTAGGGGGGAATTGGCCAAGTGCTTTTTGGGTAAAGGGTTTGATGAATTTTGTGGATTAAATGTATTTTAGATTAAGTATAATGTGTAGTTTGTACATAAAATTAATTATTAAGTGTAGCGTTAGCTAGAAATCGATTTTAACGGAACAAAATAAAATATATAGTAGTGATAAAATTATAAAATACCTTTCTCGCAAGTATTGAGTGAAATAATAATTATCGAATGGAATTTACGAAAACCGTCGTAAATATATATATATATATATATATATATATATATATATATATATATATATATACAATTTATATACAAAATAATTTCAAAATATCGGGTAAACTAATAATATAATTTTTATAGTCTTAAAATGAGTATAAAAATATATCAGGATAATTTTTGGAAGTGTCGGTTCAAATATTCAAAATAAATGATTATGCGATAGCGTTTATTTAATAAATAAATAGACGTTAATGAAATATGCAAACCCATGCATGAATTAATATGAAAATGATGTTACCGATGATATGTAGACTAACTCTAATCTATATGAAATGTCCTCAATGATTTTTCATGAATACGCAGCTAAACCCTTACGGTTACGCGAATTTGATACTCGTAAACCTAGTTTATGAAAAATGATGAATAGTGAATCATGAATAGTGATTTTTCTCCAGGAATGAATAGTGTTTCATGAATAGTAAAATTTTAAAATAACCTCTCAAAATCTCAAACCAACTTCAAAAATGATGAATAGTAAAATGATAAATAGTAACAGATGAATAGTAAATTCCGAGATTAATAGTAAATTTGAAGAATGACCGAAATTACGGGTTGTCACATTCGCCCAAGTCCCAAAAGGAATTCAGTCTGTTAGGAATTGGAAATTCCATGTTAAAGTGTCGGTCACCCCAATTATGGTCTAGCATAGTTTAGCTCGTAGACTTGTAGTTATTTACGTCATTTAGTAGTTTATTAGTTAGTTTGTAGCGTAGAATAGTTTAGTGTACCACCGTGGAGGAAGGACGGGTCTTTACCCACTGTATACCTGATCCACAGGCCGATAGGAGGTCGTATCTTGTGTAACTATAAATACCCCTTCCATCCATGGAAGGGGCGGAGCTTTTCTTTAATCTAACCTTACACATTTTGTGAACCAAGTCTCTAGCAAGAAACTCCCTCTCTTCTACTTTCTCTCTCTAATGGCAAACATGTATTTTGATAATCCAAGACCACCCGAATCATCAACACAATAAATATATCGATCCTACAATTGGTATCAGAGAGGGTTGTTGTGTTTTGATGATTTATTGTCTTTTCGATACATGTTTTTATGCTGTTTTTGGTACTTTATGATGGTCGGAAAAATGTTTTTTTGAGTATACTTGTGGTTAACAGTTTTCACATGTTTTGCATCTCTTTTGGTCCAAAAAGTCTCCTGCTTTATTCATGTATACATATATGTCTTGTCACCGTGTCAGTTTTATGGTCCAAACATATTTATGTTATCAATATCATGCTTTTATGACGTTTTTGGTCCAAAATCTGTGATAATATTATGGTCAAACTGTGGTCAAACATGAATATACATAGCAGTTTTCTGGGTTTGTATGAATATGGTCGGAATAATGGTCAGAAAAATCGCCGGAGCAAAATGTAAAAAATTGATCTAGCGACTTGTTTCAGTGGCGACTTGTCTTTACAAGTTGTCTAGATACATTGTATATGGGTAGCGAGTTGTGCTAGCGAGTTGTCAATTGTGTAGCGACTTGTTTACTAAAATGAGGTAGCGACTTGTTATTTAATAAGTCAGCGAGTTGTGTTAACTGAAAAAATGCTAGCGACTTGTTATTCATTTGTTGGTAGCGAGTTAGTTTTTGAAAAAGGTTATGTAAGTGACTTGACTCAAAAAAAATTAGCGACTCGATTTAAATGGTTAGCGACTTGTTTTGACATAACGTTAGCGACTTGACTGAAAAAGAGTTGAAGAAGAAAAGACTAGTAAGACCAGGACTGACCACAACTGATATATACCTCGACCTCAGTTAGCTTCGAACATCATTGGTTCATGGTTCTCAAAACATTATAACGTGTTGCAACAAATTCATCTCAATAGTTCCGAAACATTAACAAACTTCCATCAACATATATCCTATTTCATTACCAATCAATCTCAGTCAAAACCTCAACTACCTCAGCTCCTATCTAACAAAATCATAAATATAAACTCATGAGATCTCAGAATCATCAAGTCTTCGTGAAACATCAAGACTCAAAAGGCCTTTTTCACACGACTTTTAAATTCCATCATTGATCTAATACTATTTATAATCTCCGAATTTACAGAAATGATTGCAACAATATTGTTGGATCAAATCTGTGATTCGTTATTCATTAAAGGATCAAAACAAGGTATGTGATAATACACGAATTCAAGAAAGAAGACTCACAAGAATGATAATACATGTTTCTTGATTCGTTCATATTCTAATGACCAAGATCAATACCTACCTGTAACCATCCCTGTGGCTAAGTCGAATCACGTATCGTCTCCCGTACCATCTCTGTGGCAGTGGCTCGAACCATCCCTGTGGTGAGACCATTCTAATCACGTTGTGCATATGAAGATTGAAGGACGTTATGTGAGAATGAATGGTTGAGTGTTGATTGCATTTGATTGTCAAGATTTTTGGGTATGAGGCGTATTTTTTTGAGATGGTGGTTGCGTTCTTGATTGAGAGTATTCTTAGGGTTTGAAATGTGAGTTTAGTCAGAGAAAGAGGTGTGTCTTTGTGAGAGTGATATTAGGGTAATTTTAGGGTAAGAGTGTGATATGTGTGTTTTTATACCCTGACATTTAGGTATTCGGTTGTGTGTTCCACTGATAATACTCGGTTAGTTAATGGGCTTCAAGTCGGATTTGGACAAGTGATTGATTATCTCAATCGTGGGCCAGTTGTCAACTGCTTTTGTCTTGGATCAGAATTAAATCACATTTTGCTATCTCTTTTGATATTGCTATCGTGGGCCTTTGACTATGTAAAACCCTAAAAATCTCAAGCATGTAAAATGACTATTTTGCCCTCTATTTAACATTTATAAAAATACGTAAAATTCATCAAGCTCCTTAAACGTGAAATGTAACCTAACTCTTAAAGGTTAGAGTTGTAAAACCTAATGTACAAAATAAATGAAATTTTCTGACACTTCACGTCTATGCATATTACGCGCCTATATGTTACACGAGTCGAAATTTCATAAGTTATAAAAAACTTATTAACTTAAAAGTAAAGGCCCATCTATGTAATAAGTTGGAGATTGGACTTGGCCCATACTCCTTCCTTTGGCTCGTCTAATGCAAGAACCGGTGTTTCCCCTTCTTTTTTTGTTGTTGTTATACGCTCCATATGTGAACACAAAGCAAACCCTAATTTTCCTCTTCAACCAAAAAGTGACGGCTTGAATCTTCTCCTTTCCTTCCATTCGACAACAAGCAGGCCAATGATGGCGTGGATGATGCTGCTATGGACGTGAGTCGTTGATTCGAAGGCATGGTGCTGCTGTGGTCGTGATGGTGCTACCGGTCATGGAATTCTAAGGCCATCAAGGGATTGTTGTCGTGGGTTTAAGGGGCAAAGGGAGGCTGTTTGGTTTGCTTCTGTCGAGGGGTTTGGGATGGCTAGGTCGTGGCCTTGTTTTCGTGGTCTCTTGGTTCTTTTCTTGTCACGCTACAAGGGTAAAACATTCCTTATCTCGTCTCCTTTCTTTTCATTGTCTCTTGGTTGTTGTCGTGTGGTTTCTTCATGCATATGATCATATATACGAATAAAGGATCACATAAAATGATAACGTGACGTATAAAATCTGTTACCGAAAAGATTTGAAAAAAGAAAGAGCAAAAACTTTGAATGAGGCTGTTGGTTTCAAAATAATTGAGGTGGGGGGCTGTTTTGAATCGACTTGGGTGAGTAAGGGAATGTTAAGATACTATTAAAACAGGTCATATGGCTTTCATGGGTCATGGGTGCGTTTGGGTAGGTTAAACATGTGCTTATATTGGTTTTAATAAACCCTAAAACTGGACAGCATCATATGTCGAATTTGTGTGTGTTATAGATCCAATTTTATAAGTGCAATAATCTGGGTTTTTGTGGGAAAAGTTTATTTCATGTCTTAGTTAAGTTTTCCAAGTGGTTTGGTCGAATTTGGAGTTGTCTAAGTCGTATTTTTGAATTTTCAAAGATCAAGTGTCAAAGCTGAGAAACGCAGATCTGAAATTTAGTTGGATTGTTTCATTTTTCATTTTCAAACCATAAGTTAGTAGGATCTCTCCTTTTACAGGAGTGACAATTAGGATATAAATGAATTTCTGGGAGTTTTGGGAATTTTTCCAAGGTGTCTAAACATGTCTAATAATTGTAAACTTTTAAGGTGTATTTTCTGATCACTTTCTGGACAGGTCTGGACTTGTGATTTTCCATAGGCCATTTGACCAAGAAATAAAACCCCCCAATTTTTGGAGAGTCTTTTAAATCATATGGGAACCCCTGGGAATTTCCTTGATTTTATTTGAGCTAAGTAAGTATTTTATAAAAATCGCTAAATTCTGGTCCAGATATGAAGTTAAGAAAATGAAAGATAAAAAAAAGGATATCAATAAGTAAAACACTTACACATGCATAAGAAGCTTATAAAATGAGTATATAAGTAATATATGATATCAATTCGTGTAGATACATTGAAGGAGATACGACGTTGCTTCCCGGTGTAACTTTCTTGTTTGCTTTGATTTCGTTGCTAAGGTACAGATATTCTGACCTTTTCAGTAAAGGTTTCTCATGATTTTTCTTTCTTTGGCCTTTCTCTTATGTTTATTAGGGTTTCCTATGCCATTGCTATGAATCCCTTCTGTTTGTCTGAATCTCTGTTTCCTGCGAACTACGTTTTCTGTCGAATTTGTTTTATGCGAACTTCGTTTGTTGAACCTTCTATATCGATTTGGACTTTCTGTTTGGACCTTATGATTATGAACCTTCGATATGTATTTTGTTTGACACGTATGATTACCTATGATCTGTGTTATTTCGACATTCTTTTGACCTAAGTTAGTTTGACACGAGCCATTATTTCACTAGGCATGGGTTCGTATGCGATGTCGGTGATGCACCTCTGACATGACTCTAGGGCTGATAGAGTGATGTTCTGCCGCATCCCTTGATGGTGGAGCATATTTGGCATATGTAGGTTGGGCGTATGGATGCATCCTAGATCACGTTCATTATATCGATATGTTGTGATATGATTTTTAGATGAATGATGTAGGTATGCAATACGGCGTCTTCACAATCTGGGAGCTAGCTACTCTATTGGTTACTGAGGTCTCCCCTCCTATTATATATGGTATTCGAGGTCACCCCTCGAATAAAATGGGTACTTATGATATGATATGATATGATGATGTTTTACGGGCTCGTGGTAGATGACTAAACCTTTATCCGTTATTTGCATTTTATGTATTACGTTTATGATTCGTATTTCCCGATACATCATACTCGTATTATCATTTCATTACTCAGTACTCTTATATGACTCACCGTACTACCAAGAGATATATGTATTCTATTGTTTTGATCTGTCACACTCTCATTCCGTTGCTTCAGACTATCATTCCATTCCGCGTGTCGGGTTATTATATGTCTTTATTAATTTGATTATTCTATTCATGATTATGTGACTCTTGATTTCCTGCTATGATATGATTAATAAATGGTTATCGATTTTGGTCATCTAATGATGTAATTTTACTTGTTATGTGACCTCGATTTGTCTGTTTATCATGTGTATTTCGTTCAGTTATGTTTATGGGCTATGATTATCCGTTAGGATTCTTGTCTCTGATTATAGACCCTGCTATGCTACATTACTTCTTATATTTCATTGAATTGGTAAATGGTTCATTGTATGTGTGCAGCTTGTTAACTTGTTTGATTGCTGTATTAGGATCTTGTTTAGATAATTCATTCGTTTATAATGTTCGTTACGTAATTCATACTTGGTACATGTATTTATGTATTCGACTAATGGTATTACTTAAAATTTTGCTAGATCTTGGTTATTATTAATTGTAAATTGTTGACTTGTCACGTGCCATGCTCACTTGCTAATTAATTGTTTCCACTTTTCCTTTAGGTTTACTTGTTTTGTTTTGGATGTCTTTTGATTCCCTGATTTGAGTGTATGCCATATATATATATATATATATATATATATATATATATATATATATATATATATATAATACTATATATATATATACCATATATATATATATATATATATATATATATATATTATATATTATATACTATATATATGTATATATATATGTATATATATATATATATGTATATATATATATATATGTATATATATATATATAT
Organism: Chrysanthemum makinoi; assembly: GCA_910596185.1. Lineage (NCBI taxonomy): Eukaryota > Viridiplantae > Streptophyta > Magnoliopsida > Asterales > Asteraceae > Chrysanthemum > Chrysanthemum makinoi. The sequence continues at coordinate 106,725,681 of OU343220.1, forward strand.
ATGTATATATATATATATATATATGTTGTGTGGATACTATGCTTACTTATGTTTGGTATAATATGCGGATTATATGTGCTTGTATCTATATCATTGATGCTGCTTTGCTTAGTTCTCAGGTGTTATGTGTTCTTTGGATATCTGTATAATTGTGTCTATGCAGGATCCTCATTGACTCATTAATCTCATTCCTTTTGCAACTTTGTTATCCGTTTCCTTTGTTTCATTTGCATTTGGACTTTATTTAGTTTTACGTTTTTGTTATATCATTCCTTTGGGCTTTTTAAGCTTTCGGTATATTTCTTTTGCTACTTGTAGGTTTTAGGTTTGAAGATAGGCTCCGATGGGGTGAGAGTTAGAGTATCTTGGTGGACCCACCCTAGTACCATAGTACGTATGGACTTACTTTGAAGAGTTTTGTTTTGAGATTTCTTTCATTTTGGATATTGTATTTTCTCGTCGAACAATTGTTTATATGATTTGAAACTTCATTTTTTTTAAGGTTTCTGTTTGTAAATATTTTATTTGTATGTTGATATGACACGAGAATGTGACACTTCTACCCTGTCGGGTTGGGGTATTCTGAGACTATAATAAGGCCTCGGTGTTGAAGTAATTTGGATGGGATATAAACTCTAATGTAGTATTATCTAGTGAGTTTTATCGAATGTATTAGATATGTGATAATGTGAGTTTTGATACTCATCGGACTTATGATTTTGTGGGCTTGGTAAAATGAGTTGGTAGGAAACTTTATTATATCCGTATACTTTACTAAATATAAAATCATCGGGTTTATCAAAGTTTTGGTGAGTCAAGATTATTGTTTGAAAAGATTTGTTCAATGGACCGGGTAAAATAATTTGTGTTATGAACATGGGCCTTTCTAAAAGCTTAAATGGATTGGACTCAAAGTTATGGTTAGGCTTCTCATGTCGACGGTATATGTGAAATTTGATCATGTGATTTGTCAATGCGACTTGATGAGGTGATGAGATTGGTTGTGTTGTCGGATTGATACTTTGGTGTATACATTGTCGCTTGAAGGTCATTATATTATGGCTTTTATGTTTGTAATATGTTGACTACGGGGTTGTTTGGACGGTATTTCTTATTTGGATTTGAAGTGAGGTTTTCCGGGCACGTTTACTTATTTCGTCTTCTTTTTGTCTACCATTCCGCGAAGATGACTTGTTTGGGCATTTATAGAGTGTGATAAAGACTTGGATATTTAGTTTCGTTTGTTATTCTTTCTCACTTAACCCACTACGTAACTATCACTACGGTTGCCTTACTCGGTTGAGGATATGTCAAGAGGTTTTGTACATTGGGTACACCGTTTCTTCTTTACAAGGATTAGTACAAGTTTAAGTAACAAATGCGGGAATTTTACTTCATGATCCAAGTTTGGTATATCAGGTTACTTCTCGGATGGTCACACAACATTTGCCGACGAATCGTGAATAATGTGTTTACCAAAGTGTTTATTGGATGGTTGATGTTATTGTTGATGTTGGATAATGAACCACGATGAACCGGCATGTTCATTAAAACAAAATTCAGAAACCGAATTATCATTACACATTGGCTGACATTGTTTTACGGTTTGTCTTGATTTTGTAAAATCCCAGAAAAGCTATTTCGGTATAAATCATAGACTTATGTGAAATCGTGACAATTGAATCATCCCGATGTAATTAAAGTGCATTTTCGGTTCGATCTCACGGTTTATTCTTGGTTTTGTAAAATCCCGTGAAAGAAACTCTTTCTCGGTTTAAACCATAGAATTGTAAAATCCCGTGATGATGAACCATCCTGGAGAAAGGAAAGCGTATTTCGGGATATTATCTGATGCTTGTGCTACGGTTTTTGCTTTGAAGAAGGGATAAAAGGGTGCACCTCAAGATTTAGGTGTTTGTTTGGATTGTCCTCATGGCAGTTTGGGTATTACAAGGTTTTACGGGGTTACGTGCTTTTAACCATGGTCGGGATGAAACCATTATCAAAGTTCATTTAAATGTCAAAGAAGGCTTGATTTGAGCAGTTCAGAAGATGTGACAACGGCGTTAATTCAGTATTATTTATTTGAGGTTGAAGTGAAATATCACGGGCAAGTGTACTTAGTATATGAAGGTATCGGGGATGGTTGGATGAAGATTCTTCATGATCCTTGTTCGAGCTTATTATCAAAAACGAAGACTTGGAAATCTAGTTATTGTTGGGTGTCTTTTACCTTTTCTTTTACCACTTGGGAATTAGGCTCTGCCACTACCAAATAACTATCACTTTAAGGATTACGTTGTAGTGCTTTCGATGTCACATTCAATTATGGATTTTCAAGAGATATGCGTCTTATACTTGATGGTTGGTTGGTTGAAGAGTATAGAGTACATAGAGAGTACTTAGAGAGGCTAATGGAAATCGGAACCGCTCTTGTTACATATGTGCAAGTTTAAGTCATAAGTTCCGGGTAGTTTACTTGAGGGTCAAATTCATTATTGTCACAATTCTTAATTTAGGTCATTTCTCACATTTACTATTTCATAAACAATCATCAAGGGCATTTCATATAGACTATGTTTAGTCTACATATCATTAGCATCATTATCATCATATTAGTTCATGCATGGTTTTGCATATTGCATTAAACGTATAATTTCATATTAAATAAACGTTATCGCGTAATTAATTATTTTGAACAATTGATCCGATACTTCCAAAGATTATTCCGATATATTTTTATACTCATATTAAGATTATAAAAATAATATTATGAGTTTACCGGTGTTTTAAATTTATTTCGTAGATAAATTGTTATATTTATATAATTCTGGTTTTGTAAATACTACGATAATTATTATTTCACTCAAATTTTGTAAGGAATGTATTTTATAATTTTTATGACTTCAATATATTTTATTTTGATCCGTTAAAATTTATTTTTATAATTAACGCTACCCTACAAGCTCAAATATTTACACAAGTTATTAATTATGCTTAAACAACTACACATTTTACTCTACTTAAATACTAAATAAAAAAAAAATCAAGCCAAGTATAATATCCTTGTCGACACAAGGGATGACTCAACCAAAACTTGAAAAATATCCTACTCTTTTATATCATATTAAACACAACATACACATACAACTCATATCACAAAGTGTAAAATTGAAAATATCCTCTTCCTCTTCTCACCTTGTAACCGGCCACCCATAGGACCAAGAAGGTGATCACCAAAATATTTTCAAGACAAGTTTTATACAATCTAGTTACACTCTTGATTAAGGTTGTGAAATAAAAACCTTGGGTGTTTAGGATTAATCCTTTGTTCATAAACTTTGATCAAGTTAACTAGTAAGCATTTCATACTCATCATCATCTTTCCTTATTCATGTTATGTTCATTTTATCATATTTGAGAAAAGCATGCAAGTCTTATGGATGTTTATACCACTTTTTCATTGCTTTTAAGAGTTATATATATATATATATATATGTCATCTATAATTACTCCTTAAACATATCACTTTTTTGGTGATGTCTAGAAACCCATGACACCCTAAGAAGGTGTATGGTATAATTAGAATAGCTTCGGAGTTGTTTTGAATTGGTTGGAATAGGTTTGGCGCAAGAAAAACTCATTTCGACAAGTTTAATTAAGGGTCTGTCCATATTTTTGAATTCTGGAATTTTCGACAGTGAGTAAAAATTATTGGGCTAGATATTTAGAAAATACACTTTAAAAACAGGTGGTTAGCGAGGCAGGTTAAAGCGGGCTATAACGAAGAAGATATGAATTTTTCAAGTTTGTACCGAAACTATTAATTCGAGAAATTTGACATGTTACTATCACTTTTCACGAGTCAAAAATGAGGAAGCTAGCATTATGAAATGTAATGGAGCTTATCAAATATATTAGTATACTTTATACGAGTCTAAGGATGTAAGCATTAGAAAGCGGACTTGTTGAGTAAATTACAGCGTTAAACAAAGTTGCCGTAACTTTAGTATATAAGCAAAATTAATATATTTCTATTAGACACATACTCACATTAGCGAGGACCATGTTGAGGGTCGTTTTAACAATGATGTAGTACTTTTCATAAATGATGTCTTCTAGTAAAAATAAGTTAAGCCTAGCCTATTTTCCAAAATGTCCAACCGTTCGTCAAGCGGGTTGTAGCGAATAAAATCGGTCATTAAACTTTGCGAAAACCACCCTTAAACTATATTTTGGGCAAAAGTACCATACTTTAGCTATATTTTTTCTCTATGATCGGAACCTCTATGATGAAAACTTAAATGCTAAAACTTTGAGATAATGATACAAGCTTCCCAAAACCGTTGAGTTTGTTTCCTAACATTTCAGCGTGCACCATTTTCGACTAGCTTTTCAAGGCCGTTTAGTCACTTTCATGAAAATTTCAACGACACTATTTTACAACGAAAAGTTATAATTTCACATAAATCACTAAGCGATTATGTAGGATGTTGATTCAAAGCATATACTTGTAAAGTATTTTATAAACATGACGAGATGTCATAAACATATATTTGGACGATAAATTCTATTTTTCAAAATTACAAGTGGTATAGATTACATATGGATTTGCATGCCGCGACATTGTTTCATGACTTACATTAGAACATATCATTCATTTTAGGTGTGAGGATAGTTCAGAGCCTCATTTTAGATGCACTTCATTTTGTTAGCATATCAATCATACGGGTGAGTTCATACCCCGCTTTTACTCGTTTAAATTCTTACAAACTCTTTGGGGAGATACATGCTTAAATACTTGTTTATACTCTTGCGAATACTCAAACCAATTATACAATTGTGTTACACTATACTTCTTATACTCTTTGGACATTATGTGTGGTTTATTAGATATATTGCCTTAATGTGCTAAACTTGTTTTCAATTATGCTTCAACGTACATACTTTAGCAATTGGTTAACTCTGCGGGGCGGCGGAGAAGGTATTGATAGTACTATCGGTGGCGCCCCACCCTTGTGTCACGATGACTTGACAGGGGTGAATATAATCTGTTATTCAATGAGACACAACAAACAATGTAGACTTGTCAAGAGGTTTAGTTGGCTGTGATTCTTTGCATTAAGTACTTGTATATATCGTATGCACATATGTCCTACTTACAAACAAGATTGACAATTCTATTTTAGGCAATGGGTTGTGAACACATAGGTTCGCGAGTTTTGTATGGTGAACTTCGGGCTGAACTGGATGGATTTACAATGCCTTTGCTGCATCAACATTCTTTAAAGACTTTTTCAAATCATTTTCAACAAACTTATGAACTCCCAATTTTGTGTTGACACTTTTTAGCATGTTTATCTCGGTGGTAAAGGCGATAGCATTTTATAGAGCTTTTGGGTCACATGGCATACATTGGAGTCTTGTGTTTTTATCAATTACCATTCGACATGTTTTGTAACCCTTTATGTATTATCAAACTTTGGGATCTCATGTTTTGTAAACTTTAACTTTATTTAATGGTAAAACTTTTCAAAGCGTCTCATTTTAGAGGTCGTTTTACGTATCCATGCATTGTGCTATGACATCATACCCCAAAGACACTATCGTTCATTCTGCGATATTTTGGGGGTGTGTGATTGGTATCGAGACTTGGTTATAGAGAACTAGGTTGCATTTTAGTTCCTAGATTATAACGGCTTTCACGTCGATCCTTTCTTTTCTATACGCCTTACACACTTTTAGATGCTATATGTTTTTAAAAATTTCTTCTAGACCCACCTCATTGGATAACGTGGTTTCCTTGTACCGATAGGGAAGTCCCAAAATCTAGTCAAGTCATCAAAATATGGAGCTTCGATAATGAGCACTTATCTAACTTGATCTGCATAGCAGTTCTTGTTTGATGAGACCGCGAGATCGAGCTAAATAAGTGTTACTATATAGGCTGTATAGATTTGATGATTTTGAGGATGGGAGTTCTCTTGAGGATACTTTGAAGCTGTTGGCGACTAAACCTCTGAGTGACTTTAGCACCTAAAGGAATTTCCTATACACCAAGTGCGACTCTCCCTAGATACCTACCCTCAATTCCTCCTCCGTTTTAGAATCGGATGATAGAATGGCTACCTATTTGGTAACATCAATGCGCGAGACATGTATGCTTGGTAGTATGTACCGCGTGTGAAATGAGGCAATTATAATTATGGTGGCCAACATAATTATAAATCGTCACAATACGTGGACATATCGCGACCGCATCGTAGATTGATGTGAGGCACATATAGGGAACCAATTTGTGGCGTAGTATTATGTTTGAGGACGTTAAGTATAGACATTAGGAACTCAACGGTCCTTTCCTTGCAGAGATCATGGCACCAAAGAGGTAACCGCGCACTAGCGAGGTGGTGCGCGCAAAGTGGAAGGACGGTGGCATGGAGGAGGTAGAGGTTCGCGACATGGGTAACAATGACAACAACATTTGGCGGAAACCACGATTTTGCCGCCATCATGCGCTCAACAACTTCAAATCTTGCTTCCCACTGTATACACAAGTTTGAAACCATATGAATAACTTCGAAACCCGCAGGAGCGGGAATGGCGACACCAACAATGTAGTTGGCAGTGGCACAAATAACAACACCACCACCAACAACAACAACAGCAACTGGATGCGCATTATAAAGGAATTTTCGGCATGCAAACCAGTGGAGTTTGATGGTATAGGAGGTGCTTTGGCGTATACTCGATGGGTAGAGAAGGCGAGTCGGTGTCGACATCAACAATTGTGCCACATCAGGAGGGTGAAGTATGATGCTTGCTTGCTATAAAGGCATTGACATGGTGGAACACACAACTACGAGCTAAGGCGAGAAGCGTTATAGGTATGACATGGGACGAATTTAAAGCGTTATTGAAGAGTACTTGCCGGACAATGAAATGGAAGCGGAACATGAACTTTATCATCACTCTATGATAGGAGCTGGTCCGCCGGCCTACAGACCGATTTCATGAGTTAGCGGACTAGTTCCTCATATGGTTACCCACGAATCCAAGAGAATCATGAGGTACATATATGGTCTTGTGCTTGAAATCCGTTGGAGCTGTGAAAACAAGCGGAGCCGTCTACAATACAAAGTGCAATCTTGAGGGGGAACCCCGGACGAGATGGTTAGAAATGGTACTTTGAAGAAGCGGTGACAAGAGGAAGGAAGCAAGTGGGTCGAATAGAGCGGATGGGCGTGGTGCGAGACAACAAAACAGGGGATTTTTTGGCGGCTGGTACTAAACAAAGAGTATGCGGTACACATCCCAAATGCTAAATGTGCTTATCATCATCCGAAGACCAAGCCACGCGCTTGTGTACAAATTACAATCGTCCGGCCATCTTAAGGGCGATTAAAAACCACGTAACACCGGCTAATGTAGGTAACATGAGGAATAATCAAAGGACTTGCTTTGAGTGCAACAGCCGAATCACTGGGAATAATTGTCCTAGGTTGAATGGAACACATGGACAACCACAGGGTAACCAACACCTAGCCTTAGCAATTGTGGAAACAACCAAAACCGTACTCAATATCAGTCCACCCAGAACTCGAGCATTCTATTTAGGGACCGAGGGCAACCCGCAATCTCGTGGCTAGTGCGTTTTCCTAGACCATTAAGTGATCCCTTGTATTATTGGTCCAGTGAGCCTCATTAGATAAGAAACCTAGGCAGCGTAAGTTTTGGCATAAGCACTTTGACCATACACCACGATTTAGAAACCTAAGGGTAGACCTTTAAGTATCATTAATTGAATCACGAGGGTGTGATTCCTCTGACATGGGAAGAATGTCACAATTCTTAATTTCCGGTCATTTCTCACATTTACTATTTCATAAACAATCATCAAGGGCATTTCATATAGACTATGTTTAGTCTACATATCATTAGCATCATTATCATCATATTAGTTCATGCATGGTTTTGCATATTACATTAAACGTATAATTTCATATTAAATAAACGTTATCGCGTAATTAATTATTTTGAACAATTGATCCGATACTTCCAAAGATTATTCCGATATATTTTTATACTCATATTAAGATTATAAAAATAATATTATGAGTTTACCAGTGTTTTAAATTTATTTTGTATATAAATTGTTATATTTATATAATTACGGTTTTTTGTAAACTACACGATAATTATTATTTCACTCAAATTTTGTAAGAAATGTATTTTTATAATTTTTATGACTTCAATATATTTTTTTTGGACCGTTAAAATTTATTTTTAATTAGCGCTACCTACAAGCTCAAATATTTACACAAGTTATTACTTATGCTAAACAACTACACATTTTACTCTATAAATACTAAATAAAAAAAAAGTATCAAGCCAAGTATAATATCCCCTTGTCGACACAAGGGGATGACTCAACACAAAACTTGCAAAATATCCTACTCTTTTATATCATATTAAACACAACATACACATACAACTCATATCACAAAGTGTAAAATTGAAAATATCCTCTTCCTCTTCTCACCTTGTAACCGGCCACCCATAAGGACAAGAAGGAGATCATAAATTTTTTTCAAGACAAGTTTTATACAATCTAGTTACACTCTTGATTAAGGTTGTGAAATAAAAACCTTGGGTGTTTAGGATTAATCTTTTGTTCATAAACCTCATCAAGTTAACTAGTAAGCATTTCATACTCATCATCATCTTTCATATTCATGTTATGTTCATTTCATCATATTTGAGAAAAGCATGCAAGTCTTATGGATGTTTATACCACTTTTTCATTGCTTTTAAGAGTTATATATATATATATATATATATATGTCATCCTATAATTACTCCTTGAAACATATCACTTTTGGTGATGTCTAGAAACCCATGACACCCTAAGAAGGTGTATGGTAGGATTAGAATAGCTTCGGAGTTGTTTTGAATTGGTTGGAATAGGTTTGGCGCAGAAAAACTCATTTCGACAAGTTTAATTAAGAGTCTGTCATATTTTTGATTCTAAATTTCGACAGTGAGTAAAATTTTTGGGCTAGATATTTAGAAAATACACTTTAAAACGAAAGCGTGGCCGCTTGAACGGGTTAAAACGGAGCTATAACGAAGAAGATATGAATTTTTCAAGTTTGACGCGAAAACTATTAATTCAGAAATTTCAACATGTTACTATCACTTTTACGAGTCAAAAATGAGGCTTAAGCGTTATGAAATGTTTCGACTTATCAAAAATATATTAGTATACTTTAATACGAGTCTAAGGATGTTAAGCGTAGAAAAGCGGACTTGTAACGAGTAAATTACAACGTTAAACAAAGTTGCCGTAACTTTATTATATAAGCAAAATTAATATATTTCTATTAGACACATACTACGACAACAAGAGGACCATGTTGAGGGTCGTTTTTAACAATGATGTAGTACTTTTCATAAAATGATGTCTTCTAGTAAAAGTAAGTTAGCTAGCATCTATTTTCCAAAATGTCAACCGATTAGTCAAGCGGAGTTGTAACGAATAAATCACGGTCCTTAAACTTTGCGAAAACCACCCTTAAATTATATCTTGGGCAAAAGTACCATACTTTAGCTATATTTTTCTCTATGATGGAACCTCTGACAAAACTTAAACACTAAAATTTTGAGATAATGATACAAGCTTCCCAAAACCGTTGAGTTTGTTTACCTAGCATGCGTGCACCATTTTCGACTAGCATTTCAAGGCGTTTAGTCACTTTCATGAAAATTTCAAGACACTATTTTACAAGTTATAATTTCACAATAAATCACAAAACGATTATCGTAGGATGTTGATTCAGCGTATATACTTGTAAAGTATTTTATAAACATGACGAGATGTCATAAACATATATTTAGACGATAAATTCTATTTTCAAAAGCGTACAAGTGGTATAGATTACATATGGATTTGCATGCACGACATTGTTTCATGACTTATATTAGAACATATCATTCATTTTAGGTCGTGGATAGTTTCGAGAGCCTCATTTAGTGCACTTCATTTTGTTAGCATATCAATCATACCAGGTGAGTTCATACCCAGCTTTTACTCGTTTAAATTCTTGAAACTCTTTGGGGAGATACATGCTTAAATACTTGTTTATACTCTTGCGAATACTCAAACCAATTATACAATTGTGTTACACTATACTACTTATACTCTTTGGACATTATGTGTGGTTTATTGCGATATGTGCCTTAATGTGCTAAACTTGTTTTCAATTATGCTTCAACATACATACTTTAGCAAGTGGTTAACTCCTGCGGGGAGCCGTGGAGAGAGTATTGATAGTACTATCGAGCCCCCACATGGTTCCTGATGACTTGACCTGGGGTGAATATAATCTGTTATTCAATGAGACACAACAAACAATTTAGACTTGTCAAGAGGTTAGAGTTGGCTGTGATTCTTTGCATTAAGTACTTGTATATATCGTATGCACACATGTCCTACTTACAAACAAGATTGAAAATTCTATTTTAGGCAATGGGTTGTGAACACATAGGTTCGAGTTTTGTATGGTAGGAACTTCGGGCTGAATGGATTTAATGCCTTTGCTGCATAAACATTCTTTAAAGACTTTTCAAATCATTTTCAACAAACTTATGAACTCACCAACCTTTGTGTTGACACTTTTATGTTTATCTCGAGGTCATGGCGATAGCATTTCATGGAGCTTTTGGGTCACATGGCATACATTGGAGTCTTGTGTTTTATCAATTACCATTCGACATGTTTGTAACCCTTTATGTATTATCAAACTTTGGGATCTCATGTTTTGTAAACTTTAACTTTATTTAATCGAATGGTAAACTCTTCAGCGTCTCATTTTAGAGGTGTTTTACGTATCCATGCTGTGCTATGACATCATACCCCAGACACACTCGTTCGGCTAGATATTTTGGGGTGTGATATATTGGTTTTCTCATCAATTTGTCACTACAAAGAGCCTACTGGAATGATAATGGGGTGGATTACATGTTTTCCAAAGAGATGATGAAAGAGATTTATGACGTCTGTTCACATGGTTCAGGCTCATTACTCCAAAGAAATATTAATGCGTTGATGCGCATATCTTCGGAAGAAGAGAAATCTTCTTATGCGTATGACACAACAGTTCATGCCTTTCGTTCTAAAGAAAAGAAATATGCGCTTCGGTGTGCATTATCTTGAAGAAGAAATCTTCTAGTTAATGACCATTCTCATCAACATGCTTCATACTTTTTCCATGCGCTTCAGTCATCAAGTGAATCGGGCTACCACTGATTGTTTTCTCATTCCACTTGCTCGATTATAATGAAGATGGCGACATCATGTGCTGATTTTCTGGGAGAAAGTGTGATAGAACATTAGGATGATTTTCACTTATTTAATCAAGAATGGCATCTCCGTATGCAATTCTTGAGGGAGAAAAAAGTGTGAAATTACTGCATGGTTGATTGATTTATGAGAATAAATGGTCAAACGGCTCCAAACTCATGTAAGAACCGATCTTCTTCTTATGGGGTCATCTTCACATGGAGTTTTCTTCTAAGAGCCGTTGGTTGACATCTTCTCTGGGTGATGAGTTTACGACAAATTGCTTCGGTTAATGCTTCCGCATACACATCAACATGATGATTCCGAAAAATCTCTCTGTTCTTGTTTGATGTGATTGGTAGTTTGGTGTTACCATTTAGTGTGTTGCGTTGGCAGGAGGATTGCGATTTCCTTGATGAACATCTTTACATTTCTTGTTTGATTGTAGGGATTTGAGTTAAGGATTTGCAAGATGTAAGTTAATGGGGATGCTTTTGGTGTGATAAAGATGTTAACCTTTTTGATCCCCAACGGACAATCTTGAAGAAGGTCGAGTCTGATGCGCCTACATTATGCGATGCATGTTAGAGACTAAAGACGAGTTGCATTTGATTATCTAAAGACTTCTTCTTATTCACGGGCATTTATCAAATAGATTGTGGATTTGGGAGAGCACTAATTGGGGGAGAGTGAAATGCGATTTAATCCTAATTAGACTTGCTCACACTCTTAACAGAGTTGATTCTCCAGATATTTAAGCTAATGATGTTCTTCTCCACAAATTTCAAGTATTTGGGCTGATAATATGTTCTGATTACTGAAGTGTCAAGCAGAAGCAAGGGGAAGGGGAGACACGCATCTAAGCGCGAGTAAACTTGATGAACTTAATACTTCTAAGTGATTGAAGATATCCCGGGAAGACTAATGTCATTATCGCAGAGACACTCAAGGTTTGACTCATGGCGTTTAGTGTTCTTATTCCAACTATGTGGGGGAAGAAATGGAAGAGTTAGTTTCTGAAGATGAAAGAGGTACACAAGTGTGTGATGATTTTGATGTTATCACAATCATCAGGGGAAAGAGATTGTGTACATTGGGGATGCTCAAATTGTTTCACTTGAGTGCTTAATCATTGATTGAGAGATATAATCACTTATTCTGGAGTTGAAATCGCATGAGATAGTCCTCCTCGAGAGATAATCGATGATTCAGCTTGCTTCCGCTTCAATGTTATTGGTTATTCTCTCTTTGGGCATTCGGGTACCTCGGGTTCTTGAGCTTCATACACTTTCTTGAGGAGAGTATACATCGGGGTTATTCTTTCGCTATTGGACTTAATCTGCTACTTCGATGGTATAAGTTTCTTTGTCTTCGGGCATGTGTATTGGGTTCGTTGAGCTCTAGTCTAAGAGACTCGACGCATCAATTCATCTACTTGGCGGAATTGTTCTCTTGACACCTTTGGAATAGATTGTCAGACTTAGTGGAATGAAATTTGAGAAGAGTTATTTATGAGTGGGATGATACGTTGTTGTTCTTCTTGTGGATGATATAACCTCGAACGAAGAATCACGGTGATTATTCTTAAAAGGAGCAGCAAGATCGATGATAATGGTGTGCTTCCTTGTGCACTTGGCTAATGCAAGCTTGAAAGAAAGCTTTGAATCTGCTCAGCTATAGGATTTTCGGTTTGAGGGGAAGCTGCCAAAGTCTCACTTTCAGATGGTTCAATTTCTTTCTTCTATGCAAGAGCCTCGGAAGCTTTGGTGGTGAATGTTTAAGAAATGATTACTTCTATCTTGTACAACGGTGTCGCTGATATCCTTATCTCAAGACCGTGATCATCATCTTCTTTAACTATATCATCTTCTCTATCTTTGTATATTTATTAAAACCAAATACAAAATATAAAACCAAAAAACAAAATAGAAAAATATAAAATCTTCAAAACCCATACAAAATCGAAAATTTGAAAAATACCAAAATATTGTTTTCTCATGACATGTCTTCGTAAATCGATAACATCTACCGTCTTAGAAATGTCATTCAACAATGGCACGGGACCATAGATGAAGTTCGAAAAGGAGGTGTAAATATTCTTTTCAAAACATGTCTCAAACTATGGAAACTTGCGCTATTACTTAGCGTGACCCGCGCTTTAAACTATGGCTTGCTATTATTTCAGATAGCAACCCGCTCTTCAAGAAAGGAAAGTGTTGCGCTAAACATATTCTCAAAATTTTCGTGCACTTATCCTAAAACAAAATGAGAAAAGTATGTCGAAAGACTACTGTTCCTACACAAATGTTTTTCCGTCTAAAATTCTTCAGAAAAATATTTGTTTTAACAAAATGGTGGTAAATGTGTTGCTTTAAAATCAATCAGTTTCAGAGTTTTGGTTAAAATTGAAAACTCAATCAATGACTTCAGCGCTTTTAACCTTTTCAGAAAAATAAGTCATTGATTGAGGGGGAGAATGTTTTCAAATTTATATCATCTATCAGACTTATCTAATTATCCTAAATGCTTAACTGAAAAATGATGTTAACGTATGTTGAAGGACTAGGTGCCTAGGATATGATTGTTAGGATTAGATGATTAGAGTTTGATGAACACATAATTCCCATAACTTTTATGATATGATTGATATGTTGGATTGACTTTTATTAGTCGATTCTTTTTTTTGGGTGATGTCGACCACCATATATCCTTTATGTCTACTAACATATGCAGGTATCATGGTTTAAAAGAATGTTCTCGATCCGGATCCCACAATTGAAGATGATTGGATGCCGAAAGGAAAGGGTTCTTGGGTTGACAAATGAAGAAACGGAGCTTAATTTGACTTCAATGGAGAGTTGGCATAAATGCAACGTAAGAGGTCTCACTGCATCAGCAGATGGTTTTCTACTAAGTGATTGAAGAAACGGAGCTTAATTTGACCTCAGTTGGCATTAAAATGCAAGGTAAGAAGTCTCACTGCATCAGCAGACGGTTTTTCTTCCAAGCCCTACAAAGAACAAAACAAGCTTCTCAACCACCAAACGTATCTTTGTGCAGGATAATTGTGATGATACCATTCTTTAAACAATTTTTGAATAATATTGTTTTGAAAAATGGAAAAATATTGGTTTTGAAAATAAATTGGACTTAATTTTTAAAATCACCGGACTTCATTTTAAACTAAAATCACTCAATCAACGACTACTGTCATGGATTGAGAGGGAGAGTGATTTCAAATTAAATATTTTCAAACGATATGTTCATCAAAAAGTCCGGTTTGTACAAAATAAGTGGTGATTTAAAGATTTAATGTTATGTCATGGTATGATTTTCTTTAAAACTTAAAGATCTTACAAAATGAAATGTTTTCTATTCTTGTTTGATTGTGAAATTGTTTTATTTTACAAAAAGATCTCTTAAAACAATCATACATGACACTAACAATCTTTAATGTCTTAAAATGGTCCTTATCTGTCATTTTTCAAAAGTAAATCTTGCCACGTCTTTCCCCAAAATTTTCCAAATGATTTAAATCAATCGGGATCCAAAATCTCAATTGGTTTGAAATTTTGATCGGGGGAGAGATCGTGATTTAAATCTCAAATCTGTTTTAATGGAATTGGTTTTAGTCCTTATAGGCACTCCTGCCTCCATGTGCCAAACGATTTCAATATATGATGCACATGTTGAGGAGGAGCATTTATCCAAAAACAAGATGAATATTTAAACCAGGCCACATTTTCTCCCATGTTTTCTACACCTAATTAAATCACTTGAGATCCAAAATCTCAAAGGGTTTGATATTCTTGATCGGGGGAGAATTTGTGATTTAATTGAGAAATTTGATATATAATGATCGATTTGATTCAAAGTGCAAGTTCTCTCTAATATGTGCCAAACTCTTTCGTATATTGATGCACATATTGAGGGGGAGCAAACGGTTTCTTAATGGCTTTTGTAATCGTGGATGTGCTTCAAATGAACTCTTGCCTCTATGTGATAAAATGATTTTCAAATATCCTATGCACATATTGAGGGGGAGAATTTACCAAGAAAATCAAGTGGCTTTTTCTAAGGAAATTGTGATCAAGAAATTATTTCAAAGAAATTATTTCAAAGAACTCTTGCCTCCATGTGCCAAACAATTTTAATATCATATGCACATGTTGAGGGGGAGAATTTCTAAAATGATCAAAACTATTAAGGTACAAAATGTTTTGATCTCGTATCACAAGTACCTTGATTGTTTTCCAAATGATTTTTCGATTGGTTTCATGAAGGAAAGAACAATACCAAAAGACCGACCAATTTACTTTATGCATGGTGTTATAAGGATGGTTAGGTTAGGTATTCGTTCCCATAATCAGAGAACGGAGGGATCTTCCGAGGGACAATCCACTAGATAGTGTAGAGTCCTTAGGTATATTGAAAAAAGGAGAAATGGGAAGAGTGCGGACTGAGACAGAGCTAGTACTGGAATAAACCCAACAACGTTCTTGTTATGAAGTCTCGGTAAGCACTGAAGGGGTTGAAGAATGAAAAAGAATTGAATATAAAAAAGTGTGAAAAGAAATAGCCCTCCAATAATTCAACCTTAGGGCAGTAACCGGGTTCAATACATATGCTACTGGTGGTTACCAAGGTAACACCGGTATTGAAGACAAGACGTCATGGACCCAGTGACGCACTGCACTAAACTTCCCAATCTACTCAAGTTCCTCTTAAAAGGGCTTGTTTCATTCTCACGGGGAACCGACATTATCTATCGACTTTCTCTTAGAGATTGTTGATATTGAAGAAGGAGACCCTCTCCCTAGTCTCCGGCATAAGAACCAAATGTGCACAATTGAGTCTAGAGCCAAGAGATCATCCACAATATCTCATTAGGACACAAATTAATGAAGACTTGCTGTTTCACACAATGTGGAAAGTGAGTATATATTAAGAGTCCTACGATTATCCTTGTGGTATTTGATAGAACATCTGAGTGGTATGGTAACATATTCACAAGGAAGATGGAAAGCCTTCTGGAGCCAGCATCAAACAAGCTCCTGGTAGGTGGCATGTGAGATCTTTTCTAAAGATCAAGCTTGTGACAACTGGATAGAAACGATGGGGCGATTCATTCGTGAATCAACCTTGGTCCAGGAAATGAATTGACGAATGCTTTTGGAAAAACTGTTCGATGTGCAAATCTTCTTTTCTCTAGCACATCGAATGTGTATTCATTTTCAAACTTAAAAAGTATCTCGATTGAAAAGTACTTTTGAAAAAACCGTTCGATGTGTGAATCTCTTCTTTTCTCTAGCACATCGAATGTGTACTCTTTTCAAATACAAAAAGTATTTTTGATTGAAAATTGATCTTTCCCATAAAACCTTCATCGTATTGCAAAACTCTTTCTTCTAAGCAATACGCAATTGTTTTTCAAATCAATTTTTCATTAATCAGTGAATCTCAATTCGCTGGTTCACTCACTCCGTGTTGTCTTCTTTGAGACGTTCCGGTTTGAGAACAGCTAGAACAGCTGCGAAACCTTGTCAAGGAGATTCTTCGGAATTATACCTGATCACAAGCAGCACTTGTACTGATCAACGAGGAATCGTGGGCCGTATACCTCAATTCAACGAAAATGATCAAAGACACTTTCGTGTGTTTTGATGCTAACTATTGTTTGCAGGTACATTTGTACTGGGTTGCAGTATGATCGAATTGAGGAGTCAATCCAAAGCCGCATGCTCACAGCATCCACACATAATTGAAGAAATCATGGCTGGTGCATATCTACATAACCTGGCTCTGATATTTTTATACTATGTTTCTGCTACGCTACTGCAAATATCATGAGCCAGTAAAGCTTCCGCTACTCTGATGAAAAGACGTCATGATCCAAAAGTGTGAGCATGTCGGTCCGAAAGTCACAACTTCACATGATGGCAACACAATAAAGGGTGATCCAGAGATTTACTGTGGCTGATGATCTCAATGAAAGCTCGAAGATCATCAAAGATGTGGATCAGTTCAAAGACCTCCACTGAAAGTACAAAATAATCGGACTTTGAAGAATCGCTACAAAAGCAAAAAGATTGCGGAAATTAAAGAATTGAAGTCTACGAGCTCAAGAACAACGACAAAGATAGAATGCTAGGATGCAAAATGTATTTCATGGGGTGACCTCCCTTAGGGGGAGATTGTTAGGAATTGGAAATTCCATGTTAAAGTGTCGGTCACCCCAATTATGGTCTAGCATAGTTTAGCTCGTAGACTTGTAGTTATTTACGTCATTTAGTAGTTTATTAGTTAGTTTGTAGCGTAGAATAGTTTAGTGTAACACCGTGGAGGAAGGACGGGTCTTTACCCACTGTATACCTGATCCACAGGCCGATAGGAGGTCGTATCTTGTGTAACTATAAATACCCCTTCCATCCATGGAAGGGGTGGAGCTTTTCTTTAATCTAACCTTACACATTTTGTGAACCAAGTCTCTAGCAAAAAACTCCCTCTCTTCTACTTTCTCTCTCTAATGGCAAACATGTATTTTGATCATCCAAGACCACCCGAATCATCAACACAATAAATATATCGATCCTACGTCCTTAATTCAGTCCATGTTGGTTTCTACAGGTTTAGGGTTTGTGATGAATAACGAGGAGAGAAGACATGAAGAAGTGTCATTACGATTATCTAGGATTCAGAGTATATAAACATCGTGATAGAGAAAAATATTGGAAGAATCTCCCATGAGTATCACTTTGACTTTTAGGAATATGTGAAAATTTTGCTTGCACTAAGATTTATAAATAAATGCTCCCAACATAACATGATCCCTCCAGAATTAGACATAGTTAGCTAGGCTATGTATAATTAAGGAACGATAATGTGACGTTCGGTTTAGTTGTTATAACTCTCAATGTTTAAATAGATTTAAACCATGTCGTTAAAATGACAGTTAAGGTAAAAGGAAGTAAAACTTTTGTAAGTGATAACGAATCAGAAAGGAAAAAAAAGTACGATAGATGAGAATATTTTACAAGTGGTTTATCAAATAGTACATAGTCTTAAGTCATAAAAATCCGAATACTATGGAAGACATAAACTTAGTACAACATAGTACATAAGGAAATAAGACGGTTAGTTTCTAAACTTCTTCAGTCTGCTGCGTGGTTGATACCCTGGTGAGCTTCTCCTCCTTCTAACATATATGCTTTCCCATGAGCTCCTTCAACTTGTTGACCTTGGTTTTAGGGACATTGGTTCTGATAGTGTCCTTGCTCCCCACATCCGAAACATGTAATTATGGCTTTACCTCTACAATCCCTGGCGAGGTGTACCAGTTTTTTACACTTGTGGCACTTGGCAGGGCAAGGACCTGAGTGATGAAACTTACAACGATTACATAATGGGTGAGTTCCAACATATCCTTTGCCTTTGTAGTCCTTAGCAAGGTGTCCCACTTTGTGACAGCTAAAGCATATACTACATGGACCATCATGATGTAGCGTGCATTGGTGGCATCGTGGTAAGTTTCCGAGATAAGCTCTTCCCTTTGTTGGTGTAACAACATAAACCCTGGCGACTTCTTGTCTTCTATTCTGTTGTTGGTGATGGTTAGTGTTACGGTTTTGGTTGTCATTATTATAACCTCCACTGGTCGTTTCCCATTTCTTTTTGTTGTTGTTAGTTTGGTTGTCGTTGTTGTTGTTGATGGTGTGATTGTTGTTATTGTTGTTGTGGTTACTGTTAATAATGTTTTCCCTCTTCACAACTTGAGCCATGAGTATTTGAGTTATCTTGATAGTCTCTTCCATTGTTTGTGGATCGAAAGAAGTTACATCTCCTTGAATACTTTCTGGAAGCCCTCAAATGAAATTTTCTAGTAGTTTCTCATTGTCCGAAACCATAGATGGACATAAAGCAGCCAACTCTTGAAACCTTCTGATGTAGGTCTCGATGTCATAACCAACAGTCACTAACTCATAAAATTCTGTTTACAATTTCTTCACCTCTGTACGCGAACAATACTTCTTAGTCAACAACCTCTTGAATTGATCCCATGTGAGCTTGTAAGCATTTTCCATACCAATAGGCTGTGCATAAGAATTCCACCATGACATTGCCTCATCGAAGAGTATACTAGTGGCGAACTTCACTTTGCAGTCATCTGGGCAATCGTATAGAAGAAATACATACTCGATCTTTTCAAACCAACGGATCATAGCAGTGACTCCTTCTGTGCCTTTGAACTTTGGGAGATCACCGCTCTTAAAGTCCTTGTATGTACAATTTCGAACTCCATACCTTCCTACAACTCCTGCAGCAGTAGCAAGTCTGGCAGCTTCAACAGTAGCGGCAGCGTCGGCAGCAGCAGCTACCGTTGCTCGTTCTTTCTCTAGTGCCCTAGCTATACTATCCTCTACATACTTTTGGATAGCAGCTTGTGTCATAGCTGGTGGAGCTTTATTCGGCACCATAACTCTTCAAAATAATAGGAAAGGTGAGACGTAGTAAAGTCCTATGTTAATAATAAGCGCTCTACAGAGATGTGATAGGAGGTGATAAGTTTGAGGTTATTTTTCAAAATGAGTGACGGTTTCTAGATGATGGGTTATGAGGTGTCATAAGTGCTTCAAATGTATGAAAATTTAGTGACTTAATGTGTGAATAGCTGTAACATGACTTGTTGATGGTGAAACATAGGAGTGAGTGACTTCACCCTCTTTGAAGGTTTTGTCTCGGCATTCGATGTTATCGGTGATGAGTTAGCTGATGTTAAAATTGTGATAGGGAATGACAAGGCATTCTCCACGTTGGAATCTGAAGAAAGGATAATGGAATGGATATCGGAGGACATCAATGTGACAATCGATTTGAAATGAAAGTAAATAACCCATAAAATGTATGTATGAAACCACATGCATAGTGAATATGCACTTATAATGAAATGATGAGATGCTATGATGATGTAGTTATAGTCTAGGGTCAATGATACAACCTAGTTCTCTATAAATCTTGCTCTGATGCCAATCTGTCACACCCCCAAAATACTTGTTTTGCGTACGAATGGAATTCACGGGATGACCGCCATAGCATCACGATTCTACAGTTATATTGAATCGACCTAAAGTGTCGTTTGGAAAACACATCGTTTGATATAATATAACATTCAGAGTTTACAAAAGATAGGTCCCAAAAAGGTAGTCAACATTTGCGGAAATAAGTTTGTTACAATCCAAACGATGTTTTAAAGTGCATAAAATCCATATGAGACCGCCGTCGTCACCACCGACTCTATGATAAGTCCACATGCATGCCATGAAGTATATGCCTTAGATACCAGAAAATACATTGCTAAAAGTGTCAACACAAAGGTTGAGTGAGTTCATAGAGTTTATGTAAATCTTTTATACGACTACCACAAGTATAGGCCATGTATAACAAATATGTCACATAAAAATGATACAATTGCTATAAGCACATGACAATCGAAGCTAGATGATCATGATGTTCGCCCCAACAGAGTGTTTTGCCAAACAACTCAAATAATGATATTAAATGGAATGCATCTGTTTGACCGCTTGAATCCACCAACCGGATGGAGGAGTCACCCTCAATAGATCTATTCACTCACCCTCGCCTTCGGAATTAACGGTTAATGATTATGAAATGGGGACATTCAATTGGCAATGAGGTAACTTAAGCAATGTAAATGAATTTGATATACTTGGTATCGTAATAAAATGATGTGCAATGTATTCTCCCTCGTAGGTTTGAAATAAAGTATAAACTTGTAAAACGGGGCTATGAAAACTCACTTGATACAATGATTATGATGGCAAAAGTGGATACTTGAAATGAGGCTCAATCTCTAACCGCGACCTATTATGAATGATATGATCTAATATAAGTTATGAAATAATGTTATGCATGCAAACTCATATGATATTCATACTACTTGTGCATTTTGAAAATAAAGTTTATCGTCGAACAATAAGTTTATAACCTATTGTCAAGTTATAAATTACTTTACAATTACTTACGTTGAAATGATATCCTACGATAGTGTTAGGATTTAGTAAATCCAGTTATTAAAGAGTCGGTCACCTCAAGTATATGTAATCGTTAGAAAGCTCGTAGTCGTAGATTATTACAAGTTAAGTAGTATTTAGTTTGTATCACCGTGGAGGACGGACGGGTCTTTACCCATGTATGCCGATCCACGCCCGTAGGTGGCTATTTATGTATGTACTATAAATACTCTCTACCTTCTAAGGTAGAGAGTTGGAGCTCATAATAAGATTTTTCTTTCTCTCACTAAAGTTCCCAAACCTCTAACTTTCTCTCTAAAACCATATTGTACGCCTCTTGTGTTAATGGTTTGATGTGTATGTGAAATCCAATATATTACAAATGGTATCAAGAGCCATGGATAGATCATCTCTTACATATCCTTGGATTTCTAGTGGTTTTTAGGTGGTTTTTGAGTTTGAAAAAGTTTAGTGGTTTTTGCATCATTTGGATCATTTCTAGTGTTAAAGTTTGAATTTTGGGTGTACTTTTGTGTTTAGAATCATTGTAAGTGCTTGGGTTTTGATTTGGTAAGCTTGAATCACCGTGGTTGAGCTTGTTTTGGATTGAAAAGTGTGTTTTTGAAGTTTTTCTTGGTAGCGACTTGGTTCTCGTAGTGAATTTCATCTTAGCGACTTGCTTCAGTAAAAAGTAGCGAGTTGTTGTGCTTTTTGGTAGCGACTTGGTCCTAGCGACTTGTCTTTTGAGACAAGCCGACAAACAGTACACTTAGTGGATTCTCCACTACGGGTAGCGACTTGGTGAAGGTAGCGACTTGCTTTCACTTTTGTTAGCGACTTGTACTTAAGTTTCTTAGCGACTTGGTGTTAGCGACTTGGACCTTAGCGAGTTGCTATTTAGTGACTTGAAAACTTAGCGACTTGGTGCTTAGTGACTTGTTGACATAATTCTCAGCGACTTGGTGTTAGCGACTTGGATCTTGGCGAGTTGTTCTTTAGCAACTTGACTGTGTCTTAGCGACTTGGTATTATAGCGACTTGATTTCATAATACTTAGCAACTTGGTGCTTAGCGACTTGGTTCAAGGTTTCTTAGCGACTTGGTTGAATTTTTGTTTGTAATACGGTTTTCTCTTGATTTAGTAAAATCCCTTGAAAGAATCTATTTCCCGGTTTAATCATTGAGTTATAAAATCCCGTGTAATCTTTAAACATGTCTACCAACGTACCTACACTTATCTCCATCTTGTTGAGGATGTTCAAGCAACCGTTCAGATACTCGTCCACCCATGCTTGACAGAACCGACTACGACTCTTGGGCTCAACGAATCAGATTGTACTGTCTTGGAAAGGAAAATGGGGTCAACATTCTCAAATCCATTGATGAAGGACCTTATCGATTGAGACTACAAGAGACATAATTGATACTGCAGCAGATGGAACCATGATCTTTGGATTGGACAACCAAAGATGCGTATGATGAGCTCTGATAAGAAGAAAAAGAGATTCGATGCTGATATCAGGGCCTCAAACATCATACTACAGGGTCTTCCAAAAGACATCTACAAGCTGATAAATCACAACACTGAAGCCAAGGCAGTTTGGGATAATGTCAAGATGCTTCTCTAAGGTTCTGAATAAACCAAAGAAGACAGAGAATCACAACTGTATGATGAGTTTGAGCACTTCAAGATGAATCCTGATGAGAGTATATATGAGTACTACGTGAGATTCCACAAGCTTGTGAATGACATGAGGAACATCAGAATGACTATGCCAAACATTCAGCTGAACTCAAAGTTTGTGAACAACATGAATCCCGAATGGCACAAGTTTGTCACCTCTGTGAAGCTAACCAAAGGATTGAAGAACACCAACTATGAGCAATTGTATGCATTCCTTCTCCAGAATGAGAGACATGTTATGTTTGAGAAAAGGATTCTAGAACAGTTCAAAACCAACCAGGGAGAAACAAGTTCCTCAAATGACTCAACACCTTTTACACAAATGTTGGTATCACTACCAAAGCTTCTCAAGTCATTCCATGGGTGATGGTAATTACAAACTCATCCCTGATCCAAAGACATATAAGCCTCCGGACCCAAACACATTCATGGAAAACTTCATCAATCAACTGTCTCTCATGGTCGGTCAAAACATGAACTCTCTTCCACACACCAACAATAACCTCGGAACAGCATCCAATCCACACAATCAAGCAACTGTCAGAGATGGAAAGGTTATGGTGCAACCAGTTCAAGAAAGGCAGTATGAACATGGAAGAGGAGAAGTTGGTAGAGGATATGTGGTAAATCATAATAGGGGAAGGAATGGGAATCAAGGTCAAGCAAAGCCAATTAAGTGCTACAACTGTGGTGGTGAGGGACATATTGCTAGATACTGCACATCTCCAAAATGTCCACAGAATGCAGAATACTTCAGAGAAAAGATGTTGCTTGTGCAAGCTCAGGATAATGGAGCAACTTTGGATGAAGAGGAGTTATTGTTCCTTGCTGAGGGAAATGCCCGAACCTATGATGCTGATGTTGATGAACGTACCAAGGAGATAGGTCATAATCATCAAAATGCATTTCAAGTAGCTGATGTGATGCATTTGACTCTCGATGTCGATGATGAACCTATCGCCCAAACAATCTTCATGGCTAGCATCTCACCTATGGACTCTCCAAAGGTCTCTCCACCACAACATGCTGGTCCATCCAAAGACAAAATCATTTCTGAGGTATTAAAACTATATGATGATGTTGATGGGCAAAAGATGCATAATAAAGTACAGTCTCTTGAAACTTATGAATCAGATATTGAAGATATGGGTAATAGTAATATTGTTCCATATGATCAATATGTGAAGCAAAGTGAAAGTGAGAATGTACCCAGTAATGCATCTTCTGCAGTCAATGATGACTATGTCTTTGAAGAATACACTGCTTGTGCCCCTGATGATTCTGTTATCTCTGAACTGAATGCCTATAAAGAAGAAGTTGCTTTTTATGAACAACGTGCTAAGTTTGAGTTGACCACCCGTGAGCAGGAAATGGATGACCAAATGCGTACAGTTATTAGAAAAAGTAACTTTAGAGAAGAAGTCTTAAAACAAGAGTTAAACTCCTTACAAGAAAAGCTTTCTAAAACTGCTAAGCAAAAACAAGAACTTCAAGAAAGTGTTAAAATGCTTAAGCAGGAATTAAATGCTAAGGAATCAAAACTTTTGAATGAATTTTCTAATCTAAAAACGTTGAAAAACAAGCTTGAAAATAAGTTGTACATACAAGGGAATACCATTCAGACTGCTCACTTGATCACTAAGCATAGAGTTTTAAGCGATAAGCATAGCATTCCCCTTGTTGTGGAACCTAATCCTGAGGTTGTTAAAAAGGCTAGAGCTGCCCATAATGTAATCTATGATGGTAATGAGATTCTTAAACCTAGACAGAAACCTAGTTGCGTTGAGTTCACTGAGGAAGATAGAAAATTAGATGATGCATCTAGGGAGAAAATGAATAAGAAGCTAGATGATCCTGAATGTAAAGAGAATAACATAACGATCAAACCCCATGATTACAAAAGGAAAATTGGATCTCCTTGAACAAGTTTAAGCCTCAAACGTTGCTAACACCAACAAGTGTTCGGAAAAGGATTTAGATAAGCAAAAGCAGAGAATCTTGTTGTAACAAACCCTCCTTAGGAAAATGCCTTCACAAATGATGTGTATCCTCCAAATACACCAATGCATTTAGTCCCTAGAACTATTGCCACTAAAAGAAAGACCTTAATCAGTCAATATGTTATCTTTCAATTATTTGTTGATTTTAAGAAAACTTGTAAGAAAAGGATCACACCCACTGGGATAACTGAAGGGGAAAGGGGTTTTGAGCAAACTAAAGAATGATATTTAACTTAGATCATGCCTTTCTTTAAACAATTAAAAGGTCAATTTGAGAGTCTTGAAAAGGGGATGGACTTAGATATTAAAGAAATGGAAAAGGAATTTGATGCGATGATTGTTGAGGTTAGTGACTATGAGCGAGAATTAAAATATAATGAGATTGAGAGGAAGAACTTGCATACCTTGAATGAGAATCTTATTTCTGAATGTATTGCTCAAGATGTGTTTTACACTGCTACAAATTGTTCCATTAATGCTTCTCAATTTCATGAATTATCTATTGCTCTAAAATTCTCCCATGATCGTGTCATTGAGCTTGAAAAAACTAACTCTAAACTGCATGATAAAGTTGAACAGGATGATCATGATAACTGGTAAAACAGTTTTCTAAATTGGAAGTTGAGCATCTTGCTTTGCAATTAAAATATCAACATCTGAAAGAAAATATTAAAACCTCAAATATCAAGACATCCTTGGATGTTCCTGAATTTGATGCAGCTTTTGAAATTAGCAAACGTGATGAACAGATTCGAGCTCATTGTAACATGATCAAAAAGTTGAAAGCCCAAATCTCTCAATTAAAGGGTGAAAAGAACAATGTGACTGGCTCCCAAATGCCTCCTCCTTTAGATTCTCAGTATTCTTAAACTTTTCATCTTCAAAACTTGGTTAATGCTTTACAAAAGGAAAACGAGAGTTTTCTAGAAGAAAATGAAAAGGTTAAACGACACTTTAAAGAGTTATATGATTCAATGAAAGTCACTCGTGACAAAAACAACGAAAATTAACGTCTTTACAAAAAGAAATTGAGAATCTGAGGAGTCAGGAAAAGGGAAACTGCCACTTGTTTTTAATGAGAATGTTGCATCAAAGTCATCCTCAGACTGCAAATATACTATGACTGTTAAATGCATTCCTCCTCATCTTAGGAATAATGAACTTGTATTTCATAACTATTATGCTCACCTTAAGGATAGTCTAGAATGTCTCCGTGAGAATGTGGAAGAGCATTTCATAAATAAGCCTCTGGATAGAGAAATTAGGTTTGCTTGAATTCAGGCCAAAAGATCTCAGGAGCTGCTAGAACGTTTAATTGCAACATGTCCTAAATCCTTATGTGCGAAAGGAAAAGTTATGATGCCTTGTTCTATGCATAGTGCCAAGCATTCAAATCATTCTATGCCCAGTGTTAAGAAAGTGAAAACTAATGTGCCTTCAAGTAGTTCAGATCCCTGCACATCTAGTTCAGGAATGCAAAAAGTAGTTCAACCAACTAATGTTCCCATAATTCCCTACAGAGTAATCGGTGACATTAAAGCAAGCGGGTCAAAGCCTCCAGGAAATACCAAGCAAGATAGGACCTTCGATTGGCTGAATAAATCAAGTCTAATCACACAAACCGCCACTTGTGAATGACCAAATGTAACAGCTTAAAACAGTTCAGAACACAAATACAATTAAGATCGAGGAATATAGTGTATTCCCCAGGTCGTTAAGTCCCACGGAGGATGAATTGGTGTTTAAACAACTTCAGATGATAGAATGATCACTAAGGATAGTGATCAGGAAGGTTTTGAATGGATAATTATACCTAAAGAAAAAATCTACAAATTACAAATACTTAAATGCAAATTAAAGAAAATAAAAGTTAAAATCTATTAAATAAACGCTATCACTATTTTTACAGATCGATGAACGTTTATTTTATAAAACAAAATAACTTTAATAAACTAATTTAACTAAAACGTAAACTCAAAATATCTAAAAACGTTATTTAAAACGGAAACGAGCGTTATTTACGAAAATGGCGCTGGAGCGCAAGATAAAACGTAAATTTTATGAAATAAAAGGCCTACGAGTGTAAAACTAATTTTATTACGTACTATATGACAAAAGAAAATTTTAGAAAAAAGATTTATATTTTTTAGACTTTTATATTTTTTATTATGAATTAATTAAGTTTTTACACTAATTAAATTATTAAAAATACTAAAACTATATGGAAAAATCTGAAACTTTTTGTAAAAATACTTTATACTATCACAAATTTATAAAAAATACAAACACTGAAAAAGCTAGCTCGAATAAGCTAGTAATAAGCTAAATAAACTTAATAAGCTATATAAGGCAAAACGTATATAAGAGAGTATTAAGTGCAAGAGATGACAGTCAAAGACCCAAGGGCGCAATGGTTCCAGGTACACCACTATCACTCTCCAAAGGGGGAGGTCTCAGGTTCGAGCCTGCCTACCCCCTTTTTGCAAAACATTTTTATTTTTGGAATTTTATTTTACAAACTCATTAAGCACATGATAATAAGCAACTTTTTCAACTGTGACTTTTTGTAAAAACCACTAATAAGCTCAATTTTGAGCTTATTATCTTAACAGTTGGCTAAGAAATGAAATAAGCAAAATGATTTAAGCTAAAATGGCTAAAAAGCTAGGAATAAGCAAAAGATGACTGAGAATAAGCTAAACACTGATTATAAGATAATATACCAACTGAATAAGCACAATAACTAGAAATAAGCACTTATTAAAATCCAAATAAGCATAAACTGAGACACAGGACACTGTTGGGTTTACTAGGCACCTTTAAGCTAATATTAAGCACTGAAATAAGCTAGGAATTTAAAATAAACAATGAAACAAACAAGTATACCAGATAGACTTTCCAAAAAGCCAAAACTCACAAGCTGAAGACAACTAGAGAGCTTTTGAAGAGCTTGTGAAAAGCTGGTAATCCATGAGTGATCGTGTTCACAAAATGGGACAACTTGAAAGCTTATTGCATGCCCAGAAAATAAACTAGAAAATGAAATATTACACTTGGGATCTTAAGATGGCTAGGTAAGCTTCCTGAAAAACTAAGTAACACAAGTCGAGACCAACCTGATAAGCTTTGTACAAGCTTGTGAAAAGGGTATCAAAACTGTGCACAGGGGAGCATTTCAGTTAAGGGGGTCAAAAGAAGCTAATTAATAAGCTATCTAAAAGCTAATTTAATGAAAGCTAATATTTTTATAATTTACTTTAGCAGCTAAATATTATTTTCCCAAAAGGGCATAAGCTAAATCCTAATATCTAATCCTATATAAAATTATTTATTTTATTTAAAAACGACTTAATGAAAATTTGACTTTTAATATTACACTAAAGCTTTGACTTTTATGAACTTAGGATGATCCTAGATGACTAAATATGTTGTAATAAGCTACTATGATATGAATTTAAGCTAAATTACCTAGTTATAAACAACTTTGATGAGATTTGAACTTAAAAACTCTAACAGTTAATAACTTAAAATAGAATTAAGGTGATTTTGACTTTTTCTAAAACAAGGACTAAATTGTATGACTGAAATGAACTAGTAGGTACTAAAGAGACTTGAAACAAGTACAGACAACAACTCAACTGGCCTTAAACTCAGTTAACTGAGCTTATCCAAACAGTCTTTTATGAGATTGTTTTAGTGATTTTCAAAACAAAACAGAGATTAAGACATTGTCATGGATCACAGACCTTATTTTATCATTTATTAAGACTAAAGAAACATAGAATAACAACATTAACAACATAGATAAGTGAAGTACCAAGATTGAGCAAAAGGCTTACACATTGAGTTATTGCACAGTACATGGAACTGAGGATCAAGAACACTCCTATAGCTTACCAATAAGCTCTAAACCAACAATCTTTCCAAAATTAGCTCTGCTTCTGTCTTGATTTTTCATGCCCATGATTTTTATTTTCAAGCTATTTTATTGGTATTTTTGGTATTTTTCCCTTTTTATACTAGAACTGATTTCAAGGTATCTAAAAGCTCAAATAAGCTTTCTGAGGAGCTTATATTGGCTTATAAGTCCATAGCAACAACAAACAACAACATTACATAACATGATAATTTTGAAAGGAAAATTGCATAAACTGAATTTGAACTTAAAACTTGAAATTCTTTATTGAGAAAGATTCACAATACACTGATATTGCTTAAAAAGGTTCTTGAAAGCTAAGAAATATACTGGAAATTAAAATTAAGCTAATACGACATAAACTACACTAAACTACTCTACTTGGTTTCTCCACTGCTTCTCTCTTCATTTTTATAGATTCATTTTGTTCCTTGTCGACCTCTGATGAAATCCCACTTAAATCCAACCATTGAATCGCTTGAAATCATCACAACCACCCAGGTGGCATTTTGGCGGGAAAAAAGTCTTGAAGCAGGTATTATGCATTAATTGATATTTGGGGTATGTGGAGGTGGAGAAGTGATGGTGATGGGTAGGAGGTAGTGTGGAAAAGTGGTATTGAGCGGTGGAGGGTTAGTGGATACAGTGGAAAGGGAAGGGATGGTGAACAAAGTCGGCGCTTATCTGTTTTAAATACTGGTTTGGGTTTGGGCTAGATATGGCGGGGGGTTTGTGTTTGGATTGGGTTAATAATACAAGTTAGGTCCGTTTGGT
Source organism: Chrysanthemum makinoi (assembly GCA_910596185.1). Lineage (NCBI taxonomy): Eukaryota > Viridiplantae > Streptophyta > Magnoliopsida > Asterales > Asteraceae > Chrysanthemum > Chrysanthemum makinoi. The sequence goes on from OU343220.1 coordinate 106,755,421, forward strand.
TTAGATTTAAGCACAAGGACCAATATTGTAATTATGCCAATCTTGAAGGACTGATTTTTCCAAGTTCCCATGTTATTTTCAAGGACCAAACATGCCAAATATAATAAACTAAGGACCATATATGTATTTATTTTTATTTAAAAATGTCCAAGGATCAAAACTGCCAATTTAGAAACTCTAGGGACCAAACTTGTAATTTTCCAAAAGTTTACCATAAGGACCAATTTTGTCATTTATTAATAGTACAAGGTTTATTTTGATCAATTTCCAATTTTAAAACCTTAAGGACTATTTTTGACACTTTTGCAAAGTTGAGGGACCAAAGTTGTAATTTTGTGATTTTAAACTTCAAAGGATTATTTTGAACAACTTGTGAATCCCAAGGACCTAAAATGATATTTTACAAGTTTTTGAATTACCAGGGACTAATTTTGACAACTTTTATAACTTGGGGGACTAAAACTGCCAATTATGCAAACTTGGTACGTTTTCATCGATTTTGATGTTTTTGAATTTAAAACATATAAAACACTTGTTTGTGATATTTTCATCATTTTGATGCATTTTTGAGTATTTTCAGATGTTTTGGCATTCTAACAAGTATAAAAATGATGAGTATTTAGACACTCATCAATCCCCCACACTAAGATATTGCTAGTCCCTAGCAATGATTTGAGAAAATTAATGGATTTCATCTCTTTACCAAAAGCCATTACTTTTGGAGTAGCCAATTGTTTTGATTCAAGTAAGAACCTTGGCACAACGATAACCAAATGATTTTAAGCAAATCATAAGCTGTAAACGGATTTGATGTGTCTTTACCGAGCCGTATTCTTCTCGGACTAGCCAACTCTTAGATAAGTTATCGAATTATCTTTGGTGAGTGAATACCAATTATGTTTTTCCTCGCTTTACCACAAGCCATAAACTTGCGGGCTAGCCAACTCTTCACTTTTAAGGATATGGTGAGTTGAAAACCATACAATTTTGGGCAAATTGCAAGCCATAAACGGATTTGAGATATCTTTACCAAGAGCCGTTTGCTCTTGGATTAGCCAATCCTTATGTGTGTTAGACATGGCGGACTGATTACCATTTGTTGTGTTTAGTATATAGTACTTCCACTACAAAAAATTTTTAAAATTTGGCCATTTTGGGGGAAAAAGGGACTAAAAGGGTACATTTATGATCAAAATTCGCCAGAATTTCCCCCCCACACTTAGAAATGAATATTGTCCTCAATATTCAAAGTGTGGAAACACAACAATTATTCTCTTTTTTAATATTTACAATTTTCATTCATTTTCATTTTTTTTTTTTTTTTTTTTTTTTTTTTAAGATCTATATACAACATGTGGGGCATCTCCCCCACACTAGGGTGGTACACACGGGTGAAAACCCATGTTTAACTACTTGTTTTTGATTACCGAGTCGCTAGCTTGACTCGACCCCGAATTTAATTTGTTCATGGGGAAGTAAGTGGAAGAGACAATCTCCATCGGACTTTCATTCAAGATGTTTGTATAAACATTGAAGTACGTGAAAGTTCCACACCGATGAGATATAGATAGAACCGGCTCATAAATGATAAATGAAAATGCCGGGGTCAAAGATAATGTCTTCATTCCCGAAGGAGTGAAGAACAGAAGAAGCCACGGGATAGGTGAAGAAGAGAAAGAAAGTCATGATAAAAATCATGACTAACTCATCATCATCAGAAGGAGAATTCATAATAGCATGAATTTCATCTTTTAAGCTCAATTGGTCTAGACATATCCCAGGTGTGTCTAGATCAAAGTAGAAGTTATCATACTCTGGTAGAGATATGATATGAGTGAGTTCACAGGAGAACTCCTCAAAGGAGAATGATTCATATTCAGGATTGATTTGAGTGAGTTCACTGGGGAACTCCTCAAAAGTGAATGATTCATAATCGGGAGAGAATTATGAGAATGAGAAGTGGTAATACCACTAATCTTCTCTCCCATATGATCAAAATGGAACGTTTGCAATTCGAGAATAGAATCATTGAACAAAAGTTCACTATCCTCAAAGGGGATAGGATATGAAGTAGGCTTTTCATTAAAAGCCTCGATTCTAGAAACGAGAAGATTAACATTCAATAATGTAAGACGAAGAGCTTCGTCTTGGATTATTTCTTCATCATTCTCTTCTCCTGCTGACAAGCTCGAAGGTAATTCCCCACATAACTTATGTCTCCACAAGATAAAGAATGGTCCTCATCAGAATCAGAGAACATCTCAATATGATCATTTTGGAAGACAAGAGGGGTAGGGATATCACACAAATGCTCGAGAATTCCCTGTGACTCTCTAGGGATTGGGACAAGGTCCTCAACACTAGACTTTATGAATTCGTCCGATTCCTTTTTAGGAACAGTGTCAAGAAGCTCATCCCCCATAATAAGAGAGTGAGTGTGAACCTCGGGTGTGATAACAACAGACTGAGGGAGTTGAGAAGGACTAGCAGTTATGGATTCTACAAGTTCCATTATTTCTACTGCTAGTGATTCAGTCATATTCTTTTCTCCTTGCATTTCCACGGATGGAATCTCAACTGATGAACTTGATGAAAAAAATTGTAGAATATCAAGGGTATTTTCATCATCATCGTCATCAGGAATGAAATGGAATTGAGAGCTAGATTTGAATGCTTTTGTAGTCTAATTGATTCCCTAACAGTGTTTTCAATGGCAATCTGGGAATCTAATTTAGCGTTCCGTTCCTCCTAACAATTCTTCCATGGATTTCTCGTGTGACAAAGCCGACTCCTCCTTAAGTTCTTTTAATAACTCAAGACTCTTCAGAGAAGGTCCTGTCGTAGTTTCATGATGAGTTGCTTGAATCATTTGGTATTGTGGAGGTTGGTCTTGATACGAAGAGTCGTAATTGTTACAAGGAATTGGATTCCCTGTTTGACAATCCGAGCTAGAGTGAGGACCTTCACAATACTCACAACATGAAAACTGATGTGCTGTGAGTCATATGTGTTGTAGTCATAATTGTTATCTAGAACCTGCTCATAGACAAGCGTGTTTCCCGATTGACAATCAGAACTGGAATGTGAACCATCACAGTACTAACAAATGATAATCTGCTGAGTCTCACAAAGCATGTGGTAGCTGATGGAATAAATCAGCTGTGTTATGGTAAGAATAGGGATCTTGGTTATAGACAGACCCGTTTCCTGATTCCACCATGCTACAACTGGGGCAATTGCCACCATTATAAGGACCACCACACCATTGACAACCAAGAGGGTGAGGATAAGACATAGAAAGAATCAAATGGTTCTAGAGGGTAAGAAATGAAGAATCAAGAAGGTAAGAGGGTAAAGAGGAATATTTTTGGTATTTTTGAAAAACATGTTATAAAACAAAGAATGAAAATATTTTTGGTGTTGCAAACACTTTAGAAAAAGTGTTAATGAACTTTTGATTTTTATAACTTTACAAAAAACTTTTTACAAACTGTGGTATATGTGCAAGTACGGGTCTGAAAAATGCTTAGAACACGCTTACAGCCTCCCCGGCAGCGGCGCCAAAATTTGATTGGAAATGAACCGTCAAGTTTTATCACGCAAGCCTGGCCACTTGTGAATGACCAGCCGTAACAGGCTTAAAACAGTTCAGACACAAATACAATTAAGATCAGAGGAATATAGTGTATTCCTGGGTCGTTAAGTCCCACGGAGGATGAATTGGTGTTTAAACAACTTCAGATGATAGAATGATCACTAAGGATAGTGATCAGGAAGGTTTTGAATGGATAATTATACCTAAAGAAAAAATCTACAAATTATGGCTGACTTAAATGCAAATTAAAAGAAATTAAAAAGTTAAAATCTATTAAATAAGCGCTATCACTATTTTTACAGATCGATGAACGTTTATTTTATAAAACAAAATAACTTTAATAAACTAATTTAACTAAAACGTAAACTCAAAATATCTAAAAACGTTATTTAAAACGGAAACGAGCGTTATTTACGAAAATGGCGCTGGAGCGCAAGATAAAACGTAAATTTTATGAAATAAAAGGCCTACGAGTGTAAAACTAATTTTATTACGTACTATATGACAAAAGAAAATTTTAGAAAAAAGATTTATATTTTTAGACTTTTATATTTTTTATTATGAATTAATTAAGTTTTTACACTAATTAAATTATTAAAAATACTAAAACTATATGGAAAAATCAAACTTTTGTAAAAATACTTTATACTATCACAAATTTATAAAAATACAAACATGAAAAAGCTAGCTCGAATAAGCTAGTAATAAGCTAACTATACTTAATAAGCTATATAAGGCAAAACGTATATAAGAGAGTATTAAGTGCAAGAGATGACAGTCAAAGACCCAAGGGCGCAATGGTTCCAGGTACACCACTATCACTCTCAAGGGAGGTCTCAGGTTCGACCCCTGCCTCTCCCTTTTTGCAAAACATTTTTATTTTTGGAATTTTATTTTACAAACTCATTAAGCACATGATAATAAGCAACTTTTTCAACTGTGACTTTTTGTGAAAACCAATAATAAGCTCAGTTTTGAGCTTATTATCTTAACAGTTGGCTAAGAAATGAAATAAGCAAAATGATTTAAGCTAAAATGGCTAAAAAGCTAGGAATAAGCAAAAGATGACTGAGAATAAGCTAAACACTGATTATAAGATAATATACCAACTGAATAAGCACAATAACTAGAAATAAGCACTTATTAAAATCCAAATAAGCATAAACTAAGACACAGGACACATTGGGTTTACTAGGCACCTTTAAGCTAATATTAAGCACTGAAATAAGCTAGGAATTTAAAATAAACAATGAAACAAACAAGTATACCAGATAGACTTTCCAAAAAGCCAAAACTCACAAGCTGAAGACAACTAGAGAGCTTTTGAAGAGCTTGTGAAAAAGCTGGTAATCCACTGAGTGATCAGTGTTCACAAAATGGGACAACTTGAAAGCTTATTGCGCCCAGAAAATAAACTAGAAAATGAAATATTACACTTGGGATCTTAAGATGGCTAGGTAAGCTTCCTGAAAAACTAAGTAACACAAGCTGAGACCAACTGATAAGCTTTGTACAAGCTTGTGAAAATGGTATCAAAACTGCGCACAGGGAGCATTTCAGTTAAGGGGGTCAAAAGAAGCTAATTAATAAGCTATCTAAAAGCTAATTTAATGAAAGCTAATATTTTTATAATTTACTTTAGCAGCTAAATATTATTTTCCCAAAAGGGCATAAGCTAAATCCTAATATCTAATCCTATATAAAATTATTTATTTTATTTAAAAACGACTTAATGAAAATTTGACTTTTAATATTACACTAAAGCTTTGACTTTTATGAACTTGTGGTTATCCTAGATGACTAAATATGTTGTAATAAGCTACTATGATATGAATTTAAGCTAAATTACCTAGTTATAAACAACTTTGATGAGATTTGAACTTAAAAACTCTAACAGTTAATAACTTAAAATAGAATTAAGGTGATTTTGACTTTTTCTAAAACAAGGACTAAATTGTATGACTGAAATGAACTAGTAGGTACTAAAGAGACTTGAAACAAGTACGAGCAACAACTCAACTGGCCTTAAACTCGTTAATGAGCTTATCCAAACAGTCTTTTATGAGATTGTTTTAGTGATTTTCAAAACAAAATAGAGATTAAGACATTGTCATGGATCACAGACCTTATTTTATCATTTATTAAGACTAAAGAAACATAGAATAACAACATTAACAACATAGATAAGTGAAGTACCAAGATTGAGCAAAAGGCTTACACATTGAGTTATTGCACAGTACATGGAACTGAGGATCAAGAACACTCCTATAGCTTACCAATAAGCTCTAAACCAACAATCTTTCCAAAATTAGCTCTGCTTCTGTCTTGATTTTTCATGCCCATGATTTTTATTTTCAAGCTATTTTATTGGTATTTTTGGTATTTTTCCCTTTTTATACTAGAACTGATTTCAAGGTATCTAAAAGCTCAAATAAGCTTTCTGAGGAGCTTATATTGGCTTATAAGTCCATAGCAACAACAAACAACAACATTACATAACATGATAATTTTGAAAGGAAAATTGCATAAACTGAATTTGAACTTAAAACTTGAAATTCTTTATTGAGAAAGATTCACAATACACTGATATTGCTTAAAAAGGTTCTTGAAAGCTAAGAAATATACTGGAAATTAAAATTAAGCTAATACGACATAAACTACACTAAACTACTCTACTTGGTTTCTCCACTGCTTCTCTCTTCATTTTTATAGATTCATTTTGTTCCTTGTCGACCTCTGATGAAATCCCACTTAAATCCAACCATTGAATCGCTTGAAATCATCACAACCACCCAAGTGGCATTTTGGCGGGAAAAAAGTCTTGAAGCAGGTATTATGCATTAATTGATATTTGGGGTATGTGGAGGTGGAGAAGTGATGGTGATGGGTAGGAGGTAGTGTGGAAAAGTGGTATTGAGCAGGTGGAGGGGGGGTAGTGGATACAGGTGGAAAGGGAAGGGATGGTGAACAAAGTCGCGTTTATCCTGTTTTAAATACTGGTTTGGGTTTGGGCTAGATATGGGCCAGCTGGGGTTTGTGTTTGGATTGGGTTAATAATACAAGTTAGGTCCGTTTGGTTTAGATTTAAGCACAAGGACCAATATTGTAATTATGCCAATCTTGAAGGACTGATTTTTCCAAGTTCCCATGTTATTTTCAAGGACCAAACATGCCAAATATAATAAACTAAGGACCATATATGTATTTATTTTTATTTAAAAATGTCCAAGGATCAAAACTGCCAATTTAGAAACTCTAGGGACCAAACTTGTAATTTTCCAAAAGTTTACCATAAGGACCAATTTTGTCATTTATTAATAGTACAAGGTTTATTTTGATCAATTTCCAATTTTAAAACCTTAAGGACTATTTTTGACACTTTTGCAAAGTTGAGGGACCAAAGTTGTAATTTTGTGATTTTAAACTTCAAAGGATTATTTTGAACAACTTGTGAATCCCAAGGACCTAAAATGATATTTTACAAGTTTTTGAATTACAGGGACTAATTTTGACAACTTTTATAACTTGGGGACTAAAAGCGCCAATTATGCAAACTTGGTACGTTTTCATCGATTTTGATGTTTTTGAATTTAAAACATATAAAACACTTGTTTGTGATATTTTCATCATTTTGATGCATTTCTGAGTGTTTTAGATGTTTTGGCATTCTAACAGTATAAAAATGATGAGTAATTAGACACTCATCAACCTCGCAAGCTAAGAATGTGCATTGGAAGAAAGTAGAAGATCACCCTAGGAATATTAATTTTGTGTTGAATAAAACAAGTCGTGTTGATTCTAGTATTAGCTATAAGCGTACTGTAATTAATTTGAATTCTGCTACTATTCGCAAACCATGTAATGATGACTGCTTGATTTCTGTTACTAATCATGAATGTGGTGAGAATGTTTTGTCTAATATTGTCAAATGCCCTGATAAAACTGTTAATGTTAAAATTCAAGCTAAGAAGGCTAAAAGCCAAAGGCGAAAGAAAGTTAGAAAACAGTGGAAACCCACAGGAAGGAAATTTAGTAAAATAGGTTATCAATGGATACCTACTGGCCGTAAGATTAATGAGCTTTGCCCTAACGTTGCTAAATCAATGCCCACTAGAAAATGGATGCCCACTGGTAGAACTATTCCCTTAAGAAGCGAACATACTTTGAATAGGTCAAATACGGACACTAGCACTGCATCTATTTCTAATGAGTCTATTGTTTCTACCTCTGATGTGGGTGCTCTAATCACTGTTACTAACCAAGTGGAACCCATTCTTGCATGGGGATCCCAATTATCCAGTTATCCATTCTTGTCTGTGTTCAACTGCAGATCGTTCAAATCGTTCTGTGGTACTTGGACTCAGGCTGGTCCAAGCATATGACTGGAGACCGTCGCGGCTCATGAACTTCGTGAGTAAATTCATCGGGACTGTTAGATTCGGGAATGACCATTTTGGAGAAATTATGGGTTATGGTGATTATGTAGTTGGCAAAAGTGTAATCTCCAAGGTATATTATGTTGAAGGTCTTGGTCATAACTTGTTTTCTGTTGGTCAATTCTGTGATTCTGATCTAGAAGTGGCATTTAGAAAACATACTTGTTTTGTTAGAGAACTCAACGGTGTGGAACTATTAAGAGGAACTCGTGGTTCAAACCTATACACCATCTCTATCGAAGATATGATGAAATCTTCACCCATCTGCTTGCTGTCAAAGGCTTCCAAAACTAAGTCATGGCTATGGCACCGTCGTCTCAATCACTTGAACTTTGGTACCATAAACAATCTTTCCAGAAAGGACTTAGTAAGAGGATTACCCAGATTAAAGTATGAAAAAGATCATCTTTGTTCAGCATGCCAATTGGGAAAAAGCACGAAATATGCCCATAAACCGAAACCCACAAACTCAGTAATGGAAGTCCTTCATACCCTTCATATGGATTTGTGCGGACCAATGAGAGTACAAACAATTAATGGGAAGAAATACATTTTAGTCGTTGTTGATGACTACTCTCGATTTACTTGGGTAAAGTTTTTGAGGACAAAGGATGAAACTCCTGATGTCATCATCAAACTAATCAAACAGCTTCAAGTTCGACTCAACAATACAGTCAGAATTGTTCGAACTGACAATGGCACAGAGTTCGTTAACAAAGACTTAATTCAGTTTTATGAAAGTGTTGGAATCAGTCATTGATGTGTTACGTGTAGTGCAAGTTTTAAAATTTATAAACACGATTTAACCGTCTAATTCTATTAATACATACTAGCAAGTATACTCGTCCGTGATAGCAAAGTTAGGTAAGTCGAGATCGTCCCAAGGGATTTTTTTGATTGAAATTGTTTTGATGAAAAGTTTTCAACAAGAAAGCTTGTCAAGGCTTCCTCAAATAGTGATGCTATAGTGAAATTCAATAATAAGAAATATAAATATATACTTGTGTGTAGTCTATAATCAATCATAAATAGTGTTCATGAAGGTTTGGTGTGAACTCTTGATGTGATGCACAAATCATAAGCAAATGATCTCCAACCATGGTATATGTTTGTAAAAATCATTCTAAGAACAAAAACATTTATGTAATCCTTTCGGTCCTTATCCTAATGATTATCCTTTAGAAATTCCATTTGTTTGCAACATGTTCTTATTAAACTTGTTCTTACGAATCTTTCGACCCTTTCGTGATGAAAATGTTCCTAGTCCTGTTTTAATAAGCAAACATGGTGGTTGTCAATCACCATATCCCCATACTAGTTTGTCACTTAACTTTTGGAATAAAACACAAGAGAAATCCTTTCGTCCTTTTTCTTAAAACATGTTTTATCAACAAATCAAACCAAGACTAGTATTTTTCCAACAAACTTATTTAAACAAGATCATATATACATGCATCTCATATTAAGAACACTAGAATGATTATATACATCCCAATACACAAGTATATCCCAAAACTACTCCATGATAATAATAACTAAACACAAATCATAACAAAGTAATTCCAATAATTCAAGAGAATAGAAATCCATAACAAAGTTCATAGAATACCTAAACTTTTGCGATTACAAGAATTAGAATTCGTGGATTGTAGCAACCACGCCCCGAATCACCTAGATTCACCATATAACTCCAAATTACCAAAACTATGGATGAGAATGGTTCCCTCCTTGCTTCGGACGTTTTCAAGAAAGACTAAGCTTTTGCGCTGAATAATATGGTTGGTATTAGTTTTGAAGTAAACTAATAAACTTTTTGTTGTGTCACACCTAGTAAACTAGGACTAGGTTCATTATATAGCCAAGTATGCTTCCACAACTGGCCAAAAACGTTCCCAAATAGTTAATATCAAGAAATGATCGGCCTCTAATGATTATGGGGAGTTAAGGAAACAATAAATGCAACTTTGTGTAACTGCAGCTTTTGCAACCGGATCGGTTGTGATGGCAACCGGATCGGTTGCGATTTGACCATTTGCCCAGCCGGATCCGGTTACGGGTCACGACCGAACGGCTGGGTATTGCTCTTTTGACTTTTGTTGACTTTCTTGTTTATTCGCTTCATTCTTCGCTCTCGCTGATGATTTCCAAGGCAAAACTTGATCTTTCCTTGCTGTAGATAGTTAGAAATCATTGTACTTCCCAAACATTGAATCCAAAAGCTTCCTTGCTCGACTTCCTTCCTCGAGAATCTTCCAAATGTGCATAAAAACTTCATTTCTTCATCATTCGTGATACCTGGCTACACATACATACACAATACGCATCTTTTGCACTTTTGCAACAGTTATGAGTAAATATAGCCAATTATCATGCACAAAACCAACAATAACGCTACTAAAAACATGTTCATTTTAGACGTTATCATTCATCAAAGAAGTGTTCCACGAACTCCTCAACAGAACGGTGTAGTTGAAAGACGAAATTGAACTCTTGTGGAAGCCGCAAGAACAATGCTAATTTATTCAAAGGTTCCAATGTTTCTATGGGTGGAAGCCATTGCCACTGCTTTCTATACCCAAAATCGTTCCCTTATTCATACCTCTCATGGAAAAACTCCATATGAACTTGTTCACAAACGAAAACCTGATCTCTCCTACCTTCGTGTGTTTGGTGCTTTGTGCTATCCAATGAATGACAGTCAAGACTTAGGTAAATTAAGAGCAAAGGCAGATATTAGAGTTTTTGTTGGTTATGCGCCAAACAAGAAGGGTTACCGAATCTACAACAAGAGAACCCGAAATATCATGAAAACAATTCACGTTATGTTCGATGAGCTGACCGGTCAAATGGCTCCAGGACAAACCAGCTCTGGACCCGCATCTCAACTTTCATCAAGTAGTCCTATCAGTTCTACTCGTTTCAAATCTCTCATCAGCAACTCCTTATGTACCTCCATCAGAAGATGATTTAAAGAAATTGTTTGATCCAATGTTTGATGAACACTATGAGCCAAATGCTAATGAAATGTCAATTCCATCATCAGAGGTCTGCTCCTATCTCTTTCAATGAACTTAACCCTTCCGTTCCATGTCACTAAGTCAAGAAGCGTCTTCTGCTGATCACTCTGTCTCATCAACAAATCATCAATCATCGAATGTACATCATGGATATGTCTCTGGCATCAATGATGAAGTTAACCCCTTTTCTACTCCCGAAGATGCTCCATTTGAAAACATATTTGCTCCGAATCATCATCAGAACCATCTTCATCGGGAGATATCGACTCTGCTACATCAGTTCCTCAACAACAGCCACATGAACACCTCAGAAAATGGACACATGATCATCCACTGGACAACATCATTGGAAACCTCTCTCGTCGAGTATCCACACGGAAACAACTTCCAACCGATGCCTTATGGTGCATCTTCAACTTCGTACTCTCTAAGGTCGAACCAAAAGATGTCAAACCGCCATGAATGAAAATAGTTGGTTCAATGCCATGCAAGAAGAAATTCATGAGTTTGATCGACTTGATGTATGGGAATTAGTACCTGCTCTAGATTGTGCTATGATCATTGCTCTAAAGTGGATCTTCAAAGTGAAACTTGATGAGCATGGTGATGTTTTAAAGAACAAGGCTCGATTGGTTGCAAAAGGATATCGTCAAGAGGAGGGTATTGACTTTGAAGAATCATTTGCTCCTGTTGCTCGTATCGAGGCAATTAGAATCTTCTTGGCTAATGCTGCAAGTAAGAACATGGTAGTCTATCAAATGGATGTAAAGAAGGCGTTTATTAACGGAGATCTTAAAGAAGTCGTATACGTCAGCCAACCTGAAAGCTTTGTGAATCCAGAGCATCCTACTCACGTCTATCGTTTGAAAAAGGCTCTTTACGGTTTAAAGCAAGCTCCAAGGGCATGGTATTATACGCTATCAAAGTTTCTTCTATCCACTGGATTCAACAAAGGAGCAGTTGATCCGACATTGTTCACCAGGAAGTCAGGCAAACATTTAATTCACATTTAAATATACGTTTATGATATTATGTTTGCCTCGACTGACCCCAATGAGTGTGACTGTTTTTCTATTGAAATGGGTTCTAAATTTCAAATGTCAATGATGGGACAAATGTCATTTTTCTTAGGATTACAAATTTCACAAAGTCCCGGAGGCATTTTTATAAATCAATCTAAATATGCTAATGAGATTTTAAAGAAATTTGGATTTGATTATAGTGATCCTGTTAGCCTCGCTAAAGTGAAGTCATTACGGGAATTGCATTAGTTTCTTCTTTTACTCATTCACAAGGACTAGTTTAGTCAATAGTGCTAAGTTAGGCTTGTTGAAGTATAAATACCCCTCCTAGTCCCAACTAGGAGGGTAGGAAGTTCACTTTGTAAAATAAGGTGTGTGCGGTTTCTTCTTCTTCTCTCTAGAAACACACACATCTTCCCTTTACATCAATCTAAACAATACCATGTCTTATTCATTCTTTGAGCTTCCCCGACCCCCCGAATCACATAAATCTCTAGTATTTTCGATCCTACAATTGGTATAACGAGCCAGGTTGTTGTTTTTATCGATTTGTGTGGTTTCGATTATGTGTTTAAACTGTTTTTCACCAATATTTTTTGTCTCGGAAATTTTTTTTCCAACTTTTGTGTTAACAGTGTTTAGACATATGCTTGTATCATTTTGGTCAAAAAGGTCAACACTTTTTATATGCAGTTTTTCAGTTTCTGTTTCTTGTGTCCCAACAGTCCAAGAATCAGTTTCTTGTTAACTTTTGTATTGTGACTTGTTTTTGTACCGATACTCGTGAAATACCATGTGGTCAACCATCAGTTTCTCATGGTTTAATGGGTCAAGAAGCAGTTTTTATGCTTTTTTCTGGGTATATATGAAGCTGAATGGATATTTTGGTCTGAAAAACTCGCCGGAAAAAGTGGTCAAAGGGTCAAAACCCTAAACTTACGCATAAGGTGTATCTACAGAGTTGTTACGCGTAGCTGTGAAGTTACGCGTATGGTTTACGCATAACCTAGACCATGCTTACGCATAAGCAAGTTTTGTTACGCGTATGTTTTTTACGCTTAAGAAAACATGTTACGCGTATGGTTTAAAGAGGTTACGCATAAGGAGTTGAAGAAAAATAGTTACGCGTAAACATGACCTAGACCACAAACACCACATACCATATACCATCCCTCGACTTCAGTACATCACCAGTCCGAAACCATCCCCTTGACCTAGACTCACTTCAAAGGACCCTCACATATCACTCCCCAACTCTCAAACAACAAAGAAAAACATATAACAATCTCAGATTCGATTCATGTTGTTTGCAATCTTTTCAAGATTGTTTCATTTGAATCATCCATCATCATTGATCCATATAGAAACATATCAGTTTCTTGTTACTCTCCGATTTAAACAAAGAAAAAACAATAACAAAATTGTTATCACTTTTCTTTCAAATCGGTTTAAACTCAAAACTTAAGAAAAAAACACCTACCCGAGACCTTTTTTAAAAGATCTTGAAGACTCTCTCGTTCACTTCTTGATTCGGAATAAATAACATGAAGACAAAGGTTGGGTTAGGATGGATTTGTGCTTGTATGAATCATCTATATGAGGTTCTCAATAGAGTTTTGATTCGTTTTGATGAAGATAAGAAGTAGGAGAGTAGGACATTTTTGAGAAGCTGAGTTGTGAGAAAAAGGGAGGCGTACATATGTTTTAGGTTTAGGTTAAGTGAGTTGTTATCCTTTATATGTGGTTAAATGTATTTCTGATTTGGAACGTGGGTGTATGGATCTGGTATTTCAGTTTTACATTCGGGCTTCTCCATTGGATTTGGGCTATGGGACATATCTGAAGTATTTGGGATGCATGTGATGGACGAATAGAATGATATCCGTATTTTTTTAGTTAATGACATATTTAGCACAAAAAATTAGGATACAAATGTTACATTGATAATGAGTGGTATTTGGTCATATAAAATTTTCACGAGGATTTACGTTCACGGCTAAAGTTTTCGGTGAATTTCAAATGTAACCACGGAGATGACTCTTTATTATTTATTTGGGTTTGAAGTGACGTTTGACGGACGAGTTTACTTATTTCGTCTTCTTTCTTTCTTCCCTTCCGCGAAGATGACTTGTCTGGGCAAATATGTTGAGTGTGATGAAGACTTGCTATCTAGTTACTTTTGTGATTCTTTCTCTCTTAACCCACAAAGTAGCTATCACTTCGGTGTCTCACGTAGTTGAGGATACGTCAAGAGGTTTTGTACAATGGGTACACCGTTCTTTTTCACAAGGATAGTACAAGCTTAAGTAACCAGTCTGGGAGATTTTACTTCTTTCTCAAGTTCGTCATATTGGGTTATCTTCACATGTGGTTACTACAGACAGCCGTTGAATTTTGATACAGGGGGTTGAGATGAGTTAGACAATTTCAAATGGTATTGTTCATCGACATCTTCTCACGGGCTGATTTGATTTATGATAGAATGCTTCCAGTTAATGCTTCATGTACACAATTATATGCTGATTCCGATAAATCGTAACCTTCAGGGGAGAGAAATGTGTACATTATGGGCTGATTTGATATATGAAAGATAACTGGAATGCATTTGGTGAGATGAAGATGTTGATATCTTATTCCCCCGAATGGACAATCTTGAAGAAGGTCGAGTCGACAAGTCTTCTCTACATTTTCCGCTGCGTGTTAGAAGACTAAAGACGATTCTAATTTAATTATTAAAAGACTTCTTCGAATTCAGGAAATTCATCAGAAAGGTTGTCAGTTTGGGGGAGAGCACTAATTAGGGGAGAGCAAAAAGGTCAGATTTAATCCCTAATTAGATTTGCTCGCATTGTTCTTCTACAAGTAAAGAGATAGCAGCTGAGAAGATTCATGATGTTTGAAGACTATGAAGACACTCTTGGAGCTGCTGTGCTTATGTTTTGTATTTGATTTTGCTTGTAGGGAACATTGTAAGCAACTCCCGTATGACATCACTTGGGGAGAGATTGTTAGCCTCGCTAAAGTGAAGTCATTACGGGAATTGCATTAGTTTCTTCTTTTACTCATTCACAAGGACTAGTTTAGTCAATAGTGCTAAGTTAGGCTTGTTGAAGTATAAATACCCCTCCTAGTCCCAACTAGGAGGGTAGGAAGTTCACTTTGTAAAATAAGGTGTGTGTGGTTTCTTCTTCTTCTCTCTAGAAACACACACATCTTCCCTTTACATCAATCTAAACAATACCATGTCTTATTCATTCTTTGAGCTTCCCCGACCCCCCGAATCACATAAATCTCTAGTATTTTCGATCCTACAGATCCTGTTGACACTCCCATGATAGAGCGTACTAAACTAGATGAGGACCACTCAAGGATCATGGTAGACCAAACGAAATATCGTAGTATGATTGGATCCCTGATGTACCTCACAGCTAGTAGACCAGGCATCTTGTTCACTGTTTGCATGTGTGCTAGATATCAGGCTAAGCCTACCAAAAAGCACCTTGAAGCAGTTAAACGGGTCTTTCGGTATCTCCAAGGAACCATCAATATGGGACTTTGGTACCCGAAGGACACCGGTATGTCACTAACAGCCTATGCTGATGCTGATCATGCAGGATGTCAAGATACTCGTCGAGCACGCTGGAGGTGCTCAGCTTTTGGGTGATAAGCTTGTGAGCTGCTCTTCAAAGAAGCAAATGAGTACTTCTATTTCCTCTACAGAGGCTGAATACATAGCCATGTCATCTTGTTGTGCTCAAATCCTTTGGATGAGATCCCAATTATCTGACTATGGCTTTGAATTCAACAAAATCCCTCTGTACTGTGATAATAAAAGTGCTATTGCTCTCTCATGCAACAACGTACAACACTCAAGACCAAAGCACATCGACATTCGACATCATTTCATCAGGGAGCAAGTAGAAAACGGTGTGGTGGAACTTTATTTTGTGAGGACTGAATACCAGTTAGCAGACATCTTCACCAAAGCTCTTCCTAGAGAACGTTTTGAGTTTATCCTTCCACGACTTGGTCTTAAGAGCCTACAACCGGAAACACTCAAACGTCTTCAAGAGGAAGAAGAGGAGTAAAAGGTTTTCCTTCATCTATCTCTTGTAAATATCTATTCAAAAAGCAAAATACAAAATTGCAAAATCTTCAAAAAGCAAAGAGAAAAATATAAAACTTTCAAAAACCCATAAAAATCAGAAAATCTTGAAAAATTCCAAAAATATTGTTATTTTGTCATGTTTTTCCTTGTTCGATATCATCTACGGACTTTGTGTTGACTTTCAAAGAATGTCACGGGTCTTTAGATGTTCTTCGAATGTACATAAGTTCGTTTCCTAAAAAATAAAATAAAATATATATATATATATATATATATATATATATATATATATATATATATATATATATATATATATATATATATATATATATATATATATATATATATATATATATATATATATATATATATATATATATGGGAGAAAGTGAAACAATGGCTTATTGTCATTTCAGGCAGTAACCCGTTTTTCAAAGAAAGAACAGAGCCATGCTTTATCTTGGTCTTCAAATCTCATGCTCTGATTCTATAAACAATTACTTACTATCTTATGAAAACTAATTGCTTTGAAAAATAACTCGGACTCAATTTTTGAAAATCATCTGAACTTAATGTTTGTCAAAATATCTATCTCTCAATCAACAACTTATGTCATTGATTGAGGGGGAGAATGATTTCAATTAAATCAAAAGGTTATTTGTCATACAATTGTTTTTCAAAAGATAATCATGCATGTTTAATCAATGGAGTTTAAAGTCTCAAAATCCGATCATTATCAGTTAAAATGTTTTCATAATCAAGTCACAATTCTCCTTAAAGGCTTTCAAAATCAATTTAAATCTACAGAGATCTCAAATCTCAAATGATTTGATAATTGTGATCAGGGGAGAATTTGTGATTTAAATTGGATTTAATCTGATAATTCGGTAAATGGTTTTATAAGGATGAACAAGCTCTCCTTCCCACATGTGCCAAACGATTTCAAATTTTCCATGCACATGTTGAGGGGGAGTATCTATCTTAAACCACTAAGATTTGAAACGTGATCAATTTGTTTCAATGTGCAGTTTTTTCCTAATATGTGCAAAACATTTTCAAATTTCCATGCACATATTGAGGGGGAGCAACTATTTTGAAAACCACATTCTTCATATAACTACTCTTAGATGCAAGTAAACCCCTCAAAGATGAAAATTATTTCTATTACAAAATGATGCATGATGCACATGTTGAGGGGGAGCTCTATTTCTAAAATTATCAAAAACAATTCGGGTACAAAATGTTTTGATAATATATCACAAGTATCTGGATTGATTTTCAAATGGTTTTCAATTGGTACCAATGGCAGATGAACAATACCAAATAGACCGACCAACTTTACGTTATGTATGGTGATATAAGGAAGATAAGGTTAGGTATTAGTTCCCATGATCCGCCAGAATCGGAGGGATCTACCTAGGGACAATCCCCTAGATAGTGAAGAAGTCCTTAGGTTTGATGAAAAAAGGAGAAAAGTGAGAAATGGGAAGAGTGCGGACTGAGACTGAGCTAGTACTGGAATAAACCCAACAAGGTTCTGGTTATGAAGTCTTGGTAAGCACTGAAGGGGTTGAAGAATGAAAAAGAAATGAAATGAGAAAAGGGTGAAAAGAAATAGCCCTCCATTTATTCAACCTTAGGGCAGAAACCGGGTTCAATTCTTATGCTACTGGTGGTTACCAAGGTAACATCGGTATTGAAGACAAGACATCATGGACCCAGTGACGCACTGCACTACAACTTCCCAAGCTACTCAAGTTCCTCTTAAAAGGACTTGTTTCATTCTCACGGGGAACCGACATTATCTATCAACTTTCTCTTAGAGTTTGTTGATATTGAAGAAGGAGACCCTCTCCCTAGTCTCCGGCATAGGAACCAAATGTGCACTATTGAGTCTAGAGCCACGAGATCATCAAATAAATCTCCTTAGGACTCTGTCAATGAAGACTCTCTATTTCACACAATGTGGAAAGAGAGATTATATCTTGAGTCCTACGCATTATCCTTGTGGTATTGCCAGAACATCAGAGTGATATGCAAACATATTCACAATGAAGATGGAAAGCCTTCTGGAGCCAACATCAAACAAGCTCCTGGTGGGTGGCATGTGAGATCTATCCAATAGATCAACCATGTGACAACTGAACAGAAACAATGGGGCGATTCAATATTTTGAACAAATCCTGGTTCAGGTCATGGATTGACGGATACCTTTGAAAAACTGGTCGTTGTGCTCAAAAACTCTTTTCGTTAGCACATCGACTGTGTACTAATATTTCAAAATAAAAGGTGTTTATGATTGATAATTGATTCTCATTAAAACCTTCGTTGTATTGAAAAAACAATTTCTATCGTGCGGTACACGATTGTTTTTCATCAATTTTTCATTAATCAGTGAATCTCAATTCGCTGGTTCACTCACTCCGTGTTGTCTTCTTTGAGACGTTCCGGTTTGAGAACAGCTAGAACAGCTGCGAAACCCTGTCAAGGAAATTCTTAAGAATTATACCTGATCACAGGCAGTACTTGTACTGATCAACGGGGAACCGTGGGCCGTGTACCTCAATTTAGCGAAAGTGATCAAAGACACTTTCGTGCGCTTTATTGCTAACTGTTGTATGCAGGTACGCCCGACGTTTGCAGCTGATCAGAATGATGCGGTCAATCCATAGCTGCATGCTCACACAATACATTCATTTCTAAAGAAATCATGATAATTGCATCAATGACTCTGATATTTTCACTCCATGCTTATGCTACGCTGTTGCCAATATCATGAATCAACGAAAGCTTCCGCTACTCTGATGAGAAGAAATCATGATCCAAAATGTGAGCATGTCGGTCCAAAAGTCACAACATCACATAATACCAACACCACAATGGATGGGTCAGAGATTTATGATTGCTGATGATCTCAAAGCTGGCTCAAAACTCATTATCACATGGATCAGATAAAGACCTCCACTTGGATTAACCAAACATGCAATAATGAAGAATCGATGACTACGAGCTTCAGAGCAAAGTCCTACATCAAGAATGCAAGAACAATTTATAATGTAATATCTGTTTGTATTCAATGTAATTTTTAATGTGTGTTTGAGGTGACCTCCCTTAGGGGGAGATTGTTAGGATTTAGTAAATCCAGTTATTAAAGAGTCGGTCACCTCAAGTATATGTAATCGTTAGAAAGCTCGTAGTCGTAGATTATTACAAGTTAAGTAGTATTTAGTTTGTATCACCGTGGAGGACGGACGGATCTTTACCCACTGTATGCCTGATCCACAGCCCATAGGTGGCGATTTATGTATGTACTATAAATACTCTCTACCAAGGTAGAGAGTTGGAGCTCATAATAAGATTTTTCTTTCTCTCACTAAAGTTCCCAAACCTCTAACTTTCTCTCTCTAAAACCATATTATACGCCTCTTGTGTTAATGGTTTGATGTGTACGTGAAATCCAATATATTACAGATAGTCATTTAGTGATTTATAAAGAGATTATAGTTTTTCGTCGTAAAATAATACACTTTGACAATTCATGAAAATGACTAACTTTGGGTGATCGTAAATTATTCGTTATACCTTCATTTGACAAACTGTTGAACATTTTGAAAAATAGGCTAGGCGAACTCATTTTTACTAGTAGACATCGTTTTCTCAAAAATATTCTATCGATATGAAAAATGACTCCAAACACGGTCACTTGCGATAACCATTTTGGACTAGTAAAAATATGTAAGTGTTATTACTTGTGAAAAATAGTTACGATAACCCTATTTGAAACGCGTGTAACTTAGTCGTTATAAGTCCGTTTTCTACGTTTTATATACCATTGGTTTCGTGTTAATATATACTAATATATTTTTAATAAATCGACTCATTTAGATAATGTTTAAAACTCATTTTTGCCCTTAAAATAACCCTTAACAGCTTACCTTTTTTCAGAAAATTAGTTTTCGTCGCAAAACTTGAAAATAGCGTAACTTCTTCGTTATAAATCTGTTTTAACCCGTTCAAGCGACCACGGTTTCGTTTTAAAGTCTATTTTCTGAATATCTAGCCCAAAATAATCCATGACCTGTCGAAATTTCCAGATTTTGTAAAAACGATCAGACCTCAATCTTGTGTTGTGGAAAATGATTTTTCTTGTGTAATACTTGTTCTAAATCCTTCCAATCAACACCAAAGCTATTATAAACCTACCATACACCTTCTTAGGGTGTCATGGGTTCCTAAAATTCTCCAATAATGATAGGTTTCATGGGAATAATTATAGGATAATTTAAACTCATAATAAGTACTAAAAATCAATAAAAGTGGTATAAATACATAAGATACTTGCATGTTTTCTTACTAGAATGATAAAATAGCTCAAGAATGATTATGAAAGAGTAGTAAAGATTATGAAAAGCTTACTAGTTATTATGATGAGGTTTAAGTAACTAGGTACTAATTACTTCTTGGTTTTTATTTCAAAATCTTATATAGAAGTATACTAGGGTTTGTTTAAGCACTTGATCTTGAAAAACTTTATGTTTCTTCCTTGTTTCTTGCCTTGTCCGGTTCTCAACATAGAAAAGGAGAGAGTTTTTATTTTATTTCACCTTTTGGTATGTGTTTGAATGTGTATTTGATTAGTTAATATGATGAAATATACAAATATCTATCCAACTTGTGTATGTGTACTCTTAGGTGGTCATTTTTAATTAATGAAAAAGGGTGACTGTTGAATCCAAGATCCTGACTCAACTAGGGTATAAGCAATATTGATTGATTGATGCACAGCGGAATAATAATAACAATAAAAATTACTAATAAGGTTTTCTTTATTGAATATAAAAATTACTACTACAACTACTAGACGCTCTATGCGTTAATTAGACTCTCATTGGAGATGTCTACTATGAAATGAATGAAAAGGATGAAGGAAAAGGGATGCTTAAACCTAGACGCCCTACCCTCTTTATATAGGAGAGAGAGGTTACATAAAACCCTAATAATAGCTTACTAGAAAAGCTATCTAAATATTACATAATCGTCCCTCATTGTTTCTTCTTTCTTCATTCTTGCTCGTGGTTTTGTAATCTTCAAATCTGCAATTTCCAACAATCTTCCCCTAAACTGTAAATTGACAAGGTTAAGTTCCAGTTTCTTGGTATTACAAAACAACCTGTTATGAAGAAACAATGCTAAAACATGTCATCACAAATAATCCGCTGCACAGCTACTAATCTTCTTCCCCTTTTTGCTATTAGGGGTCTTGTGCAACGCGTAGACGCTTCCCCTCAAGTGATGCATGTAGATGGTAAGTATATAAACAATATGCTTCCCCTCAAAATTATACTAACCATCTCTCGATTTTTTATTTATTTATTTATTATTATTATTATTATTTTTTAACAACTAAACAAAAGGAAATAAAGCGCAACAGCAGAAAAGTCAAATTAGCAGCAGAATAATCCACCAGTAGGAATGGAGAACCAGTAGGAACACCAACGTATGCGTCTTATATCTTGCACTATCCACGTGACTCCAAATCTTGATAAACCCTCAAGTAATAGAGACACTGAGCACTATAATTTAACTCCTTAAAGTGATAGCAAATGTGAGCATTAAGCACCTTCTGTAGATCACACCCCTTCACTAACACTGAGCACAACAACGTAACTCCTTAAAGTGTTAGCAAATATGCGCATTAAGTACCTTTAATCAAATGGATGTTTTTTGGCCTATGCATCTTACATGGGATTTATGGTTTATCAAATGGATGTTAAAGGTGCTTTTCTGTATGGTGAAATAGAAGAGGAAGTTTATGTCACTCAACCCAAAGGATTTGAAGACCCAGATCTTCCTAAGCATGTTTACAAGGTAGTTAAGGCTCTTTATGGACTACATCAGGAACCAAGAGCATGGTATGCTAGGCTTTCATCATTTCTGCTGAAGCATGGTTATAGAAGAGGTGCCATTGACAAAACACTTTTCCTAAAGAAGAATTCCACAGATATCATACTTGTGCAAGTTTATGTGGATGACATCATCTTTGGCTCCACAAAAGAAGCTTGGTGCAGGGAGTTTGAGGAGCTGATGAAGGGAGAGTTTCAGATGAGTGCTATGGGGGAGCTTACTTTCTTTTTGGGTTTACAAGTTCTGCAGAAACCTGATGGTATCTTTATACATCAGGAGAAATATTTGAGAGACATTTTGAAGAAGTTTGATATGGAGAATGTCAGAACTGCCACTACACCTTATGAAGCTCCAAAACCAAAGAACAACCTTGAACCAGATCCAACTGTCAATGTTCACTTATACAGATCTATGATTGGTTCATTGATGTATTTAACAGCTTCTAGACCTGACATTACCTTTGCTGTGAGTGCTTGTTCTAGACATCAAGTCACTCCACTTGCTTCCCATCTGAATGCAGTCAAAAAGATCTTTATGTATCTAAAAGGCCAACCCCATTTAGGTCTTTGGTACCCAAAAGAGTCTCCTTTTAAGTTGTAAGCATATAGTGATAGTGATTATGCTGGTGCAAATCTGGATAGAAGATCTACAACTGGAGGTTGCCAATTCCTTGGAAAAATATTGATTTCTTGGCAGTGCAAGAAACAAACTATTGTTGCTACCTCATCTACTGAAGCAGAGTATGTTGCTGCTGCAAATTGTTGTGGTCAGGTACTATGGATACAAAATCAATTGTTGGATTATGGGTTTAACTTCATGAACACAACAATTTTTATTAATAATCAAAGTACCATATGCAATGTTAAAAATCCAGTTTTCCACAGTAGAACTAAGCATATTGAAATCAGGCACCACTTTCTAAGAGATGCATATGAAAAACATTTGATAAAAGTGGTTAAGGTTCACACTGATGATAATGTGGCAGATTTGTTGACTAAGGCTTTTGATGGACCAAGGTTTCTACACCTAGTGGTCAATATTGGGATGCTTAACCCTTAACTGCAAAGTTTAAGGGGAGGCATAGGATTCAGGGGAGGCATATGCCTCAGGGGAGGATTCTTGTTGTAAACTTTGTTAATTTTTGTTTATATTTTAGTTTGCTAACACTAACCAGCTAATGTTCTTTTAGTTTTGTTTGTTTGGTTTGGTTTGTGTGTTTCTCTGTGTCTGTTTTGCAGAATGCATAAATAAGATAAAGTTCACCAAGTTTGGTTAATTGGAATATGGTCAAGTAAGCTACAAGCGTGTTTCTACTGAAGACAAGTACTGAAGTAAACTAACTATTTCTACTGAAGAGAAGTACTGAAGTTAAATTGTTCATTCATTCATTCAAGAAACAGTTTACAACTTACAACTTACAATCAACTTCAAATGAAAATACAAGACCATTTCTATACAAGATCTACTAAACCTATACTAATTTCTATCATCTATTCCAAACGCTGGATATGCATGACCAGTACGACGAAGAAGCTAAGGATCAAAATGGGAAGGATGGATTGATGAAAACGAAGATGATGAAGATGAATATAGTAGATGGATTTATGATATGAAAATCTTCAGTTGTTCCATCTACTCGTTCCACCATAAAGCAATCACTCCATCTTTCTTTTACCCTTTCCCTTACCGATATGAGATGAAGCAGGAAGTGCTATCACCACAGCACTTGGCTCTAGACGATCTGAGGAGTCATCAGAATCACTAGAAGACTCACTTGGATCCACTACACTATCATCTTCAGAAGAAGGGAGAAAGGGGGACTTCAAAGGTAGAGGTTTATATTGATAAGAAGATCGTAAAAATTGGCGAAAATCATCACTGGATGATGATGATGATGATGGAGAGGAGGTTGGATCAATAACATCTGGATTAGTAGACATGGTTTTGTTGATGATTGTGATATTTTTGGAGAACTTAGGGTTTGTGAAGATAATTGGGAGTAAATGATTTGTGGTAAGTGTGCATTGGGATTATCTTATAGGCAGATTCAAGGTGTTATGATAATTAATGCGAGTTGGTGTCACAGTAAAAAGATATTTACTGGAGACTGCTTAGCCTCTTGAGAACTTTCTGCTGATTGACCTTATTCAGTAGTTTGACTTGTTTCTACTGAAGTGTTAAGTTTGAAATTGGTTGAAGTTATTTTCCACGTAAGATATGGTCAACATGAGTTCCGATATATTTGACCATCAATTGGGTAACTTCCATTATTAACCAATTTGCATATCTTCGCTCAAAATATTTGATTCCCACCTCATTTGAATTAAAAACACTTCCAGTTGCATGAATCATAACCTCTTATCATGATTTACCATGGCGCTTCACTTCAAGAAAGATCATAACAAAGTGGCTTTTCTGGGAACAGCAAAGGGTCATAAATTATATGAACCAATGGTGGATTTCTTGAAGCGATCAAATATTTATTATGCTTTAACACATTCTCCGAATGTGATATATGAATCACTGGTTACACAATTTTGGGCATCTGCTACAAAACGGAGTGATACTGAGATTGCTGCTACAGTTGATGGAAGAGAGTATGTTGTGACGGAGGAGTTAATCCGAAGAAAGCTTCATTTGGATGATGTAGATGGGGTTTATCACTCTAATTCTGTGGAGATACTTGCTGGGCTGGGAGCTGTGGGTTATCAAGGTACTAGAACAGATTTGTGGCAGAAAAACAAGCTTTGCCCTATGTGAAGGTTTTTGGTACACACTTTACTTCAATGTATTAGTAATAAGTCAGGGGGTTGGGATCAATTTTATACTCAATTGGGTTGTGGGATTGTATGTTTGTCACAGGGGTTAACTTATAATTTTTCTAAATATATTTTTCATAATATGGTTGAAAATGTTCAGAGGAAAAAGCATAAGTTTTTAATTTACCCTAGGTTTTTACAAATGATCTTAGAGATTACAACCCAAGTCCAAGCTTTTTGTCCCATAGGAGCTTTAACTGCTAAACTATTTGCTTCAATGAAAACTCATTTTGAGGGGGAACATCATCCTTTGCTAGCAGCTATGTTTCCTCAAGGCAATGAGGCTGCTGATGAGGATAATGTTGTTGGTACTCCACCCTCTACTACTGTTGCTGCTGATCGTACTCCATCAGTTGCCATAGATGAGGGCCCTTCCACTACTGCTGAAGCAGCACATGTTACTCCTGATCAACCTTCACCCACACCTTTGCCTATACCTAGTTCTAGTTCACCACCTACTCATGATAATATTGATGAGTTTGGGCATGAGGTTAATAGACAGGCCACACCTAGTCCTATTAGAGAGACTTTTGATGATAGTTGTCCTATCTTTGAGCATGAACATGTTTCTCCTGAAAGGTCCAATGATGCTCCCATTACCACTGGACAATCTGTTGGTGGAGCTGAGGACCCTATTACTCTCACATCTGTATATGCTTTGCTCAACAGGACTGTGAAAGAAGTTACAGATCTAAAAAGGGAGCTTGCTGAGACTAAGTCTACACTTGGTGATGAGAGTGTGGAGTTAAAGAAAAAGGTTCAGACTTTAGAGGACAAACTTGAGCATAACAGCAAAAAGAAGCTTGTAGTTTCTTCTGATGAGGAACAAGAGGATGCTGATTTGGATTCACTTGATATATTGGCTAATGTTTCTCAACAAACCCATGCTTCTATTCCTGTTGCTGTTGGATCATCTAAGCACAAAGAACATATTCTGTTTTCTAGAAGGAGAACAAGAAAATATTTGAGCAAGGAATTCACTGATTCATCAAAATTGCAAAGTGTGGACAATGTGGCAACCACTGATGAGAATGTTGATGCTCCATTGATGGATGTTGATTCTGAACCTGGTCAAGCTTCAGTTGTACAAGAACCACAAGGTCCTTCACCTTCAGAAGATGATCATGGTGAAGTGTTTATTGCTGGAAGGAGTTTTAACTTAGACCCTCATGCTAATGTTACTTCTGAAGACACTCCTCAACATGTTACTGCTGATGCTTCCATTGGTGTTTCTTCTGAAGTTCCTATTTTGAGTACTGATTCTGCTCATGATCCTGCTGACAAAGGGAAAGGAGCAATGATTGCTGAAGAGCTTGGGTCTGATCTAGTCAATGAAAAGGAAAGGCAAGAACAAGAAAGATTTCTAGCTGAGTGTGCAAATATAAAGAAGAGTCATGCATTGGCTCAAATGCTTCAAGCTCAGTTTGCTACCAATTTGCCTCCTGAGAGACAAAGAGAAATTGATGAAATGTCCACTAAGTTCACTGATGAACAATGGGATACTTACACTAATCAAGCTGCATCCAATCCAACTCTTGCTCAAAGTATCTTAGGAGCAGACTTTGATAGTAAGAACTTTGCTGCACAGATGGTGGCTCTTGGTCAACAAAGGAAGCAAGCTGCAACTGCACAAAGAATAACCATTGCTGCTCAGAAAAATAAAGCAAAAAGGGAAAGACCACAAACTGCAGCTCAGAAGAAAAAGTATATGAGGATTGTTGTGTATAATCAGAGTTCTAGTGTTTATCAATCTGGTTTAACTAAGAAACAAGTTTGGGCCTTATCTGATGATGTCTTGTTTAATATGTACACTCGGATTATGAAGCAGATTACACCACCTTCCAATTTGAAGAGGATTGCTGATAGTGCAGATGCTCCAAAGGCAAAGAGAACCAAGCAAGTTGAGATTGTAGATTCATTTGATGATGTGACACCTAAGATGAGTTCTCCTGTTGTTCCTTCTGAAGCATCTACTGAAGCTATACATACTGCTGACAGGGTTCAATCTGCTGAACCTCATGTTATTTCTTCTGCAGCATTGCCAAGTCTTTATCTTATTGATAAAGTAGGAGAAGAGTTGGGTAAGCTAGCTGAACAAGCAGCTGCTAAATCCAAGAAGGCCAGAGAAGTAGTTGAAAGAATGTATGCCTTGCGTGGTGTTGTTCCAGTTAAGTCTCCTTCTACTTCTTCCACTCATGCTAGAGAAGTAGCTAATGAATTTGAGGATGTACCATCTTCTGTATCTATGGAGATCTATATACCAGGTAGAAGGAAGAAAAGGGTGGCTAAAAGGAGACAGGTTACTCTAAGGAGATCTGTGAGATCAGATAGGGCATACACTACTAGGATTCATAAGTCACTCAGGGATAGTTCTTTGGATCTGAAGGCTGCTGATTCCACTTTCATTAAAGAAGGATCTGCTGATGCTTTTCGTGAAGGATCTCATGATGTGTTGACTGCTTGGACTTTGACTGATGGACAGCTTAACACTATTTTTAGGCTGGATAATTCTTCTATGCAGTTTAACTTTTTGAAGGAAATCTTTCATATGGTCGATAGGCAAGATTTGAATACACTGTATGGCCTTGTCACTAAGCATTATGCTAATCAGTCACCACAAGGTTCTGGTCTATATTTGTTGGGTGATCTTCAAGTTCTGTTTGATTCTCAATCTTCAGATGGTAAAGGGTATTCTGTTTGGAAGAATTCACATAAGTGGAAGGTTGAGACTTGGAGATTTTATCCTATGCCGTGTGTGCATGTGGTGGAGACACATAATGGAATGACTGTTTGTATGTTCTCTGATAAGATTTATCCTTTGTCTGTGAACTTGATGAGAAGTATGCTTAAAAAGAAGCTAGAGGTTCCTCCTGATCCAGTTGGGAATGATAGGTTACATGCTGAACAAGTGATTGGATTGATTAAGACTCAACTTCAGCAACATCTAGCATCTTCTTAAGTATGGTATCTTGTTATCTTGTTGTATTATTTGTTTTCTTTATTTGTTTGTTTCTTTATTAGTTAAAAAAACTATGTATATTCTTTGTTTTACTAATTTTTCTTGCAGATTTGTTGTACATTTTCTATGTTACTGGTTATTAACTCACCAGATGTACCTTGTGTATGTCAAAGAGTTGTAAAGACACATCAAATATGTTGATAGCTGTAATGGTTTGCTCAAAATCATAGGGTATGCAACCACCCATGCTTAATCGCTGAGGGTTGTATGGTATTCAATTCACCATGGTTTATTCCTTTTTGGAATCCAAGAATTGACTAGCCCACATGTATATGGCTTGTGGTAAAGGCAGTGGAATACCATATTTGGTAATCAATTCACCAAGGGGATTCTTTCTACTTAAGAATTGACTAGTCCTGAGCAGACGGCTACAGGTAAAGAAATGTCAAATCCGTTCATAGTTGCTGATTTGCTAATAAATCAGATGGTTATCAATGTACCATCGTTTTCGAACTCAAACATTTGGCTACTCCAGTAGTGATGGCTATTGGTAAAGAGACATCAAATCCATTATTTTCAATGATTCACCTCTCACAGGAGTTAACACACCTGGATGTGATGAGAATAGTATGAAACTAATATGTTTTGATGTACCTTTTGTCATTTGTTGCTGCAAAGATCTGGTGTTTCAAAGTTTATCCTCATAGAGATGTAATTGTTTTGGTTCTTTGCTGATGGTGTTTGATTACAATCCTCTTGTTATGCTGTAAGATCTATCAAGAAACTGGAACTTAACCTAGTCAAATTCCAGTTTAGGGGAGGATTGTTGGGAATTCTACAAAGTAGAGATTCTGCTGAAGTTAATGCTGAATGGATTCTGCTGAAGAGTAAGGATTCTGCTGAAGAAGGAATTCTACTGAAGTTATATTATAGTATAGTTGGTTTCTGCGGATATAGATATTCCGTATATTTTAGATTTAGTTAGGATATACATGAGCTTTATTAGGAAGTGATAATGTATATCATATTTAGTTTTATGTTTATACGTTTCTTGGGAAACGAGTTAGGGTTCCTTGTCTATAAAAGGAACACAATAGTATGAATTATGTACGAGTTGAAAAACAAAGTTTTAGTTTTATTAAAAGATCCATAGAGGATCAAAGAAGTTCTTAGTTATTTGTGTTCTTGTGTTTAAATTCCGCTTAAATACAAGTTATAGAGATTGTCTTTTAGTGAGCTTGTGATTACATAAGTTTAACTAACGATCTAAGAGTGCTCATAAGATCTATCAAGGTCTTTGTTTCAACAAGACTACTACTAATGTACACACGCTATAATCGTGTGTCTAGACTCTCATTGAAGAGTTTTACTATGAAATGAATGAAAAGGATGAAGGAAAAGGGATGCTTAAACCTAGACGCCCTACCCTCTTTATATAGGAGAGAGAGGTTACATAAAACCCTAATAATAGCTTACTAGAAAAGCTATCTAAATATTACATAATCATCCCTCATTGTTTCTTCTTTCTTCATTCTTGCTCGTGGTTTTGTAATCTTCAAATCTGCAATTCCCAACAGTGACTAGGGGGGGAGGTCGGCCAAGGGCTTTTTGAGTAAAGGGTTTGATGAATTTTGTGGATTAAATGTATTTTAGATTAAGTATAATGTGTAGTTTGTACATACAATTAATTATTAAGTGTAGCGTTAGCTAGAAATCGATTTTAACGGAACAAAATAAAATATATCGTAGTCATGAAAATTATAAAAATACATTTCTCGCAAGTATTGAGTGAAATAATAATTATCGAATGGAATTTACGAAAACCGTCGTAAATATATATATATAACAATTTATATACAAAATAAATTCAAAACATCGGGTAAACTAATAATATAATTTTTATAGTCTTAAAATGAGTATAAAAATATATCAGGATAGTTTTTGGACGTGTCGGATCAAATATTCAAAACAAATGATTATGCGATAGCGTTTATTTAATAAATAAATAGACGTTAATGAAATATCCAAACTCATGCATGAATTAATATGAAAATGATATTACTGATGATATGTAGACTAACTCTAGTCTATATGAAATGTCCTCAATGATTTTTCATGAATACGCAGCTAAACCCTTACAGTTACGCGAATTTGATACTCGTAAACCTAGTTTATGAAAAATGATGAATAGTGAAGCATGAATAATGATTTTTCTCCGGGAATGAATAGTATTTTGTGAATAGTAAAATTTTGAAATAACCTCTCAAAGTCTCAAACCGACTTAAAAAACGATGAATAGCAAAATGATGAATAGTAACTAGTGAATAGTAAATTCCCGAGATGAATAGTAAATTTGAAAAATGACCTGAAATTACGGGTTGTCACACTTGATTGATGATTGAATCATGAATTGTTGTGTTGTTTGATCCCTTCGCTCTGATACCAATGTTCCACAGGTTTGTTGCATAACTTAGAGGATCGATATGATCAAACAAACATTCATGTATACATCATTCAAGAATTAATAAAAAGAAAACACGGGAATTAGGTTTGAACCCTTTTATGAAACTGATATATAAATCTGGAAAAGGTTACATTTCTGTTTTTACAAATACGTGTATAGATACTAAACTAAACGGTGTATCTGAAGGGATGTGATGGTTCGTATGAACCAAGGGTTGTGTCCCTTCAGGCATAACTGCCTATAACTGTTTTTAACCATTTTCTAACTACCAAAAACTGTCTTTGACTTTTGATTTGACTTTGCTTGTTTGTTGCTTTGGTAGACTTGCACCCAACAGAATAACAAGCCTTCTTTGTTTGGCATGTTGACATTACTTCCAACAAAAGTTGTATACTTTAGAAGAGTGATTTTTACTTATTGATTATATTTATGCCAAACAAATGTATGGTTGATAAAGTTGAATGGAGTTAAATCAAATAATGTGATTTCTTGTTCGTCAGCTAGTAAATAGTAAGCCATTGAGCCTAACTAGGACTGTTGAGGCATATTCTAAAAGTTCGGCTTCGACACAGTACACTTGTGTTGTCATCTCGGCCCTAGAAGCGTGCAACAAATATAGAACCAATGATCAAGTCACACCTCATTCATAAGAAATTATTAAACATGCATGTGTGCATTGTAGGATCATAATAGAAAATTTCATAGTGTAGAGAGAAAAGACATAAAACATCTTTATAAATATGGAGAAGTGAATGTAACTCGTACTCGTCTTTGTCTTAAAAAAAAAAAAAAAAAAAAAAAAACCCCTCGTGTTAATCGATTTTGTAAATCATATTTGATCGTGAGGCTCAATTGCCATTTTTAGGAGTCGGTCAAGTTCCAAAATGTAGATATCGAATTACTTCGATAATGTTAAATAGTTGAGATCAGTATAAACACAATATTTTTATAGATTCAATGAACCATTGTTATTTACTTTTGGTTTAATTTCATATATCACCTTACATTCATGATTAATTTCATACATATTTAAAATGCAAGTAGTGAATGCATAATGTACAATGTTTTAATGCATGTTTGGGTACATATGAAATTTTCAACTAAAGTAAATGGGAGATATGAAATTTCCCATTTATTATTTTTTTTTATCAAAATAAAATAACAATAAAAAATCACTTTTCACATTTTTTTGTTATAAAATATCTTGCTAATAGTAAATCACTAAGCGACAAAAAATACACTATCGCGATAAGAATTTTTATACCTTTCAGTAGACGGGTACTTCAATATACTTTCGACAAAAAAAAATTTCGACTTTTGTTTTAATGTTAAAATTTTTGTCCGAAAAAATTATATGTGATTTGTATGTTAGGAATATGATTTCATAAATCACATGTGATTTTAAAATTACAGATAACATATGATCTCTCCGAACGTAAATGTTAACACTTACAAAAAAATAAAATAAAATAAATAAAGTTCGTCAGAAGTATATAGAAGTGACCCTCTATAGAAAAAAATTAATTCTCATCGTGATGGTATGATTCTTTTACATTCTTCAACACTCTAAACTCATTCAATATCTTCATATGTTGATGATTTTCGTGAATTTCAAGTTGTGATTTGCATTATTGTGTTCGATTATGAATATATTGTGATCAAATTGACAATAGTTGAATGATTTTGAATAAATTTGATGATGAATGGCGAATTTAATTAACAAATTTGATTTCCGATCAATTGATTATGTGTGTGTTTATGTGTGTGTGTTTAGATAAGATACTTTGTGAGACCCCAATTTTTTTTATCCATATATGAATGAAGGGTAGAGAAAGAAAGAAAAATTTAGCTTTTATAATTGACAAAAATACCTTTTTAAGTGTAAACTTTAAATATAACTAGAGCTATCATATGCAAATAAAATAGATGGAGAATATCTCATTATTTGATCTTTATGGATCCCACTTCAAACCTACAAATCATTTAAAAAAAGTAAGATAAAAATCTTTTCAAGTTCGTTTTGAACATGATAAATTATAGGGCAAATGATTGAAAAAAGTATCATACTTGCCACTATTTCCTTTTGTGGGTAGCAAACAAATTTTTTTGCTTTTGTGGGTACTCTTCTTTCAAATTCATCCTTTTTAGGGTAATATGTGACATTTTTGCCCTTCGGAAAAAAAAATTCTATTAGCTAAGAGGGGAAAAAATGTCCAAACATTTCGCAAAATATCCTAAAAAGGATAAATTTGAAAGAAAATTACCCACAAAAGCAAAAAAATTTGTTCGCTACCCACAAAAAGAAACAGTGGCAAGTATGATACTTTTTTCAATCATTTGCCCTAAATTATATTGAGGTTTTTGTGAGAAAAAAGAAAAATGAATCCTTTTTAGTTACACTTTTATTTGACATAAATTCAAAATCTTCACTTACAAATACACTAAGGGTGTGTTTGTTATATGGGTTTTAGTGTGGTGGAATGTAATAATAGTTAAATAATGTTGTTTGTTACATTTATTTAAAAAGAATGGAATGAATCGATTCCATAAACACATTTCTAATGCAATTGGTCGGTTTTGTACTTGATTCCATGTACTTTTACTGCACAACCACTTACAACCACAAATTCATCAATATTATTTTTCAATTGGAAGATGATTTGCACACTTTATCAAATGATTGAGACACTCCAATTAATTGTGTTTGGACATTTATACCCTCACGATACCCTTATACTTTAACTTATATGAGGATATAAATGTCCAAATACAATTAATTGTAATGTTCCAATCATTTTATGAAATATACAAATCACCAGCTTTTTCAATTATTCTTTCTAACTCTAATTTATTATTAAATAATATTTTTAATAATATTATTTTAACATTAAATATATATTTTATCTGTCCTCCTTTTCTTTAATCCATACCAAATCCAAACCTCATTCTCACCCAATGAATATACCAAACAAGACTATTCCACATATCGAGGTCGGAATGGGATCGGGTGTTTTCACGTCTCACCGTAGTGCCCGGTTTGTCTTGATTTCCGATTGATGAACAAGGGCCCTAAGAGGACTAGGTGTCACGACAAGGCAAACTTCTTCATCAGTGCCACCTCAGCGCCACATCAGCATCCCACTTCTCCACAACTAACCACAACAAACCCCCCTCACTCATAACAAACCTCAACCTCTTCATTTGGGGCCCACCACTACCACTTTATTTTTTTTATTCAATTTCATTTCCAAATAAACTAAATTCATTTTATTCAAAATAAAAATACAATACATAACTTAATAATAAGGAAAAAAAACAACATTTACTAATAAAAACGATACGAAAAAAAAAACGACACGGGTAAAAAAAATACAACACATACTAATAATACGAAACCTAGTCATCTCTTTGGTGATATTTCTTGATTAGACGTTCCTGCCTCTTGCGGATGATTTCTGCTTTTACCGGGTCAGGATTCAAATTCGGATCTATCATCAGAAAATCCATCTCGATCTTCTCTTGGAGAGCTTTTTCCTTCTCCCGCCTCGCCTCGTAACAAGCCCTTTGAGTGTCGGCTTTTTGAGCATATATTTCGGATATATGTCCCGAAAAACTACTCGATTGACTTCCACCAGAGCTTGCAGCGCTCGACATTGAAGTCGACTTCTGTTTCCTTGCGGCTCGTTTGCCTCCATCTCTTTCAGGCCGAGGTCGTCTGTCCGGCCCGAATATATCCTCGAGATATGTAATGTCAATAGGATCTTCGGCATCCCACTTAAGATAATTTTTCAAAATACTCCAACATTTTTCATACGCAAACTCCTTCCCAGCATAACGCTGCGCAAAGCTATCTTTGGCATTCTGGACATGATCGTGGTCATTTTCACCACTTCGACGCTGAAGATGTTTGTAAATAGCGTTGAACTTCTGGCAATCACCGTTAATCCTCGACCATTTACCAGTTATCATATTCTTGCCACGTTGGTTATCGGTGGTCTTAGAATTGAACATGTCGAGAATGTCGTTCCAAAAGAACTCTTCAGGACGGTCATTTCCCATATCTCTATCTTGGGAAATTTCTATCCAACACTGCGCAAGTAACATTTCTTCAGACTTGCTCCACTTCCTCCTTCGCTTGTGCTATGACTTCAACATCTTCGTCGTCGTTTGCGTCCAAATCTACAGATGTTTTTTCCTTCGTCTTTTTGCCTCAGCCTTTTTGCGGTTCACGTGCTTTTGGAACTTTGAATTGTGAATCGGACGGTTGTGACTCCATTTGGGGCAACTGTGGAGGCTGTACGGGTTAAAAACCGTGGAGGTTGTGATGGGTTAAAAAACTGTGGTGATTGAAATCGGGCGGGGTAACTTGCGAATCCTTGTTGAAACTGATATTGTTGGTTAAGAAATATTTCTTGTGGAGATAGGTTGGAATTTGTCCAGGAGGGGGTAGACGGGTTTGAAGAACCCCCGTATTGTGGTGGGTTTGAGTTAAGTAAGTTTGTGAAGTACCCTCCGTCATTTGGGTTTTGAGACATTGTAAGATATTTTTTTTTGGGTTAAGTAATAATGGAAGATGTAGGAGATGAAGATGATAAAAATGATGGAGATGAAGATGATATAAATAAGGGTGGTGGGTTTAAAAAATATATATATATATATATTAAACTTTTAATATATATCCGTTTAATAATGGATATATATCCGTTGCATCCCACTTTTTGTCAGGCACATTTGCTCGTCGTCAGAATGAAGAACCAAGCGACGGCGCTGAACGACGAGGGGGGTCGGTGTCACAGCGGGGGACGACGAGGTGAAACGGTGGACGGCGAGCTCTCACGACAAGGCCACACTATATGCTCTAACGCTCTGTTCTTGAGTAACTTCATAAAAGAAAAGAAGAGAAGTGAAGAGAAAAAGAATCACTTCTCTTCTTTCCCTTTCTTCCCAAATCTGGGCGGAACCATTTACAACCAAAAAAACACTACAAGTTCTTTCCGGATCTTTTCCTTTCTTCCCTTTCCAAATCTTGAGAACACGAATTTTTTTGAGTTTCTTTCCAAATCTTTTCTTTTCTTCCCTTTTTAGATCTCAAGAACACAGCGTAAGTATCATTTAAATAGACATTAATGAGACCCACCGAAGAAGAAAGATAAAGAAGAGAAAGTCAAACCAAGCAATGACGTATAAGAGCATGGGGTATCATGAGTTTACCACTTCTCCTCATTTGGGCCCCACGTATGCCACATCACCTCCACATCACTCAAACACACTAACTAAAAAATACCCCCCAATCACAACTTACTCACTTCTCTTCATTTGGGCCCCACCCACCATCATTTTATTTCTTTTCCATATTTTCCAAACACAATTAAATTCATTCCATTCATTTAAAATAAAAATACAACATAAAAAAAAATACACTGCGAAAAAAAAACATACGAAATTTAAAATACATTGCGAAATAAAAAAACATAAGAAATTTAAACTAATCTTGTTGTTGCTGATGTAGTTGCCAAACATGCTCAATGATATTTCGTTGAAGTCTTGCGTGCGTTGCTTTATCACGCAGCTTCTTGGCATTCTTTCGTTGTATATCGCATCGCTCAATCCATGTCCGTTGTATATTTGCTCGCGGACAAACATAAATATCGTTCAATTCGGATATTGCAAACTGTTGATCTTTCAAAATCATGTTATGCAATATGATGCACGTGTACATGATTCTTCTTAGCTTGTTGATAGTCCAAGCACGCACGGTTGGCTTATAATATGCCAACGTCCTTGAAGGACCCCGAAAGCTCTTTCAACGTCTTTGCGCGCACTTTCTTGTTTTTGTTTAAACAAGGCATTTTTCTTCGAATATGCAGTGGAGAAAGATTTGACAAAAGATGACCAAGTTGGGTAAATCCCGCCGGCTAGGTTATACCCGTTTTCAAATGTTACACCGTTTACTTGAAACGGAACCTTGGGGGCAATGTCATCAAGAAGGTCGTCGAATAACGGTGAATTATTCAACAGTTATATCATTATTCGCACCCGCTACCCCAAAAAATGCATGCCAAATCCATAAATCGTATGATGCAACGGCTTCAAGCATAATAGTTGGATATTTTTATCACCTCTATGAAATTGCCCTTGCCACTCAACGGGACAGTTTTTCCATTCCCAGTGCATACAATCAATGCTCCCAAGCATTCCAAACCCATCAGTGCTTATATAAATCGTGAATGTCACCCAAATTAGGCTTTCTTAAAAACTCAAGCATAAACAATTCAATTACACACATAGTAAAAAAATCTAGACAATCGCATGCCGTGTGTGACCCCATTTGCAAATATTCATCAAATGCATTAGGTGCGGTGCCGTAGGCCAATTGGGTCGGCAGATGTGCATTTCATAATTACACTCATACTCATTACACCACACGCATCGGGTCGGACTCTAAAGAAATCAAAATGCGGTGGAAGAGGATCAACAGTTTGAATATAATTTTCAATACCTTGTACTATTTGTAAGAATAGTTGACGGCTCATACGAAATCGACGCCTAAAATAGTACTCTGGATATTTTGGAGGATCGAAAAATAGTCGATATAAGACGTTTTTCAGCAATTTCACGGTCACGCCAGATGTAATTACGGCTGCGTGAACTTTCAGCTTCATCTTCTCCCAACGATTACCCATAACCTGCGGCGTTCGAATCATCTTGATATCTTCTATATCATCAAGATCGGAATCCGAACCACTCATGTTTTTTTGCTTTGTAAAGAGTTGAAAGAGTAGTGTGTGAATGATTTGAAAGAAAAAAGTGTGGATGATTTTATGAAAATGAGGTATTATTTATAAGAGGGTGGGTAAAGTTTTTATTTTAAAAATAAAAAGTTTTTTTTTTTTGAAATTAAACCGTTTGAAAAAGAAACGGATATATTAGATTTTTAGTTGTCGTTTTGTGTTTCGTTGTAACGGCGAGATTGCTTTTGGCGAAGGGGCATGGTATCGTGGCGAGCCACGAAATAAAATGGCGAGGCTCCATGTCAGCTTCGGCGAGAAACGAAATCAACCATACCCCATGCTCTAAGATATTTTGAAGATGTTTGGTTCCACATGTCCATCACACTACTCAATATCACAACACGTTTCATTCGTTTCAAAATCTCAACAAAACAACTACCTAACTCATTCACACACACAATGACAATGGCGTCATTTGGATTTTCAATCACAAACCCTAACCTCACACTTAACAACAAAAATGCATCAAAACTTATTACTATTAGTCTCACCAAAACCCAGTCAGCAGCATTGTTACCTAGACGTTTAATGAGGTCATGTTATTCAATTAACAACAATGCGGGTCGATTTGGAATCAGTACTTATAGGAAGATTGATCATCGAGTTGGACTCAGGAGGTTTTCAATTCGTTCGAGTTCGGGTTCGAGTTCGAAAGCGCCCGAGTCGAATTCAGTTTCGAAGGGTACAATTGTGTTTTGGTCTGCGGTGACTTTGGTGTTGGCGGTTGGGAATAGGGTCATGTATAAATTGGCTTTGGTGCCTATGAAGGAGTATCCTTTTTTTTTAGCTCAAGTTAACACTTTTGGGTACTAGTATTTTTACTTGTCATCTTATTTTTAATTTTGTATTATACTACTGAAAAATGGTATCTCTAACTAATGCACGTTTTGATTTGATTGATAAAAAAACTCATTTTACCATAACCCCTTATACAAACTAAAAATGGGCAATAAATGCAGATTTTCATTAGAATGACAAAATAAGAAAAATAGTCATAGTCCTCGTATAAAAACCCAATCCTTTTTTTTTGGAAGAACATAAATAATTAAATAGCAAGGTATGCTTATAAAATAAGTCTTGTTTGTCACACAGACTTATTGAGGCTTATGAGGGCTTATAGCTAGTTAAATTACTTAAATACCCTATGGATTATCACGCAAAAGCGAAAAAATATACAGTATGACTTTAATTTGATGTATTTTTATGCAATTTTATATTAATAAGCGTCCGTTCAACTAATTTGCTAAACAGTTTTTTTAAAATATAAGCTACAGCTTCCCAATGTGTGTAAAATGTAAGATTTTATTTATTATTTATTATTTTTTTTATTTTTTTTCCCTAAAAAAAGAGAAAATTATGGCGACCAACAACTTAAATACTAACTGTCGAGTTTCATATTGCAACCAACCAAAAAAAAATCTAAAAGGAATGGATGACCATTTTAATGTTGAACAGTGTAATAATTGCACTTTTGTAAAACTTTAAAAGTTTGCATTTAATCTGGGACACAGGGAGTAGTATTTCCAGTTTAGCTTATTGCGTTTTGATATAACAGATCAAACAATTTTCGGCGTTTGGTTCTGCTTATTGTTTTAAAAGGTTTCAAAACTGTCCTCTTACAAAAAAGTTTACGGTGTGTGTTCTTACAAAATAGCAGATGGCTGTGTTAATAGCGCAATTACTGGGTTTGCAAAATGCAGATAATCATAATACAATTTTTGGGAAACCTTTAGAAAAAGTGACTATAAGCGTTTGTCTAAAGAGAAAATGCACTTTGGAAGAATTTTTAAGTTATATGATTGTGTGAGCCATGTACGTTAGTCGTTAGGAAGTAGTGTGTGCCATCTGCTATTTTGCTTACATTATATCGTTTCTGACATCCTTTTCTGTAAACCAAAAGTGTGCGAGTACATTTTCACAATATACAAATATCGGTTATACTGTAGTACCAAAGAGATTTCTTCATGCTTTCTCTATTAGGCATAAGATGTAGTTTTAGATTGTTTCCTTTCTTAGAGAAGCGAGTTGATAATCGACCCGATTTTCCTTCTAAATGCTATCTTTGTTCAAAACAGGTATGTGGCTATATATTTTTCTATACTCTATATGAGGCATCGTGCTGGAATTGTAACTGATGACATGTTGACCATTCCAAAGTGGCGCTTTGCGGTGATTGGTATGCTAGAGGCCCTCGGAGTTGTTACTGGGATGTACTCTGCAGGTATTTTGCAGTCTATACATTTTTGTGAGTCAATATAATAGGGAAAATATCAGTTATTCTATTGTCTTTTTGCTATCGTATCTAGGGCATCTCTGGAGTTGAATTTTTATACTAATTATATGAGTAGCAACTTGAAATAGCAATAAACAAATTATAGTGTTGGGAAAACAGATTCTGCTTCTGATAATCATATTATGTAAGGGTCAAATACTTAGAACCGTAGTAGGCGTAGCTGCAACAAAAATAATTGGCGGAGGATAATACAAAGTTACTATGTACCCCTTCTTTTAACCTATCTATAGAGACTTCTTGTCCTAATTGCATAAAACGTCTCCCTCTTTTCTCCTAAAGTGTATTTGTTTGCAGTTTGATTTATTGATTTCCTAGATAATTAGAATTTCCCAGACTTAAAACATCTGATTATTCGATTATTGCAACCTTAAATGGCAGAAACAGATGCAGGCACTATTTTCTACAGTCCATTATATGACATTCTTTTATTAGGATTGCTCATTTATCACATACAAACACTCCTTTACATGCAAAACCACATCCAAACACTCCTTTGATGAAAAGTCGAGATGCCTTCGTGTGTGCATGCTTGACTTGATTCCTGTTAAGATGGTCACTCAACGGTATGATATTGAATGCTGCCTGAGAAAGAAAATGCAACTTAAATTGTTTTAATTCGCGAAAACGATAATGTGGAAAGCAAATCAGTGTGAACCAATTCTTTTTGCCTAACTGTATATTATGCATCTTTTACAGCGATGCTTCCTGGACCAGCTATACCAATATTGAATCAGGTACCATAAGTTTTTGAAGAAATCTTCCAAGGTTTAACAACTACAATTAATGTTCATATCTTCGCATTAAATGGGCTGAGTGGGCCGGTTGATGCATACATCACCTGATCTAGATGTGCAATTTCAACCCATTTAGTTATGAATTGGCTAATTCGGGTTATGTTTTATCTCTAACGGGCAGTGTTGCAAAAATCGGTCAACATTAATCGCCGATGTAGTACCTTGGCGAATTTTGAAAATCGGTCTCGCCTAGGATAAAAATCGACCCTAAGCAGCAAATCGAATCGCCGATTAATCTTCAAAATCGGTAAAATCGGCCGATTCGGTAAAAATCGGCCGAATCGGGCAAATCGGTCATTTTAAAAATAATAATAATTTAGGCATTATACTTAATTTGGGGATCGTATATTTCACTTATAACGCACAATGGGCATCATAATCAATTGGAGCCTTTATTGAGGTTTGGAAACATAGCAGGCTTGGAATCGTTAAGATTTTAGTTTGATCTCCAGAAATACCAAAACTGCAGGAATGTCAATCGATTAATCACCGAATCCCCGACTTGACCGATTAAGGGTGGTCGATCATGCTACCGATTCACGATTTTTGCAACATTGCTAACGGGTCAAAAAAGTGTAGTAAAAATTGCTTTAAAAGGACGAAGCATCTAAAGTGCATTCTCAGTGTACAAAAGCTCGTAAGTCATTTTAATCAAAGAGTTTGATTATTATTGAAAAAAGTTACATTTATCCATGATATTTAACACGCTAGATATTCATGAAAAACTAATAAATGTGTACACTGTTTGGGGTCAGTCGAACCTGACCTATTTCCAATTCCGCGGAAGTGACCTGTTATAGTCCTTCACCCTGCCAGTTTTGCTAATTCTACAGTCTCTCAGATACTTCTGCTGCTTCTGATATTTCTTTTGATGTTTGAAGCACTTTTTATTTGTAAATATCTACCAAGGTTGTAATAGTATATGGTACAATACTTTAAGTTAGCATTTTATTTTTATTTTTATTTTTATTTCTCATAAATAGGACCTGCTGATTGTATCTGGTACGTTGCTTCCTGTAAAGCTGTTGTTTTTGTTGCAGACGTTTTTGCTCTGGCAGCTGGGTTTTTCTGCTCTACTTTTAGGAAGGAGATACTCGTGGAATAAAATTGTAGGATGTCTATTTGTGGCTGCTGGAGTGGTTACAGCTATTGCAAGGTGACATCTCTCTTTTTATAACCAACAATTTTATGGTGCTATATTTCTCTTCCGAAGTTAGAAGTTATTACCAAAAGTAGAGATGGATATATTACTAATAGGTAAAGGGTCAGAATGGGTCATCTTTAATATGGGTCGGGGTGCAAAGAAGTATTAGTTATCATTAAAAAAAATAATACTGTAATAAAATAAAAAAAGAAGAAAAGAAAAAAAAAAAGAAAAAAACATTGTTACAATGTATGTTTCTGGATAATAAAACTACATAGTTACAATAATAATTTGGAATCTCTGAGTAGAACGATTAAGTAAACCTTTAACCAATTTGACCTTCCCAGACCATTTAACCTGTTTGAGATTAAAAAAAAAAAGACAAAAGACAAAAAAAACCCAAACCCAAGTCGATCTGCTATTATATTAAATATCAATCTCTAGTTGAAGTAGTCGAATGAAGGGATGAATGTTCTTTTGTAGCATATTTCGCTAAGTTTGATGTTCTTAAAACTTATTTTCAAGCAGTATGAGCATCTTTGACTCAAAATTTAGACATCATCACTCCATGCCCTTTATCCATCTTGAGCTTTGGACATTATTTGGTGCTTGCATGTGTGTGCCTATTATTTGACATCTAAACTAGTTTGCACTTTGTGTATCTTTTTTACAAAAGTGGATCAGAAAGTGGTCAAATGCTATCAGGAGTTGGGTTGCTGTGGCCAATAATGATGGTAGTATCAAGTGCATTCCAGGCTGGTGCAACTATTATCAAGGTAATACAGGAAACAGTGTTCATCTTGCAAGCAAATTATATGAAAACAGAAGTTAACTTTAGATTGCTGTTTAATTCAATAGGAATCTGTCTTTATTGATGCCGTCCCCCATCTTAAGGTATGTTCTTCTCAGGTACCTTCGTTTAACCTTTTGGAAATGGGCTTTGAACTTATTATGCATCTCACCGTCAATTTTTGTTTTAATCTGACTTGTACAGGGAAAGTTGCTCGACATATTTGTTGTCAATTCATTTGGTTCTGCGTTCCAGGTACTTCTTAAATACCTTATAAGGCAATCACATTAGCATAGTTGGCAAGACAGACGGATCAGATAAGCATTAAAATGGTTTGGTCAAAACAGGTAAATTTTGGACGGATTAGGCAATCACTATAGCAAACTGATAGGCTTTTTCACTTTCAGATACAAACTGACAATAGTTCTTGGTGGAGAAGCCAAAACCCACTCTAGGGGTCGGGCAAATGAACTGTTGTGGACATATTGTGATTTGTCAAAATTATACATGGAAAAAGAGAAACAATAATTAGAGCTTTGTCCAAAATCATTCATTTTTGCCAGTCAAGTGTAGTGTCTTTTCTAGAAAGCATGATCTGTTTTGCAAAAAGAAGCCTATGAAAGACTTTAGTAACCCGATTTTAGTTACAGTTACAGACTTACAGTTGATCATCCATCAGTTTACTTAAGTTGTGCATTGATAGGGAACAAATGGATTCATTTTTTGCTGACAAAACTATATCATAACTTGTAGGCTCTTTTCGTGCTTCTCTTTCTTCCTGTGTTATCAAATCTGAAAGGCATACCATTTCACGAGCTTCCTTCTTACATAAAGAGTGGTGCGGGCTGCTTTTTCAATGTCGGGGCCAGTTCAGGTACTATCCTGAATTTTTGGACGTAATAACTGCTGACCAATCTCTAATAAGCAAATGCAGATATGTAAAATCCGTATGGTCATTATGCTATCAATGATGGAATATATGGCTTGATCATTATGCCATCAACGTATGATTTCTCGCTTTGATATAGATGTTCTTATCAGCTTTTTACTGCTGTAGGTTGTGATGGATCACCACTCTTACCATTACTTTACATAGTCAACAATATCGCCTTCAACATATCGATTCTCAATCTAGTCAAAATATCTTCTGCTGTAGTTTCTTCGCTTGCAGTTGTGCTATCAGGTTCTTTTTCTCTATCTCTTTCACACACGAGACACTTGTTTCTGTCTGTGTGTTTGCATTCTTATTGTTTGCAATCAAAAGTCATATAAATATCCAAAAATTCAGTCTTTTTGATATCTTACTCCATACGTAGCCAGTCATTAAACTATGTTCAGGTTCTTTTATACTCTGCATTGATATAGTGTGCAAGATTGTTATCGATATGAAAATGCATATATGCCTGTAACCTATATACT
Source organism: Chrysanthemum makinoi (assembly GCA_910596185.1). Lineage (NCBI taxonomy): Eukaryota > Viridiplantae > Streptophyta > Magnoliopsida > Asterales > Asteraceae > Chrysanthemum > Chrysanthemum makinoi. Next base: position 106,798,976 of record OU343220.1, read on the forward strand.
GACGGAATTACTTATTTTGTTTTCAGTTCCTACTACTATATACATTCTATCCCTTCCGTTGCCATTCCTCCCCGAAGGCGTAACTTTGAGCTCTTACTTCCTATTTGGGAGTGTGATCCTTGTTTTGGGTCTCATTTTATACAATGTACCTCAGCGTAGCGATATCAAGCACAACTCTGATTCTGACTTCATGTGACACATGTTGTACCTCATATTCATTTTCCTTTGTTTCATGTCATTCTTTCTTCTAGTGGGTAGACATGGTATAGAATCTTTTAGTTTCAATGGTGACCTGATATGAAGGTGGAACATTCCAGTCCCCTGAGGCGGCACAGTTTTCCGCATGGTGGAACAAAAAAGCAGAAGTCAGTATGCATTTGAACTGAGAAGAACATGCACTTGCTCAGGGCGAGTCATGACTACTGAAGGTTCAAATTAGTAAGTTTGGGCCTCGTTATGGGTCTCTAAATCACGAATGCATGTTGCTGATAAGTCAAGTTTAATAGAAGTAACTTTTAATGATTTTCACGTAGACCTGGCAAAAGGGCTCCTATCAATGGCTTGGACCTGGTTGACTAGGCCCTTGGTCAAATAGAGAATAGTTTTGTTACTGTATTTCTTTTCATTTCTGAGTGTTAAATATGGTTGTAGAAGATATTAAGTAGAATATCATGTGTTAGAAAACACTTTTGAGCAAAATTATGTCATGTTTAATTTGTTTTGTTTCTTTCTTCTAGCTATTTTGCATTCATGTTAAATGAAATAAATGTGATGGATGTTAATGATCCGAGTTGCTTAAGTGTGTTTGTTGCACGTTGAAGTAGGATATTTTGTAAATGTACGAAAGAGTTGGTCTAACATAGGTTTACATGTGAAAGGTGGCACCCAAAGGGCAAAAACGGTCGGAGTTCTGTTAGTGTGTTCGTCAGGGTCCCAGCCGATTTGGAACTTTTGGAGAAGATAGGGGTTTGCATGTGAAAGTGAGCTATTAGCCAAAGTTGAACACAGCTAATTGTTGAAGTGAAAATCAAGCTCCTGTAAAGAGCCTTCAAGTGACCCATTCAAGACTTCAAGTGACTGGAGCCAAACAAGACAAATAAATGGTACAAAAATAACTTAATTTCGCATAATCTAACGTACAGGAGCAAAAAATTTCCAGTTCTTTTATTAGATTATGCGAGGTTCGATATTAAACATCGATAGAAAGTTAGGAACTGTGACTATTATAGAAGAATTAATAAACATGGTGTTTTATTTGTATTGAGACTTAACCCGATTCAACATGATCAAGTTCGACCCTACCGATTCAACCCTACCCACATACCCTAGGTTTTAACTTTTTTTTTCGTGATCAAAACAGGAACCACTTACGTTTGGCTAGTCCGTCCGCCACTGAATCCATGTGATTGTTAATCTGTACAATAGCGAAGAAGAGAATCGACTGGTAGTAATACAAAATCTATGACTTAGGTTAGAAGATGAATGTAATATACAATATGAAACACACGCATAACAAAATAAGATATTGTATTCACTTGTTAATATGAAACACGTTCAACAACTAATAACAGTAAAATATAATCATAAACATATCTTGTTCGTATGAAACACGTAAACCACAAGCTACTGTTGGTGATGAACGATTGTTTTAACTATTTAGAGAAGTGATCGATCCATGAGATCAAATATGCGTTCCACAAAAGGCATTTAGCGAAAGCCGAAACCATTCTCTTCGTCGTTTTTGTTTCTCAGTTTCTTCATCGAATCTCTTTCTCTCGAGGATCTTAGGCAAGTGTGGGATTATTATGGCTTTGGATAACTCGTCACATGTAACATCATTATACCCAATAGACGCAGACTCAACCTCGTCAACATCAGCAAGATATATAACGTCATAAACGGGATCATTGGATCCAACGGAACTGCATTGGCTCTTTGCATTGGTTTGAAATCTTCAATAGGTCTCTCCTCCTCGACAGATTTTATCTTCACAGCCATTATTGCAAATCACTATTTTCACAAGTCATTTGTTAGGTATGTTTTTTGTTGTGATTTCATCGATTAATTCTTTTGGTGAATTTAAAGGTGGCAAAACGGGCGGGGCGGGCCACGGTTCAAACGGACTCGTGCCCGAACGGGCACGGGCTTAAACGGGCACGAGCAAACGGTCATGTTATATGAATCGTTCTAAAAAAGATTTAAAACCACGAAATAAATTCTTTAAACGTAACACCTCATTTATATTTTAAAAATTGAATATATTATATCGAAAAACTTTTATTCATTAAATTAATAAAAGCGTTAGATAGATAATTAAAAACGTAAGCGTCCAAATATAAAACGTAAGCATACATTCACAAATTTTTGGATAAAAATATTTCAACTTAATAAATTTTGGATAGACAATAACAGCCCAAACAAAATTACTTGAAAGTTGAAATCTATATGCATTGACCAAGTAGCAAATCCTAACCCGACACCACAACCTAAAAATGTTATATAGTTCCCTGATTACTCTCACAAGTAGCCCTGATTCATTCCACATCAAACGTTGTCACAAAACTCTTCCAGTCTACACTTTTCTCTCAACCAAATCGCATACCCAGCCACCAAACACAAGTCATTTATAAAAATAATAAAAAAACTATGTAATAAAATGATAGTAGAACTATTAATTTCACATACATTGCAACGAATAGTAGAAGGGGCCCTCAATTTTTGCACACTCTCATATTCGGTGAGCAGGTCACCGTTTGTCTTCATTTCTATTCTTTGCTACGCGTGAGTTTGCTTGGCTAGTGGAGTCGCGTGGGAGCATTCTAAAACAAACCGTAATCCCTTTATTTCTTGTAAAAACTAATTTCAAATACAAAACACTTTTAAACTCGTAAACTCGACACACGAACAAAAAAAAAAAAACATTGTTATTTCTTTTTGGATTTCGGCTTCAAGATATTTGAAAAGATCTACGGTAAGGATTTTGTTTATGTTTTTGGTTTGTGAATATGTTGATCCCGTGAGATGGGGAGTGAGACGGTGAGTATTTTGCTTGTGGTTGTGTTGTTGACCGAGGGTCGTTTAGGACTGAGGTTGTATGTTTGTTGGTTGGGATTTCGTTTGTTGTTGTAGTCGGAGGTGGGTTAGAATGTTTGCGGTATTTATATCCGTATGTTAGAGTATAGTTTAAAAACATGAATTAAAAGGTATTTATGATTAAGGCGTTTTTTTTTTTAAAATTATATTACAGTTTTTTTTCCCCAGTATAACATGTTTAATGGAAAATATGTGTTATGAATTGGGCTCTTTGAGACACTTAAATGAAACTAGCAGGGTACCGCGCATGCGGCGCGCGGGTACCCTAAAATAACATTTTATGGCGTAAAATATCTAGTAGCGTGTCCAACGGTGTCACATATCAAATACACATGTGCATTCTACTCTTCACGTAGGACTTCTCGATACACAACGTTTGACGTGTACACTCCGTCGTTAGCGATTTTTGGCGGTTTTACTAACACCTTTGTAGTTTCACGTGAAATCCTCTCGACAACGCCACATAAAGTCGACCATGAGAGAATCTGAATCGGTAGATAAACACCCACGTTTGGAATCGTCTGTCCTTGCGCCTTATTTATAGTCATGGCAAAGCTAAGGCGGACAGGGAACTGATTTCTTTCGCTTAAACGCGAACATGTCACTTTCGGGCCGGATATAGGAATTCTAGGCACGGAGACTCTCTTTCCAGCGTGTTGGCCGATAGCTATCTCTGAAGTTATTGTCCCGTCCGATGATATAGGGTACATTACTTCATGTCTATATCATCGAAATGGTACATTACTTCGGTTCCGATAAGGTCACTTCAACTTCAACTTCAAATCAATAATATCGTACAAAAACCCCGTAGTCATTTTTTTGATCAAATATCGATTCTACCCGTGAACGTAGTATCCTCCGTGAAAATTCGTAATGCCAAAATACCACTCTATTATCAACTATTATCAAAACATTTATATCCAAAAACTAAAATTCAGATAAGAACATTGATAATCTAATCAAGCATTAGTAACTCAATCTCAGCCCAACTTAAAGTGATTACTCATTAAGCCCAACACAAAAAAATACCGATCCAATCAAATAATAGCCCGATCCAGTCCACTTTTAATACACGGTTTGATATGTAAAACGAATTTGAATGGTTCGGTTCTTGGGTTGACCAGAATAACAGAATAATTTCATTATTATTTTAAAAAATTAATAATTACATAGATATTTAGCAATATATATATATATATATATATATAAATATATATATATATATATATATATATATATATATTTCAAGCATAAAAAAGTGTTTTATATATTAAGATAACATTTTAATAGTATTCATATATACAAATATATGAAAAAATGTATACATATATATATAAATATATAAAAATATATATATTTTTATATGAATTCCGTTTTCGGTTCGGTTTTTTGTTTAGATTGCCAAACCTATATCCAACCCGAGAATCGAATTAGTAGTTGGTTTGGTCGGTTTTAACAAACTCAATTTGATTCGGTTGTTTTCGGTTCGGTTCAGTTTAGGTTTTGATTTATGCGATCATTTCGTTTTTGACTCACCCTATCTAAACCAGTTTTGATTCAATGAAAGGAAGTCTCACCCAGTTTTGATTCACCGATTCACCGCAAAACTGTTATAAATCCTGTACATTAAACCAAAATTCTAAATTAAATTTAATTCATATTTAAATCTCGATACATATACAAGACTTATAACTAATAACAAAAAATTTATTTTAATCAAAAGCAAACCAAAACCAAAGTGCTAGACTCAGATGAAAACAGAAAAAAGAGTTAGGCCAAAACTCAGCCCAAACCAATATAACACAACCCTAAAAAGTAAATACACACCGCACACAACATTATTTACAAAGATTATCTTTTAGAGCCAGTAATCTCATCCTCATCCAAACCAAACATGCTGGCGCCGTCGTTGAAGAAATCACCGAAACCCAACAAAAGATCGATGATCTTCATCTCGATAAACAACCAATCATCGAAGATGTTAAGGAAAATGAAGCAGGATCTGCAATCTAGTGGTAGCCCCGGTCGATGGGAACTGGAGCTCACTTGGGAAGCTTCTCATATCTATGTTCGGGATGCAAAAAGACGGGTTGTTCAATAAAATTCATATTCTGGTCACTTTGCTTACAAGACTGGGTTTCTAGGACTTACGGGAAAAGCTTTCAATTCATAAGCGTAACTCCTTTTGTGGATCGGATGTGCATTAATATGTGCATTAATGTGGGTTTTCTTTTTTAATATGTGCATTACTGAGTTGTATACTATGCTTATTTGGTTGTAAGTCTAAAATTTATGTGCTTTCAAGTGTTGTACTTCATGCTTAAGTTGTTACAGGTCTGAAAGTCTGAAAATTTAATAGGAGAGAGATTCATTTGTGCATTATAAGTAGTAGAGATTCAGACAATCTAACCTTATTGACTAATTTGAAAGATATATTTAATTTCCAGGCCATAAAGACCCTTAAATTTTCAGTTGTAACATATGTATATGTATTGAGTGCAAAATTAGTACACATACTTCCATAATAAGCAAGTTAAAAGTATGAAATTTAAGCCTTGTCATTTAGGGAAATATCATAAATGCATTATAATATAGTATTTCAAAAAAACATGGGGCTTACTTTGGGATATGTGTGTAAAATAAAAGCGTGTTAATGTTATTACCCACACGCGTCAAAATTTGTTACCGGTGCTTTTAATGTTTACCATTTTTATCCTTGTTTTATGGGTGTGTTTCTTGAAACTAGCAGTAGCAGTTAGCAGTAGCAATTAGTAGTTAGCAGCAGTAGTTTAATTTATAAAAGTGTTTGGTAGAATAGTTATAGTTGTAATTTTAATGTGTAAAATTAATGTAACGCTAAATGCTAAATGCTTATTCAAAGAGCATAAAGAAATGAGTGTTTTTATAATTTTATAAATGCTATATGCTTTCTACCAAACGAGCTTTTTAATAATAATGCTAAATGCTAAATACTAATTGCTTTAAAATGCTCGCAGATGTTGTGTACCAAACACACCCTTAATCTTTGTACTTTCCTTATATTGTTTTGTTTTGTTTTCCTTAATTTTAATTTCAATATCCATTTCAATTTTCACTATTTTAATTACTCTATTATACATTTATCTTTGAATGACGCCGTTAGCAAAGCTCTAAAAACGATGCTATTTTTATTTTATTATTAATTTTTAACTCTTGGGTTGGCTTTGACGACCACTGTTTTAGTTTTAAAATAACTCTCCATCAAAAGAGCGTTGTTTTGTAAGTAAAAATATTGGCACATGTCTTTAAGGAAGGATACATGTATTTATTGAGGTTTATGTGTCTTTAATCACACAAAGTCAATCTAACACACAGACATGAAATTTCATCTACGGACATACAATATTTTTGGACATGTCGATGCGATGGTGGTGATGGGTGTGTGATGATCAGTTTATTTGTTTGAAAATTAGTGATTATTGATTCATCGGTATTGTGAAAGCGGTGGTTTAGTGATCGAGATTGAAGTCTGATTGGTTAACATATGGTATTTTTTTAGCTTTTCGGCTATTAGTTGATTGATGTGTCTTGCTGATTTTTATTGGTTTGCATGTGTGCTGACTTTATGCAATTTGTAAGATTTGTTATTGAATAATTTGTTACAATTAGTATTATTTCTCTGCCAGGTTTGACCAAAGGGGTGATGATTTGTATGTGAGCCTTATGTGGTTGGCGACAATAAATGATGGTTGGTGCATGGTGGCATTCAGTAGCTTTGCTTGTGTAGATATTTTTGTCACTACATCTTAGTTTACTATTTTGCCTAATGTTATGCCTGAACAACTTATTAATCCAATGTCGTGGATGTAAATATCGTTATTTTGAATTTAGAATTAGGCAAATGATATTTATGGCATTCTAATATCTTTGGATTTTGATATGTTGTCATGATTGCTGATTTTATATACTTGATTATGATAAAGTCTTAAATTTTGTATGAAGTGTTGGTATGCTATGTTCCGGGTTTAAATGTGTTGTTAGGTTAATGGTCTTCAATATGTAGCTAATGACTTTCTTTAATTTAACTATCCGATTGTAGTTTAGTTCAGTTCTTTGTATGCTCAATATGGTTTGCTTTCTTTTTTAAGGGACTTAGTAATTTTAGTTTCTATGGTGTTAGTGGATTGTGGGGTATATGTTTTGGTTTGTCTAGACGAAAAGTTCTTGATCAAGTCCACAAAATACACGTTTTTGAGATGTGGTCATGATTGCTAACTTCGTTCATAAGTGTTGTATACGTTGTTTTATTAGGCTGCGATAATAGTGTGACTTTGTGTGTTCAGTTTTAAGTTGTTTCGATAAGGTGACGGTGTGTAGTTGTATAAAATGTATATAGATAGATGTATAAACAAATTTTATCATCTTTGATGCTTTCTATCTTTTGAGGTATGAAACGCCCGTAAATTATACTAAATTATTTTTTATAAACATTACATGATCCGAAGTAACATTGTGTTACTTATCATATATAATTTTTGAATTCTAATAAGATTCATGCTCTGGAAGTATTATTAAATGAAAGTAGACTCAAATAACTTTAAAACGACGGGTGGCATGACTTCTAATGACTTACGATTGATTTTATACAAAATAAATAAAGTGGACAAAAACTGCAGGTCCAAACGACGGTAGAAACCTTAGCTACCGGATGTGTGTAAGATAATAATAATGCAAGGCTGTCGGCCATAGTTGTGTGTTTTGTTTTTAGTAATAATGTAAAAATAATAATGTAAGGAATGTGCACCATGTCAACCATAGTACTGTAGTATCCTAGAGGTATCTAGGAATAGTAGATGTTACTATTACATCTCCTTTATCTGTATATAAATAGGCCTAGCCTCAAGTAATGGATATGGGTTTTGTGAGTTAAACCTTTGTGTTTAAATTGAGAATCATAATTCTCTCTGATCTGTTGAACTATGCCTTTTGAATAGCGAGACACATCTGTTGAACGATTATTAGTTTCGAATAGCAGATCACTGTCTCTATTATCGTCATCCATTCAATATCAATCATCAATATTCATTCATCACACTTCATAACAAACCAAAATCAATCGACATATAAACCAAACCACATGGACCTACGCATTATCATCCGTTCAATTCATGATTCATATGTTTCAATATGAACAATATTATAATCCACCATATGATCATCAAAAGCACATTAATAATCGTTTATATGATTATTCATGCCATCCATCAACAAATTCCGCAGGTAAAAAATTATGGTATCAGAGCTAGCATAACGATCAAGGAAGAAAAGACAAAGTCAAGAGAATATCCTAAGAAGATACCTCGGTTGATTTGGATTGAATTTAGTTAAATAATCTTTAGTATTAAGTATGAAACATTTACTAAGACTCGAAAGTGTTCTAACGAAGGCTTTTTGCCTCGTAGTAACTCGTATGGAATTTTTCCTAAGAATGGTCTAATTAGGACTCGTTTAGTATATAGGTTGATGTGTCGAATAGATTGCTCATTAATCATGGTGCGACTCATTAATCATGGTGTGAACTCATTCTTTGTAGGGTTCTATTTTTTCTTTCAACTACCCTATTTGATTATGGAGTGCGAGGAGCCGAGAAATTATGGGTAATACCATTAGCATCACAAAAAGCTCTGAATTGCACTTCATTATCAAATTCCTGACCGTGATCCGTTCTAATTGACACAATAGGACTTCCTAGGTGTCTTTGGATTTTCTTACTTAAGATTTCAAAGTAATCGAACGTTTAGTTTTATTCTTTAAAAAATTAGTCCATGTATACCTAGAGTAATCATCCACTATAACCAAAGTATAGAAGTTGCCTCCGTAACTTTAGATAGCGGGTAGACCAAATAAATCCATATGTAGTAATTCTAGACACTTAGTTGTAGAAACCATATTTTTAGCTTTATGTCTAGCATGGACTTGTTTTCCTATGTTACAAGCATCACAAAAATGATGATCGTATTTTAGTTTAGGTAGATTTCTTACTAGTTCTTTGGATGATAGCGATTGAAGAAGTCGCATATTGGGTGACCAATCTTGATGCCATAAGGTGAAGTATCATCCATAGAGGTAACACAAAAGCTTGTCTTTTGGTTCATTTCCGATTTTAATGACATAGACTCCATATTTTCTAATGCCTCTTCCTATAGTAATACCATTTTCAATATTTTACTACCTTGGCTAAAAAGTATGTTGCACTTTTTATCACATATTTGACCTATACTTAGTAGATTTAAGTTTAGGTTTTTTACGTGACATACATCGTTAATGGTTAAGGATTTGTGAGAAACTGTACCTTTACCGATGATTTTGCTCTTGATATTTCCGAACACCACATTTCCTCCATTGAAGGATTCGTATATGGAGAACAATGCTTTATTACCGGTCATATGCCTTGCGTACCCGCTATCCTTGATTCATTGCTTTGGATCTAACTCAATCTATCGTTGGAGTATTTTGCCATAAGACAAATTTCTTCCTTCTCTCTCCTCTCACTCATTCCCCACGAGCCACTCACTGACGCCTTTTGTTCGTCTGGTTTGGGACACTCACTAATGAAGTGATTAGGATCCCCGCATTTGAAACACTTGCATTCGTCTCTTCACTTCCTTGAGTCTTTGGTTTTTGCAACCCTTTCTTGTCGCCAAAGGTTGCTTGACATATCTTCCTTTTCTCCGAAAGAACTTCTTGAAGTCGCGTACCACCATTGCATACTCTTCGTCATCACTTTCCGAAGATGATGTTTCTTCATTACTTGAGACTTTCTTGGCCTTTAAAGCAAGAGATTTATGCTTCTCTTTCTTTTCCTTTAAGACCTCGAAGTCTTAGGTGAGAACGAGCTCATAGAATTTTAGGTTGCCTATGAGTTCATCGAGAGTGAGGATTGACAAGTCTTTAGATTCTTTGATGGCCGTCACCTTCGGTCTCAACTTTGATGGAAGCGCCAAAATTGTTGTTTTTAACTTGTTGATTTTCTTGGTGTGTTACAACCAAATAATTCCAAATTTCTTTAAGCTGTTTTATGCATAGAAATTATTTCAAATTCCTTTTTAGGTAAGGCATTGTATAAAACCATTTTTGCCTCACTATTTTTGGAAAGCTTTCTTTTGGTGGATTGGTGAGACGATCATGAGAAATATTTTCTTCATTTCCGGTTTTATCATCTTTTGTAGTTGTTTAAAAATCACCTTTAACAATAATATACCAAAGATCAATATCTTTTGATTTCACATAAGTTTCAAATATATTTTTCCAATAAATAAAACCATTATTTTCAAGTAGTGGAGGTCGTTGCATAGATGCCCTTCTCTGAATTTTCAAAACTCATTGTGATCAAAAAGTTTTTAAAATACAATTTACTTTAAAACTTTTGTAAACCTTACTCTTGATGTCAATTGTGGAAAACTATAAAGGGGGGGTTGAATAGTTTTACCGATTTTAATTTAAGTTTCAAAGATTTAGATTCGATCTTATGTGAATTCGTATGGATGGATAGATAGTATGAAACAAAAAGTAAAGTAAATAATGAAAGCAAGTAAAGTAAATGATAGAAAGTAGCGCCACAAGTGATTTATAGTGGTTCGGCTATAAGGACACCTTCCTTGCCCTACTCCACTCTCCGAGTACCCCACTCGAGAGTTCAAGCACTATGTCAACGTCGCTTACAATTTTTCCGGTACAAAGCTAAATACCGAGTTCTTCCACGAGGTAGAACCAAACCTTTAACACAACTATTACACAACAACTATGTGAAATATGAATTTACAGATCTTGCTACGAAATCTTGTGGACAAATCAATCAAGGACCCTTTGCTTGGATGACTTGTGGTATAGCGTGATCTCGCCTTTGTGAAGGACCTATATGAGAATCACAACAAAAGATAGAAGAACTACTAGAATGATCAAATGATTAGAGGTTTGGAGAATGAGATAATATATGATAGAGTTGTAAGAAGAAGGGTGAGTAATAATTAAGAAATGCTCACTATTTATAGGCCATAAAGCCCCCCCCCCCCCGGTCCCAGGTCCAATCCTCACTGGGGTCCGGCCATGCAAACCGGGGGATCCGGGTGAACAGTCCAACCGGATTTTGGATTGCAAAACGGGTTATGGTTATGGGTATTAGCCATGGGTCATGGACTTTAGGTCATGGGTACCCAACAAGATACAATGTATCTAGACAATGGGTCTTGGATCTTGGGTCATGGGTCATGGACATTGGGTCATGGGTCATGGATAATACCCAACATGATTTCATGCATGATGTCATGCAATGGGTCATGGGTTATGAGTTAGCTCCATTGGTATGGGTCATGGGTCTTGGATATTACCCATCCTATTACATAAACTATTACATTAATTAAATTATTACAACATTTTATGTAAATGACCAAATGTATACTCTGCAAAAATAACATGTATCCTTATAACTTTACTTATGATAACTTTATATTTGTTATCAACAAAACATAACGAGATCACTAAATATGAATAATCGTTTTAGGTTTATTTATATTAACACTCTCTTTAATACTTGAATTGATATTATGTCTTCTTCGACTTGGGAGTCTTTTCATCCTTGAGCTAATAAAAACTCTTATCTTCAGTCTCCGCGCCTTCTTAAACAAACATTAAACTAATCTAGACATACGAAGCTAGTCTAATAACAGCTTAAGTCTTTCTCTCGTCTAATTTATAATATAGGGGAATTCTGCTAAAACAAAATAACTAACACTTTTCCTAATGTGTACTAAGTGTAATATATTGTTTGATTAAAGGGTTAAAGCTTTCTACCACTTCCTTTCAACTTACATAAAGTTCTAATTTTGAAGGACATGTTGATACAAAGTTCTACAGATCCTTTCTTAAGATTTTTAAATGAATTACATGAGTCATTTAAATATATTTACATATCACAAGTCTCCCCCCGTGCTTTTTTTATAATTTAATGCATAGTCATTAATTCAATTTAATAACGATAATAGTATTTATAAATTACAACAATAATAGAAAATGTTATTTTTAAAAACAAATATATAATATTTGGGGGTATTTATTATAGAAAATTTAAGATTAGTGGTGTGGAAAACTAGAGGGGGGTTGAATAGTTTTTCCTATTTTAATTTAGTTTCAAAAACTTTAGATTCGATCTTATGTGAATTCGTATGGATGGATAGAATGTATAAAGCAATAGTAATGTAAGTAATGAAAGCAAGTAAAGTAAAGGATAGAAATGACACAACCGATTTATAGTGGTTCGGCTACAAGGACACCTTTCTTGCCTACTCCCCCCGAGTCACCTACTCGAGAGTTCAAGCACTATGTCAACAAGCTCCTTCAACTCGGTGGAGAAGCCTCACAACATCGCTTACACTTTTTTGGTACAAACTGAATACCGAGTCCTTAACACGGAGGACCAAAACCAACACAACTATAACACAACAACTATGTGAAATATGAAATACAAGATCTTGCTACTGAAATCTTGTGGAGGAACAAATCAATCAAGGATCCCTTGCTTGGATGACTTGTAGTATCTCGTGATCTCGCTTTGAGAAGGACCTATATGAGAATCACAACAAAAGAAAGAAGAACTACTATATAGATCAAGAGATATGAGATTAAAAGAGAGAAGTAATATATGAGAGAGTTTGTAAGAAGAGGTGTGAGAACGATGAAGAAATGGCTCACTATTTATAGGCAAAATTTCTACTGTTCCCCGGATCCCACGGATCTCTTACTTGAGGGATCCGTCCAGTGTCTTCCTGGGGATCCGCCAGACGCTCCTCCTATTTGGGTTATGGGTCATGGATCATGGGTCATGGGTTATGGACTTTGGATCATGGGTACCCAAATAGATACAATGTATCTAGACATTGGTTCATGGGTATGGGTTATGGGTTATGGATTTGCTCCATGGGTATGGGTCATGGGTTATGGTTTTACCCATCCTAATAAACTATTACAACAAATGAATTATTACAACAAATGAATTATTACAACAATTTATGTTAAATGACTATATATGTAAATGCTTTACAAAAATAACATGTATCCTTATAATCTTACTTATGATAACTTTATATTTGTTATCAACAAAACACAAAGAGATCGCTAAATATGAATAAACGTTTTACAATTTATTTGTCATTAACAATCTCCCCCTTTTTGTTGATGAAAAAACATAATGTTATGATGAGTAAAACTTAATATTAGATGTATGTTTTGAAAGCATATTTAAAGTTTTACTTTTTCCCCCTTTATTGATAAAAAAAGCAGAACCAAACGAAGAAATAAAGTGTGGAAATAAAATAGTATAATCCCCACGAGCACTAACTCCCCTTGACGATAGCTTTCCCTCAGAATTAGGCGTCAAGTAAGAAAATATAATACCTACAAAGAAAAGGTTAGTAGTAACATGTAATAGAATCTTGTAGGGGACGAGAAACAAGATGGAGAGCCAAGGTATGTAAACAAAGCCTTGTAATAAAAAAGCAAAGTGTAGTGGTATATAAGCCACTTACAAAATGTAAAACTAAGAACAAGGTTTGTTCTTTAAAATGGCTAAAAAAAATAGATAAAAGAGTAATATCATTCCTTTCATGCTTGCATAAGGTTAATTATGAAAGTTTTGGTGAGTGATGATGTTGATGCGATCAAGGATGTGGTTAAGTATGAATCGATCTTGTCCCTTATTTCCATTGCAAGTTCCCTAGTGGATTGGCAATGTTCACAATGTAAATGATGTGGGTATTGTGTGTTGATGATTTTCGGGTAAGTTTGATTTGTGTAAGGCGGAATATGTGGTGGAAAAGTGAGAAAATATGGATCAAAGTCCATTATGTTGGTGAGTGGTGGAATATAAGAACCTAGATGTTGTTGTAAGATAATGGGAGCTAAAGGTGGTGAAGTTGCAAGATCTTTATAAAGTGTGTTTGGAAAAAGGCTAGTTCTTTTGGGTTTAAGTTGGAAGTTTGTTGAAATGATGTGGGGTTGGACTGGACACGAGTAGTGGGATTGTTTTCGGAGTCTTAAGGAGTTCCGATAACATGATTTTAGGTGGAGACTTGATAGGTGATGGTGGTGATGTGCTTGTTGGAGATGATGGGGGTACTACTATGGAATTATTTGGTGGTGAATGAGTAGTTGGTGATGAACTTTTTGACAATGGTTTGGCTACAACAACAAGCCGGATGCTAATTGTGCATTTTTCTAGATTTGGTTGGTGGCACTACGGAAGGTGGTAGGATAAAGTTTTGGATTTCTTGAAGAGGATTGTTTGCACTAGGTGATTCATCAATGTTGGAAGATCTTTTGGATGACATGATGATGATTGTTTGTGAGGTTGAGAGTGATGGATATGCAAGCATTTTGGGAACCTTATTTATAGAGAAAATAGTGCATTGTAATGAATGCTAGACAAAATGTGGACCAAAATCTAATGTTTAGATATGAATTTAAGGCATGTGATCATAAGAACACAAGAATTAAGTAACATACTCATTAGTGAAAGAGCTAAAATGATGAAAATATGAAGGTTTATAGCCAAAGTGAGAAAAATAGAAGAAAAATTTAGCTTCTGTAGCACGGTTCCCACGGTGTCCTTTAGGGAACCGGCCCACGCGTAAATGTGGGATCCGTGGTATATGGTGACTCAGGCGCAAATTTTTCCTTTTGAAAACATTGGTGCCTAGTGTGTGCCTATATGCAAACCATTTGGAGTTGCGGTTATCTCGACTCCAAAAGAAAAGAAAAGAAAACTAAGAAGTGAAAAAGCATAGTATTATGTGAGATAACCCGAGTGCTCCTTAATTCATTGTTGCTTAAATGAATGTACCCGAAAACACATATTAGTTATGTGTTCCCTTTAGCATTCAAAAGACATGGGATGCAATGAAAACGGGTTTTTACTTTGTATTAATAATGAGAAGGTTTATCCTAGACGTGAGAATAGCGTTAGGAAAATGATACGGGGAGAAGTATCCTTTTACAAAGCATTTTGAAAAGTTTCTAAAAAAATTTATCGTTAGTTTTGAAAGGATGAAAGACAATATACCTTGAGTTTTGAAAATCCCAATATTGTTTGTATGTTGTGTGTGAAATAGAGATCCTAGACTCAGAAAAGAAGGTAAGGCTAACGTTTACAAACCTTGTAGAATTGAGAGAAAAATTACGACGATTGTTCCATGAGACCAAGACGACGAGAACAAGTTGAATTGTTCCGCTTCACGGTTTGGTGAGGACGTCGGCTATGTTGTCTTCGGGATAAATTCTCAATAGAAATGTTCCCTTGAACATTGTCTCTTAAGAAGTGATGACGGATCTCTATATGCTTGGTGCAAGAGTGCAACTCCGGATTCTTGCTTAAGTCAATAGCATCTTTGTTGTCGCATAAAATGGCTATGTCAGTTAGATGAATGTTGTAGTCAACTAACGCTTGTTTCATTCATACTGCTTGTTGGCATGCTTTACGGCGGAGACATATTCCTACTTGTTGTTGATATGGCCAATGTCGTTTGCTTCTTCGAGAACCAAGATGTTAAACAACATCCCATAAAGGTACATACACCACTTGTACTCTTCGGTCAACATAATCACCTGCATGGTCAAAATCCGCATATACAATAGTTTCTACCCCCGTTCCCTTAGGATACCATAATGCCAATTGAGTCGTACCTTTAACGTATCTAAATATTCTTTTTGACGTTCTAGATGTTATGTTTTAGGGTTTATTTGAAACCTAGCACATGGACAAACACTAAACATGATATCCGGCCGACTAGCCGTAAGATAGAGAAGACTACCATCATCCTGCCACGGTATTTGTGTTATCACCGGATTCACCATCTTCATCTTTTGTAAGTTTAGTATCGGATGACATTGGTGTTCTTATGGGTTTTGACTCTTCTAAACCAAATTTCTTAACATTTCTTTTGTATTTGGATTGATAAAAGAAGATACCATCTTCTAGTTGTTTGATTTGTAGACCGATAAAGAAACTTAGTTCTCCCATCATACTCATTTCAAACTCATCATGCATGATTTTGAGAAATCATCACACATGTCTTGACAAGTCGATCCTAAGATAATATCGCCCCAGTATATTTGAACAATGATTATATGTGATTCCTTTTTCTTAGTAAAGTGTATTATCAACTAACCCCATGGTGTAGTTGTTTTTGATTAAAATGATTTGAGTTCTGTTCATTTACCAAGCTTTTTAGGGCTTGTTTAAGACGTAAGAGCTTTCTTTAGTTTATACACGTGTTTAGGTTTTTTGAAATCGATAAAGCCCAGAGGTTGAGCTACATAGACTTCTTCATTAATAAAGCCATTTAGAAAAGCACTTTTAACATCCATTTGAAAAAGCTTAAGATCATTAGCACAAGCATAAGCAAGTATTCCTATAGACTTTAATCTAGCCATGGGAGCATAGGTCTCATCAAAGTCTATGCCTTCTTGTTGATTATACCTGCGGCACCGAGTCTAGCTTTGTTTCTAGACACTACACCATTCGCATATAACTTGTTTTTATATACCCATTTAGTTCCGATTATGGTTTGGTTATTAGGTGGATGGACAAGTGTCCAAACATCGTTAAAAACAAATTGATTTAAGTCTTCTTGCATAGCCATTACCCAACTTTCTCTTTGGCTTTCTTGGCGTGTATTTAGGCTCTATGATTGAGACAAAACAAAATAAACTACTTTTGGTTTGGACTTGAAGATCTTAAGGTTCTTTCATTTAACTTTCTTATGACCTTATCTACGGGATGATCTTTAGACTCTTTAATATTGATGATTTCATTGTTTAATGGTTCATCTTCTTTATTTATATTTTCTTTGATTTCTATGGCTTCACTTTCGATTATCTCGTCATCGACAAGAGGTTGGGTAGGTTTAGGTGGACTTTCATCAAATTTTACGTTTAATGACTCTTCAACCTTCATTGTTTCTTTTATTTAATATACACTAAGCTTTACTATTGGAGAGTAACCTAAGAAGATGCCTTCGGTTGATTTAGGATCAAATTTAGTTAGGTAATCTTTAGTGTAAGTAGAAACATTTGCTACCAAAGACTCGAAAAATAGAACCCTACAAGAAATGAGTCGTTTCAGAGTCTTTGGTAGCAAATGTTCTAATATTTCAAAGTAATCAAACGTTTCAGTTTTATTATTTAAAAATTTAGTCCATGTGTACCTAGAGTAATCATCCACTATAACCAAAGTGTGGAAAACTAGAGGGGGGGTTGAATAGTTTAACCAATTAAAACTTTGTTTTAAAATATTTAGATCGACTTATGTCAATCTATTTAGATGTGTATGTTGGATATTGATAGATATATGTAAAGATATAATGCAAGGTAAGGAGTAAGAAACACAAAACCACGACACGCGTGTTTATAGTGGTTCGGCTTACAAAGACACCTTCGTGCCTTACTCCCTCTCGAGTCACCTACTCGAGAGTTGTTGGGATATGAAAGTCTTGAAGATATCAAAGTACTTGAAGATATCAAAAGTACTGTAAGTTGAAAAGTACTAGAAGAAGTTAAAGACTCAAAATTATGTTAAAGACAAC
>OU343220.1:106816780-106971413 GCA_910596185.1 Chrysanthemum makinoi
CATAATATACAGTTAGGCAAAAAGAATTGGTTCACACTGATTTGCTTTCCACATTATCGTTTTCGCGAATTAAAACAATTTAAGTTGCATTTTCTTTCTCAGGCAGCATTCAATATCATACCGTTGAGTGACCATCTTAACAGGAATCAAGTCAAGCATGCACACACGAAGGCATCTCGACTTTTCATCAAAGGAGTGTTTGGATGTGGTTTTGCATGTAAAGGAGTGTTTGTATGTGATAAATGAGCAATCCTAATAAAAGAATGTCATATAATGGACTGTAGAAAATAGTGCCTGCATCTGTTTCTGCCATTTAAGGTTGCAATAATCGAATAATCAGATGTTTTAAGTCTGGGAAATTCTAATTATCTAGGAAATCAATAAATCAAACTGCAAACAAATACACTTTAGGAGAAAAGAGGGAGACGTTTTATGCAATTAGGACAAGAAGTCTCTATAGATAGGTTAAAAGAAGGGGTACATAGTAACTTTGTATTATCCTCCGCCAATTATTTTTGTTGCAGCTACGCCTACTACGGTTCTAAGTATTTGACCCTTACATAATATGATTATCAGAAGCAGAATCTGTTTTCCCAACACTATAATTTGTTTATTGCTATTTCAAGTTGCTACTCATATAATTAGTATAAAAATTCAACTCCAGAGATGCCCTAGATACGATAGCAAAAAGACAATAGAATAACTGATATTTTCCCTATTATATTGACTCACAAAAATGTATAGACTGCAAAATACCTGCAGAGTACATCCCAGTAACAACTCCGAGGGCCTCTAGCATACCAATCACCGCAAAGCGCCACTTTGGAATGGTCAACATGTCATCAGTTACAATTCCAGCACGATGCCTCATATAGAGTATAGAAAAATATATAGCCACATACCTGTTTTGAACAAAGATAGCATTTAGAAGGAAAATCGGGTCGATTATCAACTCGCTTCTCTAAGAAAGGAAACAATCTAAAACTACATCTTATGCCTAATAGAGAAAGCATGAAGAAATCTCTTTGGTACTACAGTATAACCGATATTTGTATATTGTGAAAATGTACTCGCACACTTTTGGTTTACAGAAAAGGATGTCAGAAACGATATAATGTAAGCAAAATAGCAGATGGCACACACTACTTCCTAACGACTAACGTACATGGCTCACACAATCATATAACTTTAAATTCTTCCAAAGTGCATTTTCTCTTTAGACAAACGCTTATAGTCACTTTTTCTAAAGGTTTCCCAAAAATTGTATTATGATTATCTGCATTTTGCAAACCCAGTAATTGCGCTATTAACACAGCCATCTGCTATTTTGTAAGAACACACACCGTAAACTTTTTTGTAAGAGGACAGTTTTGAAAACTTTTAAAACAATAAGCAGAACCAAACGCCGAAAATTGTTTGATCTGTTATATCAAAACGCAATAAGCTAAACTGGAAATACTACTCCCTGTGTCCCAGATTAAATGCAAACTTTTAAAGTTTTACAAAAGTGCAATTATTACACTGTTCAACATTAAAATGGTCATCCATTCCTTTTAGATTTTTTTTTGGTTGGTTGCAATATGAAACTCGACAGTTAGTATTTAAGTTGTTGGTCGCCATAATTTTCTCTTTTTTTAGGGAAAAAAAATAAAAAAAATAATAAATAATAAATAAAATCTTACATTTTACACACATTGGGAAGCTGTAGCTTATATTTTAAAAAAACTGTTTAGCAAATTAGTTGGAACTGACGCTTATTAATATAAAATTGCATAAAAATACATCAAATTAAAGTCATACTGTATATTTTTCGGCTTTTGCGTGATAATCCATAGGGTATTTAAGTAATTTAACTAGCTATAAGCCCTCATAAGCCTCAATAAGTCTGTGTGACAAACAAGACTTATTTTATAAGTACGCACCTTGCTATTTAATTATTTATGTTCTTCCAAAAAAAAAGGATTGGGTTTTTATACGAGGACTATGACTATTTTTCTTATTTTGTCATTCTAATGAAAATCTGCATTTATTGCCCATTTTTAGTTTGTATAAGGGGGTTATGGTAAAATGAGTTTTTTTATCAATCAAATCAAAACGTGCATTAGTTAGAGATACCATTTTTCAGTAGTATAATACAAAATTAAAAATAAGATGACAAGTAAAAATACTAGTACCCAAAAGTGTTAACTTGAGCTAAAAAAAAAGGATACTCCTTCATAGGCACCAAAGCCAATTTATACATGACCCTATTCCCAACCGCCAACACCAAAGTCACCGCAGACCAAAACACAATTGTACCCTTCGAAACTGAATTCGACTCGGGCGCTTTCGAACTCGAACCCGAACTCGAACGAATTGAAAACCTCCTGAGTCCAACTCGATGATCAATCTTCCTATAAGTACTGATTCCAAATCGACCCGCATTGTTGTTAATTGAATAACATGACCTCATTAAACGTCTAGGTAACAATGCTGCTGACTGGGTTTTGGTGAGACTAATAGTAATAAGTTTTGATGCATTTTTGTTGTTAAGTGTGAGGTTAGGGTTTGTGATTGAAAATCCAAATGACGCCATTGTCATTGTGTGTGTGAATGAGTTAGGTAGTTGTTTTGTTGAGATTTTGAAACGAATGAAACGTGTTGTGATATTGAGTAGTGTGATGGACATGTGGAACCAAACATCTTCAAAATATCTTAGAGCATGGGGTATGGTTGATTTGTTTAAGCCGAAGCATGGAGCCGCCATTTTATTTCGCGGGCTCGCCACATACCATGCCCCTTCGCCAAAAGCAATCTCGCCGTTACAACGAAACACAAAACGACAACTAAAAATCTAATATATCCGTTTCTTTTTCAAACGGTTTAATTTCAAAAAAAAAAAACTTTTTATTTTTAAAATAAAAACTTTACCCACCCTCTTATAAATAATACCTCATTTTCATAAAATCATCCACACTTTTTTCTTTCAAATCATTCACACACTACTCTTTCAACTCTTTACAAAGCAAAAAAACATGAGTGGTTCGGATTCCGATCTTGATGATATAGAAGATATCAAGATGATTCTCAACGCCGCAGTTATGGGTAATCGTTGGGAGAAGATGAAGCTGAAAGTTCACGCAGCCGTAATTACATCTGGCGTGACCGTGAAATTGCTGAAAAACGTCTTATATCGAGACTATTTTTCGATCCTCCAAAATATCCAGAGTACTATTTTAGGCGTCGATTTCGTATGAGCCGTCAACTATTCTTACAAATAGTACAAGGTATTGAAAATTATATTCAAACTGTTGATCATCTTCCACCGCATTTTGATTTCTTTAGAGTCCGACCCGATGCGTGTGGTGTAATGAGTATGAGTGTAATTATGAAATGCACATCTGCCATAAGCCAATTGGCCTACGACCGCACTGATGCATTTGATGAATATTTGCAAATGGGGTCACACACTGCACGCGATTGTCTATTTTTTTTTACTATGTGTGTAATTGAATTGTTTATGCCCGAGTTTTTAAGAAAGCCTAATTTGGGTGACATTGATTGTATGCACTGGGAATGGAAAAACTGTCCCGTTGAGTGGCAAGGGCAATTTCATAGAGGTGATAAAAAATATCCAACTATTATGCTTGAAGCCGTTGCATCATACGATTTATGGATTTGGCATGCATTTTTTGGGGTAGCGGGTGCGAATAATGATTTAACTGTTTTGAATAATTCACCGTTATTCGACGACCTTCTTGATGACATCGCCCCCAAGGTTCCGTTTCAAGTAAACGGTGCAACATTTGAAAACGGGTATTACCTAGCTGACGGGATTTACCCAACTTGGTCATCTTTTGTCAAATCTTTCTCCACTGCATATTCGAAGAAAAATGCCTTGTTTAAACAAAAACAAGAAAGTGCTCGCAAAGACGTTGAAAGAGCTTTCGGGGTCCTTCAAGGACGTTGGCATATTATAAGCCAACCGGCGCGTGCTTGGACTATCAACAAGCTAAGAAGAATCATGTACACGTGCATCATATTGCATAACATGATTTTGAAAGATCAACAGTTTGTGATATCCGAATTGAACGATATTTATGTTTGTCCGCGAGCAAATATACAACGGACATGGATTGAGCGATGCGATCTACAACGAAAGAATGCCAAAGAACTGCGTGATAAAGCAACGCACGCAAGACTTCAACGAAATATCATTGAGCATGTTTGGCAACTACATCAGCAACAACAACATTAGTTTAAATTTCTTATGTTTTTTATTTCGCAATGTATTTTAAATTTCGTATGTTTTTTTTTCGCAGTGTATTTTTTTTATGTTGTATTTTTATTTTAAATGAATGGAATGAATTTAATTGTGTTTGGAAAATATGGAAAAGAAATAAAATGATGGTGGGTGGGGCCCAAATGAAGAGAAGTGAGTAAGTTGTGATTGGGGGGTATTTTTTAGTTAGTGTGTTTGAGTGATGTGGAGGTGATGTGGCATACGTGGGGCCCAAATGAGGAGAAGTGGTAAACTCATGATACCCCATGCTCTTATACGTCATTGCTTGGTTTGACTTTCTCTTCTTTATCTTTCTTCTTCGGTGGGTCTCATTAATGTCTATTTAAATGATACTTACGCTGTGTTCTTGAGATCTAAAAAGGGAAGAAAAGAAAAGATTTGGAAAGAAACTCAAAAAAATTCGTGTTCTCAAGATTTGGAAAGGGAAGAAAGGAAAAGATCCGGAAAGAACTTGTAGTGTTTTTTTGGTTGTAAATGGTTCCTGATTTGGGAAGAAAGGGAAAGAAGAGAAGTGATTCTTTTCTCTTCACTTCTTCTTTTCTTTTATGAAGTTACTCAAGAACGAGCGTTAGAGCATATAGTGTGGCCTTGTCGTCCGAGCTCGCCGTCCACCGTGTCACCTCGCCGTCCCCCTCCGTGACACCGACCCCCCTCGCCGTCCAGCGCCGTCGCTTGGTTCTTCATTCTGACGACGAGCAAATGTGCCTGACAAAAAGTGGGATGCAACGGATATATATCCATTATTAAACGGATATATATTAAAAGTTTAATATATATATATATATATATATGTATATATATTTTTAAACCCACCACCCTTATTTATATCATCTTCATCTCCATCATTTTTATCATCTTCATCTCCTACATCTTCCATTATTACTTAACCCAAAAAAAAATATCTTACAATGTCTCAAAACCCAAATGACGGAGGGTACTTCACAAACTTACTTAACTCAAACCCACCACAATACGGGGGTTCTTCAAACCCGTCTACCCCCTCCTGGACAAATTCCAACCTATCTCCACAAGAAATATTTCTTAACCAACAATATCAGTTTCAACAAGGATTCGCAAGTTACCCCGCCCGATTTCAATCACCACAGTTTTTTAACCCATCACAACCTCCACAGTTTTTTAACCCGGTACAGCCTCCACAGTTGCCCCAAATGGAGTCACAACCGTCCGATTCACAATTCAAAGTTCCAAAAGCACGTGAACCGGCAAAAGGCTGAGGCAAAAAGACGAAGGAAAAAAAACATGCTGTAGATTTGGACGCAAACGACGACGAAGATGTTGAAGTCATAGCACAAGCAGACAGAAGGAAGTGGAGCAAGTCTGAAGAAATGTTACTTGCGCAGTGTTGGATAGAAATTTCCCAAGATAGAGATATGGGAAATGACCGTCCTGAAGAGTTCTTTTGGAACGACATTCTCGACATGTTCAATTCTAAGACCACCGATAACCAGCTTGGCAAGAATATGATAACTGGTAAATGGTCGAGGATTAACGGTGATTGCCAGAAGTTCAACGCTATTTACAAACATCTTCAGCGTCGAAGTGGTGAAAATGACCACGATCATGTCCAGAATGCCAAAGATAGCTTTGCGCAGTGTTATGCTGGGAAGGAGTTTGCGTATGAAAAATGTTGGAGTATTTTGAAAAATTATCTTAAGTGGGATGCCGAAGATCCTATTGACATTACATATCTCGAGGATATATTCGGGCGGACGGACGACCTCGGCCGAAAGAGATGGAGGCAAACGAGCCGCAAAGAAACAAGTCGACTTCAATGTCGAGCCGCAAGCTGGTGGAAGTCAATCGAGTAGTTTTTCGGGACATATATCCGAAATATATGCTCAAAAAGCCGACGCTCAAAGGGCTTGTTACGAGAGGCGGAGAAGGAAAAAGCTCTCGAAGAGAAGATCGAGATGGATTTTCTGATGATAGATCCGAATTTAAATCCTGACTCGGTAAAAGCGAAATCATCCGCAAGAGGCAAGAACGTCTAATCAAGAAATATCACCAAAGAGATGACTAGGTTTCGTATTATTAGTATGTGTTGTATTTTATTTTTTTACCCGTGTCGTTTTTTTTTTCGTATCGTTTTTATTAGTAAGTGTTGTTTTTTTTCCTTATTATTAAGTTATGTATTGTATTTTATTTTGAATGAAATGAATTTAGTTTATTTGGAAATGAAATTGAATAAAAAATAAAGTGGTAGTGGTGGGCCCCAAATGAAGAGGTTGAGGTTTGTTATGAGTGAGGGGGTTTGTTGTGGTTAGTTGTGGAGAAGTGGGATCTTGATGTGGCGAGGTGGCACTGATGAAGAAGTTTGCCTTGTCGTGACACCTAGTCCTCTTAGGGCCCTTGTTCATCAATCGGAAATCAAGACAAACCGGGCACTACGGTGAGACGTGAAAACACCCGATCCCATTCCGACCTCGATATGTGGAATAGTCTTGTTTGGTATATTCATTGGGTGAGAATGAGGTTTGGATTTGGTATGGATTAAAGAAAAGGAGGACAGATAAAATATATATTTAATGTTAAAATAATATTATTAAAAATATTATTTAATAATAAATTAGAGTTAGAAAGAATAATTGAAAAAGCTGGTGATTTGTATATTTCATAAAATGATTGGAACATTACAATTAATTGTATTTGGACATTTATATCCTCATATAAGTTAAAGTATAAGGGTATCGTGAGGGTATAAATGTCCAAACACAATTAATTGGAGTGTCTCAATCATTTGATAAAGTGTGCAAATCATCTTCCAATTGAAAAATAATATTGATGAATTTGTGGTTGTAAGTGGTTGTGCAGTAAAAGTACATGGAATCAAGTACAAAACCGACCAATTGCATTAGAAATGTGTTTATGGAATCGATTCATTCCATTCTTTTTAAATAAATGTAACAAACAACATTATTTAACTATTATTACATTCCACCACACTAAAACCCATATAACAAACACACCCTTAGTGTATTTGTAAGTGAAGATTTTGAATTTATGTCAAATAAAAGTGTAACTAAAAAGGATTCATTTTTCTTTTTTCTCACAAAAACCTCAATATAATTTAGGGCAAATGATTGAAAAAAGTATCATACTTGCCACTGTTTCTTTTTGTGGGTAGCGAACAAATTTTTTTGCTTTTGTGGGTAATTTTCTTTCAAATTTATCCTTTTTAGGATATTTTGCGAAATTTTTGGACATTTTTGCCCCTCTTAGCTAATAGAATTTTTTTTTTCCGAAGGGCAAAATGTCACATATTACCTTAAAAGGATGAATTTGAAAGAAGAGTACCCACAAAAGCAAAAAAATTTGTTTGCTACCCACAAAAGGAAATAGTGGCAAGTATGATACTTTTTTCAATCATTGCTCTATAATTTATCATGTTCAAAACGAACTTGAAAAGATTTTTATCTTACTTTTTTTAAATGATTTGTAGGTTTGAAGTGGGATCCATAAAGATCAAATAATGAGATATTCTCCATCTATTTTATTTGCATATGATAGCTCTAGTTATATTTAAAGTTTACACTTAAAAAGGTATTTTTGTCAATTATAAAAGCTAAATTTTTCTTTCTTTCTCTACCCTTCATTCATATATGGATAAAAAAAATTGGGGTCTCACAAAGTATCTTATCTAAACACACACACATAAACACACACATAATCAATTGATCGGAAATCAAATTTGTTAATTAAATTCGCCATTCATCATCAAATTTATTCAAAATCATTCAACTATTGTCAATTTGATCACAATATATTCATAATCGAACACAATAATGCAAATCACAACTTGAAATTCACGAAAATCATCAACATATGAAGATATTGAATGAGTTTAGAGTGTTGAAGAATGTAAAAGAATCATACCATCACGATGAGAATTAATTTTTTTCTATAGAGGGTCACTTCTATATACTTCTGACGAACTTTATTTATTTTATTTTATTTTTTTGTAAGTGTTAACATTTACGTTCGGAGAGATCATATGTTATCTGTAATTTTAAAATCACATGTGATTTATGAAATCATATTCCTAACATACAAATCACATATAATTTTTTCGGACAAAAATTTTAACATTAAAACAAAAGTCGAAATTTTTTTTTGTCGAAAGTATATTGAAGTCCGTCTATGAAAGGTATAAAAATTCTTATCGCGATAGTGTATTTTTTGTCGCTTAGTGATTTACTATTAGCAAGATATTTTATAACAAAAAAATGTGAAAAAGTGATTTTTATTGTTATTTTATTTTGATAAAAAAAAATAATAAATGGGAAATTTCATATCTCCCATTTACTTTAGTTGAAAATTTCATATGTACCCAAACATGCATTAAAACATTGTACATTATGCATTCACTACTTGCATTTTAAATATGTATGAAATTAATCATGAATGTAAGGTGATATATGAAATTAAACCAAAAGTAAATAACAATGGTTCATTGAATCTATAAAAATATTGTGTTTATACTGATCTCAACTATTTAACATTATCGAAGTAATTCGATATCTACATTTTGGAACTTGACCGACTCCTAAAAATGGCAATTGAGCCTCACGATCAAATATGATTTACAAAATCGATTAACACGAGGGGTTTTTTTTTTTTTTTTTTTTTTTTTAAGACAAAGACGAGTACGAGTTACATTCACTTCTCCATATTTATAAAGATGTTTTATGTCTTTTCTCTCTACACTATGAAATTTTCTATTATGATCCTACAATGCACACATGCATGTTTAATAATTTCTTATGAATGAGGTGTGACTTGATCATTGGTTCTATATTTGTTGCACGCTTCTAGGGCCGAGATGACAACACAAGTGTACTGTGTCGAAGCCGAACTTTTAGAATATGCCTCAACAGTCCTAGTTAGGCTCAATGGCTTACTATTTACTAGCTGACGAACAAGAAATCACATTATTTGATTTAACTCCATTCAACTTTATCAACCATACATTTGTTTGGCATAAATATAATCAATAAGTAAAAATCACTCTTCTAAAGTATACAACTTTTGTTGGAAGTAATGTCAACATGCCAAACAAAGAAGGCTTGTTATTCCTGTTGGGCTGCAAGTCTACCAAAGCAACAAACAAGCAAAGTCAAATCAAAAGTCAAAGACAGTTTTTGGTAGTTAGAAAATGGTTAAAAACAGTTATAGGCAGTTATGCCTGAAGGGACACAACCCTTGGTTCATACGAACCATCACATCCCTTCAGATACACCGTTTAGTTTAGTATCTATACACGTATTTGTAAAAACAGAAATGTAACCTTTTCCAGATTTATATATCAGTTTCATAAAAGGGTTCAAACCTAATTCCCGTGTTTTCTTTTTATTAATTCTTGAATGATGTATACATGAATGTTTGTTTGATCATTCGATCCTGGTGATGCAACAGACCTGTGCAACAGTGGTATCAGAGCGAAGGGATCAAACAACACAACAATTCATGATTCAATCATCAATCAAGTGTGACAACCCGTAATTTCGGTCATTTTTCAAATTTACTATTCATCTCGGGAATTTACTATTCACTAGTTACTATTCATCATTTTGCTATTCATCGTTTTTTAAGTCGGTTTGAGACTTTGAGAGGTTATTTCAAAATTTTACTATTCACAAAATACTATTCATTCCCGGAGAAAAATCATTATTCATGCTTCACTATTCATCATTTTTCATAAACTAGGTTTACGAGTATCAAATTCGCAGAATCGTAAGGGTTTAGCTGCGTATTCATGAAAAATCATTGAGGACATTTCATATAGACTAGAGTTAGTCTACATATCATCAGTAATATCATTTTCATATTAATTCATGCATGAGTTTGGATATTTCATTAACGTCTATTTATTTATTAAATAAACGCTATCGCATAATCATTTGTTTTGAATATTTGATCCGACACGTCCAAAAACTATCCTGATATATTTTTATACTCATTTTAAGACTATAAAATTATATTATTAGTTTACCCGATGTTTTGAATTTATTTTGTATATAAATTGTTATATATATATATTTACGACGGTTTTCGTAAATTCCATTCGATAATTATTATTTCACTCAATACTTGCGAGAAATGTATTTTTATAATTTTTATGACTTTGATATATTTTATTTTGTTCCGTTAAAATCGATTTCTAGCTAACGCTACACTTAATAATTAATTGTATGTACAAACTACACATTATACTTAATCTAAAATACATTTAATCCACAAAATTCATCAAACCCTTTACTCAAAAAGCCCTTGGCCGACCTCCCCCCCTAGTCACTGTTGGGAATTGCCGATTTGAAGATTACAAAACCACGAGCAAGAATGAAGAAAGAAGAAACAATGAGGGATGATTATGTAATATTTAGATAGCTTTTCTAGTAAGCTAATATTAGGGTTTTATGTAACCTCCCTCTCCTATATAAAGAGGGTAGGGCGTCTAGGTTTAATCATCCTATTCATTCATTTCATAGTAAAACTCTTTAATGAGAGTCTAGACACACGATTATAGCGTGTGTACATTAGTAGTAGTCTTGTTGAAACAAAGACCTTGATAGATCTTATGAGCACTCTTAGATCGTTAGTTAAACTTATGTAATCACAAGCTCACTAAAAGACAATCTCTATAACTTGTATTTAAGCGGAATTTAAACACAAGAACACAAATAACTAAGAACTTCTTTGATCCTCTATGGATCTTTTAATAAAACTAAAACTTTGTTTTTCAACTCATACATAATTCATACTATTGTGTTCCTTTTATAGACAAGGAACCCTAACTCGTTTCCCAAGAAACGTATAAACATAAAACTAAATATGATATACATTATCACTTCCTAATAAAGCTCATGTATATCCTAACTAAATCTAAAATATACGGAATATCTATATCCGCAGAAACCAACTATACTATAATATAACTTCAGTAGAATTCCTTCTTCAGCAGAATCCTTACTCTTCAGCAGAATCCATTCAGTATTAACTTCAGCAGAATCTCTACTTTGTAGAATTCCCAACAATCCTCCCCTAAACTGGAATTTGACTAGGTTAAGTTCCAGTTTCTTGATAGATCTTACAGCATAACAAGAGGATTGTAATCAAACACCATCAGCAAAGAACCAAAATAATTACATCTCTATGAAGATAAACTTTGAAACGCCAGATCTTTGCAGCAACAAATGACAAAAGGTACATCAAAACATATTAGTTTCATACTATTCTCATCACATCCAGGTGTGTTAACTCCTGTGAGAGGTGAATCATTGAAAATAATGGATTTGATGTCTCTTTACCAATAGCCATCACTACTGGAGTAGCCAAATGTTTGAGTTCGAAAACAATGGTACATTGATAACCATCTGATTTATTAGCAAATCAGCAACTATGAACGGATTTGACATGTTTTTACCTTTAGCCGTTTGCTCAGGACTAGTCAATTCTTAGGTAGAAAGAATCCCCTTGGTGAATTGATTACCAAATATGGTATTCCACTGCCTTTACCACAAGCCATATACATGTGGGCTAGTCAATTCTTGGATTCCAAAAAGGAATAAACCATAGTGAATTGAATACCATACAACCCTCAGCGATTAAGCATGGGTGGTTGCATACCCTATGATTTTGAGCAAACCATTACAGCTATCAACATATTTGATGTGTCTTTACAACTCTTTGACATAAACAAGGTACATCGGTGAGTTAATAACCAAGAACATAGAAATGTACAACAAATCTGCAAGCAAAGTTAGTCAAACAAAGAATATACATAATTTTTTTTTTTAACTAATAAAGAAACAAACAAATAAAGAAAACAAATAATACAACAATATAACAAGATACCAGACTTAAGAAGATGCTAGATGTTGCTGAAGTTGAGTCTTAATCAATCCAATCACTTGTTCAAGATGTAACCTATCATTCCCAACTGGATCAGAAGGAACTTCTAGCTTCTTTTTAAGCATACTTCTCATCAAGTTCACAGACAAAGGATAAATCTTATCGAGAGAACATACAAAAGTCATTCCATTATGTGTCTCCACCACATGCACACACGGCATAGGATAAAATCTCCAAGTCTCAACCTTCCACTTATGTGAATTCTTCCAAATAGAATACCCTTTACCATCTGAAGATTGAGAATCAAACAGAACTTGAAGATCACCCAACAAATATAGACCAGAACCTTGTGGTGACTGATTAGCATAATGCTTAGTGACAAGGCCATACAGTGTATTCAAATCTTGCCTATCGACCATATGAAATATTTCCTTCAAAAAGTTAAACTGCATAGAAGAATTATCCAGCCTAAAAATAGTGTTAAGTCTGTCCATCGGTCAAAGTCCAAGAAGTCAACACATCATGAGATCCTTCACGAAAAGCATCAGCAGATCCTTCTTAAATGAAAGTTGAATCAGCACCAGATCCAAAGAACTATCCACGAGTGACTTATGAATCCTAGTAGTGTATGTCCTATCGATCTCACGAGATGCCTTAAAGTAACATGTCTCCTTTTAGACATCCTTTTCTTCCTCCTTCCTGGTATATAAATCTCCATAGATACAGAAGACGGTACATCCTCAGATTCATCAGGGACATCTTTAGCATGAGTGGAAGAAGTAGAAGTAGACTTAATTGGAACAACACCACGCAAGGCATACATTCTTTCAGCTTCTCTGGCCTCTTGGATTTAGCAAATGCTTGTTCGAGCTTGCTTACCCAACTCTTCTCCTACTTTATCAACAAGAGTAATACTTGGTAATGCTTCAGAAGAAATAATATGAGGTTCAGTAGATTGAACCCTGTCAGCAGTATGTATAGCTTCAGAGATGCTTGAAGGAACAACAGGAGAACTCATCTTAGGTGTCATATCATCAAATGAATCTACAATCTCAACTTGCTTGGTTCTCTTTGCCTTTGGAGCATCTGCACTATCAGCAAGCCTCTTCAAATTGGTAGGTGGTATGATCTGCTTCATAACTGAGTGTACATATTAAACAAGACATCATCGATAAGGCCCAAACTTGTTTCTTAGTTAAACCATTGATAAACACTAGAACTCGATTATACACAACAATCCTCATATACTTTTTCTTCGAATGCAGTTTGTGGTCTTTCCCTTTTGCTTTATTTTTCCGGCAGAATGGTTATTCTTTGTGCAGCACTTGCTTCCTTTGTTGACCAAGAGCCACCATCTGACAGAAAGTTCTTACTATCAAAGTCTGCTCCTAAGATACTTTGAGCAAGAGTTGGATTGGATGCAGCTTGATTAGTGTAAGTATCCCATTGTTCATCAGTGAACTTAGTGGACATTTCATCAATTTCTCTTTGTCTCGGGAGGCAAATTGGTAGCAAACTGAGCTTGAAGCATTTGAGCCAATGCATGACTCTTCTTTATATTTGCACACTCAGCTAGAAATCTTTCTTGTTCTTGCCTTTCCTTTTCATTGACTAGATCAGACCCAAGCTCTTCAGCAATCATTGCTCCTTTCCCTTTGTCGGCAGGATCATGAGCGAATCAAGATACTCAAAATAGGAAC
The DNA here is from genome assembly GCA_910596185.1 of Chrysanthemum makinoi. Lineage (NCBI taxonomy): Eukaryota > Viridiplantae > Streptophyta > Magnoliopsida > Asterales > Asteraceae > Chrysanthemum > Chrysanthemum makinoi. The sequence continues at coordinate 106,830,632 of OU343220.1, forward strand.
TTGGAAGAAACACCAATGGAAGCATCAGCAGAACATGTTGAGGAGTGTCTTCGAAGTAACATTAGCATGAGGGTCTAAGTTAAAACTCCTTCCAAAGAATAAACACTTCACCATGATCATCTGCTGAAGGTGAAGGACCTTGTGGTTCTTGTACAACTGAAGCTTGACCAGGTTCAGAATCAACATCCATCAATGGAGCATCAACATTCTCATCAATGGTTGCCACATTGTCCACACTTTGCAATTTTGATGAATCAGTGAATTCCTTGCTCAAATATTTTCTTGTTCTCCTTCTAGAAAACAGAATAGGTTCTTTGTGCTTAGATGATCCAACAAACAAGGAATAGAAGCATGGGTTTGTTGAGCAACATTAGCCAATATATCAAGTGAATCCAAATCAAGATCCTCTTGTTCCTCATCAGAAGAAACTACAAGCTTCTTTTTGCTGTTATGCTCAAGTTTGTCCTCTAAAGTCTGAACCTTTTTCTTTAACTCCACACTCTCATCACCAAGTGTAGACTTAGTCTCAGCAAGCTCCCTTTTTAGATCTGTAACTTCTTTCACAGTCCTGTTGAGCAAAGCATATACAGATGTGAGAGTAATAGGGTCCTCAGCTCCACCAACAGATTGTCCAGTGGTAATGGGAGCATCATTGGACCTTTCAGGAGAAACATGTTCATGCTCAAAGACAGGACAACTATCATCAAAAGTCTCTCTAATAGGACTAGGTGTGGCACGTCTATTAACCTCATGCCCAAACTCATCAATATTATCATGAGTAGGTGGTGAACTAGAACTAGGTATAGGCAAATGTGTGGGTAAAGGTTGATCAGAGTAACATGTGCTTTCGCCAGCGAGTAGTGGAAGGGCCCTCATCCATGGCAACTGATGGAGTACGATCGGCAGACAAGTGAGTAGAGGGTGGAGTACCAACAACATTATCCTCATCGCGACCTCATTGCCTTGAGGCAACATAGCTGCTACCAAAGAATGATGTTCCCCCTCAAAATGAGTTTTCATTGAAGCAAATAGTTTAGCAGTTAAAGCTCCTATGGGACAAAAAGCTTGGACTTGGGTTGTAATGTCTAAGATCATTTGTAAAAACCTAGGGTAAATTAAAAACTTATGCTTTTTCCTCTGAACATTTTCAACCATATTATGAAAAATATATTTAGAAAAATTATAAGTTAACCCCTGTGACAAACATACAATCCCACAACCCAATTGAGTATAAAATTGATCCCAACCCCCTGACTTATTACTAATACATTGAAGTAAAGTGTGTACCAAAAACCTTCACATAGGGCAAAGCTTGTTTTTCTGCCACAAATCTGTTCTAGTACCTTGATAACCCACGCCGCCCCATTGGCAAGTATCTCAGAATTAGAGTGATAAACCCCATCTACATCATCCAAATGAAGCTTTCTTCGGATTAACTCCTCCGTCACAACATACTCTCTTTCAGTGAGCGGCAATCTCGGTATCACTCGTTTTGTAGCAGATGCCCAAAATTGTGTAACCATGATTCATATATCACATCACGGAGAATGCGTTAAAGCATAATGAATCTTTGATTGCTTCAAGAAATCCACCATTGGTTCATATAATTCATGACCCTTTGTCTTTGTTCCTTAAAAGCCACTTTGTTATGATCTTTCTTGAAGTGAAGCGCCATGGTAAATCATGATAAGAGGTTATGATTCATGCAACGGAAGTGTTTTAATTCAAATGAGGTGGGAATCGTGTATTTTGAGCGAAGATATGTAAATTGGTTAATAATGGAAGTTACCCAATTGATGGTCAAATATATCGGAACTCATGTTGACCATATCTTACGTGGAAAATAACTTCAACCAATTTCAAACTTAACACTTCAGCAGAAACAAGTCAAACCATGAATAAGGTCAATCAGCAGAAAGTTCTCAAGAGGCTAAGCAGTCTCCAGAAATATCTTTTATCTGTGACACCAACTCGCATTAATTATCATAACACCTTGAATCCGCCTATAAGATAATCCCAATGCACACTTACCATAAATCATTTACTCCCAATTATCTTCACAAACCCTAAGTTCTCCAAAAATATCACAATCATCAACAAAACCATGTCTACTAATCGGATATGTTATTGATCCAACCTCCTCTCCATCATCATCATCATCATTATCCAGTGATGATTTTCGCCAATTTGTACGATCTTCTTATCAATATAAACCTCTACCTTTGAAGTCCCCTTTCTCCCTTCTTCTGAAGATGATAGTGTAGTGGATCCAAGTGAGTCTTCTAGTGATTCTGATGACTCCTCGGATCGCTCTAGAGCCAAGTCTGTGGTGATAGCACTTCCTGCATCATCTCATATCGGTAAGGGAAAGGGTAAAAGAAAGATGGAGTGATTGCTTTATGGTGGAACGCAGTAGATGGAACAATGAAGATTTTCATATCATAAATCCATCTACTATATTCATCTTCATCATCTTCGTTTTCATCAATCCATCCTTCCCATTATGATCCTTAGCTTCTTCGATCGTCTTGGTCATGCATATCCAGCGTTTGGAATAGATGATAGAAGCTAGTATAGGTTTAGTAGATCTTGTATAGAAATGGTCTTGTATTTTCATTTGAAGTTGATTGTAAGTTGTAAGTTGTAAACTGTTTCTTGAATGAATGAATGAACAATTTAACTTACTTCTCTTCAAGAGAAATAGTTAGTTTACTTCAAGACTTGTCTTCAGATAGAAACACGCTTGTAGCTTACTTGACCATATTCCAATTAACCAAACTTGGTGAACATTATCTTATTTATGCATTCATTTGCAAAAGCAGAACCTGAGAGAAACACACAAACCAAACCAAACAAACAAAACTAAAAGAACATTAGTTTGGTTAGTGTTAGCAAACTAAAATATAAACAAAAGTTACAAAGTTTACAACAAGAATCCTCCCCCGAGGCATATGCCTCCTCAATCCTATGCCTCCCTTAAACTTTGCAGTTAAGGGTTAAGCATCCCAATATTGACCACTAGGTGTAGAAACCTTGGTCCATCAAAAGCCTTAGTCAACAAATATGCCACATTATCATCAGTGTGAACCTTAACCACTTTTATCAAATGTTTTTCATATGCATCTCTTAGAAAGTGGTGCCTGATTTCAATATGCTTAGTTCTACTGTGGAAAACTGGATTTTTAACATTGCATATGGTACTTTGATTATCAATAAAATTGTTGTGTTCATGAAGTTAAACCCATAATCCAACAATTGATTTTGTATCCATAGTACCTGACCACAACAATTTGCAGCAGCAACATACTCTGCTTCAGTAGATGAGGTAGCAACAATAGTTTGTTTCTTGTTGCCAAGAAATCAATATTTTCCAAGGAATTGGCAACCTCCAGTTGTAGATCTTCTATCCAGATTTGCACCAGCATAATCACTATCACTATATGCTTACAACTTAAAAGGAGACTCTTTTGGGTACCAAAGACCTAAATGGGGTTGGCCTTTTAGATACATAAAGATCTTTTTGACTGCATTCAGATGGGAAGCAAGTGGAGTGACTTGATGTCTAGAACAAGCACTCACAGCAAAGGTAATGTCAGGTCTAGAAGCTGTTAAATACATCAATGAACCAATCATAGATCTGTATAAGTGAACATTGACAGTTGGATCTGGTTCAAGGTTGTTCTTTGGTTTTGGAGCTTCATAAGGTGTAGTGGCAGTTCTGACATTCTCCATATCAAACTTCTTCAAAATGTCTCTCAAATATTTCTCCTGATGTATAAAGATACCATCAGGTTTCTGCAGAACTTGTAAACCCAAAAAGAAAGTAAGCTCCCCATAGCACTCATCTGAAACTCTCCCTTCATCAGCTCCTCAAACTCCCTGCACCAAGCTTCTTTTGTGGAGCCAAAGATGATATCATCCACATAAACTTGTACAAGTATGATATCTCGTGGAATTCTTCTTTAGGAAAAGTGTTTTGTCAATGGCACCTCTTCTATAACCATGCTTCAGCAGAAATGATGAAAGCCTAGCATACCATGCTCTTGGTTCCTGATGTAGTCCATAAAGAGCCTTAACTACCTTGTAAACATGCTTAGGAAGATCTGGGTCTTCAAATCCTTTGGGTTGAGTGACATAAACTTCCTCTTCTATTTCACACATAGTAAAAGCACCTTTAACATCCATTTGATAAACCATAAATCCCATGTAAGATGCATAGGCCAAAAAACATCCATTTGATTAAAGGTACTTAATGCGCATATTTGCTAACACTTTAAGGAGTTACGTTGTGTGTTCGGTGTTAGTGAAGGGGTGTGATCTACAGAAGGTGCTTAATGCTCACATTTGCTATCACTTTAAGGAGTTAAATTATAGTGCTCAGTGTCTCTATTACTTGAGGGTTTATCAAGATTTGGAGTCACGTGGATAGTGCAAGATATAAGACGCATACGTTGGTGTTCATACTGGTTCTCCATTCCTATGGTGGATTATTATTCTACGCTAATTTGACTTTTCTGCTGTTGCGCTTTATTTCCTTTTGTTTAGTTGTTAAAAAATAATAATAATAATAATAATAAATAAATAAATAAAAAATCGAGAGATGGTTAGTATAATTTTGAGGGGAAGCATATTGTTTATATACTTACCATCTACATGCATCACTTGAGGGGAAGCGTCTACGCGTTGCACAAGACCCCTAATAGCAAAAAGGGAAGAAGATTAGTAGTGTGGCAGCGGATTATTTGTGATGACATGTTTTAGCATTGTTTCTTCATAACAGGTTGTTTTGTAATACCAAGAAACTGGAACTTAACCTTGTCAATTCAGTTTAGGGAAGATTGTTGGAAATTGATTTGAAGATTACAAAACCACGAGCAAGAATGAAGAAAGAAGAAACAATGAGGGACGATTATGTAATATTTAGATAGCTTTTCTAGTAAGCTATTATTAGGGTTTTATGTAACCTCTCTCTCCTATATAAAGAGGGTAGGCGTCTAGGGTTTAAGCATCCTTTTCCTTCATCCTTTTCATTCATTTCATAGTAGACATCTCCAATGAGAGTCTAATTAACGAATAGAGCGTCTAGTAGTTGTAGTAGTAATAGTTTCTTTGTTTTAATTAATAAAGAAAACCTTATTAGTAATGTTGATTGTTATTATTCCATGTGCATCAATCAATCAATATTGCTTATACCCTAGTTGAGTCAGGATCTTGGATTCAACAGTCACCCTTTTTCATTAATTAAAAATGACCACCTAAGAGTACACATACACAAGTTGGATAGATATTTGTATATTTCATCATATTAACTAATCAAATACACATTCAAACACATACCAAAAGGTGAAATAAAATAAAAACTCTCTCCTTTTCTATGTTGAGAACCGGACAAGGCAAGAAACAAGGAAGAAACATAAAGTTTTTCAAGATCAAGTGCTTAAACAAACCCTAGTATACTTCTATATAAGATTTTGAAATAAAAACCAAGAAGTAATTAGTACCTAGTTACTTAAACCTCATCATAATAACTAGTAAGCTTTTCATAATCTTTACTACTCTTTCATAATCATTCTTGAGCTATTTTATCATTCTAGTAAGAAAACATGCAAGTATCTTATGTATTTATACCACTTTTATTGATTTTTAGTACTTATTATGAGTTTAAATTATCCTATAATTATTCCCATGAAACCTATCATTATTGGAGAATTTTAGGAACCCATGACACCCTAAGAAGGTGTATGGTAGGTTTATAATAGCTTTGGTGTTGATTGGAAGGATTTAGAACAAGTATTACACAAGAAAAATCATTTTCCACAACACAAGATTGAGGTCGATCGCTTTTACAAAATCTGGAAATTTCCACAGGTCATGGATTATTTTGGGCTAGATATTCAGAAAATAGACTTTAAAACGAAAACGTGGTCGCTTGAACGGGTTAAAACAGATTTATAACGGAAGTTACTTATTTCTTTTTAATTTGAAAACTAATTTTCAAAAAGGTAAGTGTTAAGGGTTATTTTAAGGGCAAAAATGAGTTTTAAACATTATCTAAATGAGTCGATTTATTAAAAATATATTAGTATATATTAACACGAAACCAATGGTATATAAAACGTAGAAAACGGACTTATAACGACTAAGTTACACGCGTTTCAAATAGGGTTATCGTAACTATTTTTCACAAGTAATAACACTTACATATTTTTACTAGTCCAAAATGGTTATCGCAAGTGACCGTGTTTGGAGTCATTTTTCATATCGATAGAATATTTTTGAGAAAACGATGTCTACTAGTAAAAATGAGTTCGCCTAGCCTATTTTTCAAAATGTTCAACAGTTTGTCAAATGAAGGTATAATGAATAATTTACGATCACCCAAAGTTAGTCATTTTCATGAATTGTCAAAGTGTATTATTTTTACACGAAAACTATAATCTCTTTATAAATCACTAAATGACTATACTGTAATATAGATTTCACGCACACATCAAACCATTAACACAAGAGGCGTATAATATGGTTTTAGAGAGAGAAAGTTAGAGGTTTGGGAACTTTAGAGAGAAAGAAAAATCTTATTATGAGCTCCAACTCTCTACCTTGGTAGAGAGTATTTATAGTACATACATAAATCGCCACCTATGGGCGTGGATCGCATAATGGGTAAAGATCCGTCCGTCTCCACGCGGATACAAACTAAATACTACTTAACTTGTAATAATCTACGACTACGAGCTTTCTAACGATTACATATACTTGAGGTGACCGACTCTTTAATAACTGGATTTACTAAATCCTAACAATCTCCCCTAAGGAGGTCACCTCAAACACACATTAAAAATTACATTGAATACAAACAGATATTACATTATAAATTGTTCTTGCATTCTTGATGTAGGACTTTGCTCTAAAGCTCGTAGTCATCGATTCTTCATTATTGCATGTTTGGTTAATCCAAGTGGAGGTCTTTATCTGATCCATGTGATAATGAGTTTTGCGCTAGCTTTGAGATCATCAAGAATCATAAATCTCACCCATCCATTGTGGTGTTGGTATTATGTGATGTTGTGACTTTTGGACCGACATGCTCACATTTTGGATCATGATTTCTTCTCATCAGAGTAGCGGAAGCTTTCGTTGACTCATGATATTGGCAACAAAGTAGCATAAGCATGGAGTGATCGAGTCATTGATGCAATTATCATGATTTCTTTAGAAATGAATGTATTGTGTGAGCATGCGGCTATGGATTGACCGCATCATTCGATCAAATTTAAACGTCGGGCGCACTGCATACAACAGTTAGCAATAAATCGCACGAAAGTGTCTTTGATCACTTTCTTTAAATTGAGGTACACCGACCACGGTTCCCTCGCTGATCAAGCATACCGCCTGCGGATCGTGTATAATTCTTAAGAACTTTGACAGGTTTCGCATGTTCTAGCTGTTCTCAAACCGAACGTCTCAAAGAAGACAACACGGAGTGAGGAACCGGTAATTGAGATTCATGATTAATGAAAAATTGATGAAAAACAATCGTGTACCGCACGATAGAAATTGTTTTTTCAATACAACGAAGGTTTTAATGAGAATCAATTATCAATCATAAACACCTTTTATTTTGAAATATTAGTACACAGTCGATGTGCTAACGAAAATTATTTTTGAGCACAACGACCCGGTTTTTCAAAGGTATCCGTCAATCCATGACTGAACAGGATTGATTCAAAATATTGAATCGCCCCATTGTTTCTCGCTCGGTTGTCACATGGTTGATCTATTGGATAGATCTCACATGCCACCTATCAGGAGCTTGTTTGATGGTCTGTAAGGCTTTCCATCTTCATTGTGAATATGTTTGCATATCACTCAGATGTTCTGGCAATACCACAAGGATAATGTGTAGGACTCAAGATATAATCTCTCTTTCCACATTGTGTGAAATAGAGAGTCTTCATTGACAGAGTCCTAAGGAGATTTATTTGATGATCTCGTGGCTCTAGACTCAATAGTGCACATTTGGTTCCTATGCCGGAGACTAGGAGAGGGTCTCCTTCTTCAATATCAACAATCTCTAAGAGAAAGTCGGTAGATAATGTCGGTTCTCAGAGAATGAAACAAGTCCTTTTAAGAGGAACTTGAGTAGCTTGGGAAGTTGTAGTGCAGTGCGCCACTGGGTCCATGATGTCTTGTCTTCATGTTACCTTGGTAACCACCAAGAGCATAAGAATTGAACCCGGTTTCTCGCCTCTAGGTTGAATAAATGGAGGGCTATTTCTTTTCACCCTTTTCTCATTTCATTTTTTTTTCATTCTTCAACCCCTTCAGTGCTTACCAAGACTTCATAACCAGAACCTTGTTGGGTTTATTCCAAGACTAGCTCTGCCTCATCCGCACTCTTCCCATTTCTCACTTTTCTCCTTTTTTCATCAAACCTAAGGACTTCTTCACTATCTAGGGGATTGTCCCAGGTAGATCCCTCCGACTCACGGATCATGGGAACTAATACCTAACCTTATCTTCCTTATATCACCATACATAACGTAAAGTTGGTCGGTCTATTTGGTATTGTTCATCCGCCATTGGTACCAATTGAAAACCATTTGAAAATCAATCCGGATACTTGTGATATATTATCAAAACATTTTGTACCTGAATTGTTTTTGATAATTTTAGAAATAGAGCTCCCCCTCAACATGTGCATCATGCATCATTTTGTAATAGAAATAATTTTCATCTTTGAGGGGTTTACTTGCATCTAAGAGTAGTTATATGAAGAATGTGGTTTTCAAAATAGTTGCTACCCCTCAATATGTGCATGGAAATTTGAAAATGTTTTGCACATATTAGGAAAAAGCGCACATTGAAACAAATTGATCACGTTTCAAATCTTAGTGGTTTAAGATAGATGCTCCCCTCAACATGTGCATGGAAAATTTGAAATCGTTTGGCACATGTGGGAATGAGAGCTTGTTCATCCTTATAAAACCATTTACCAATTATCGATTAAATCCAATTTAAATCACAAATTCTCCCCCGATCACAATTATCAAATCATTTGAGATTTGAGATCTCTGTAGATTTAAATTGATTTTGAAAGCCTTTAAGGAGAATTGTGACTTGATTATGAAAACATTTTGACTGATAATGATCGGATTTTGAGACTTTAAACTCCATTGATTAAACATGCATGATTATCTTTTGAAAAACAATTGTATGACAAATAACCTTTTGATTTAATTGAAATCATTCTCCCCTCAATCAATGACATAAGTTGTTGATTGAGAGATAGATATTTTGACAAACATTAAGTTCAGATGATTTTCAAAAATTGAGTCCGAGTTATTTTTCAAAGCAATTAGTTTTCATAAGATAGTAAGTAATTGTTTATAGAATCAGAGCATGAGATTTGAAGACCAAGATAAAGCATGGCTCTGTTCTTTCTTTGAAAACGGTTATTACGAAATGACAATAAGCCATTGTTTCACTTTTCCATATATATATATATATATATATATATATATATATATATATATATATATATATATATATATATATATATATATATATATATATATTTATATATATATATATATATATATATATTTTATTTTATTTTTTTAGGAAACGAACTTATGTACATTCAAGAACATCTAAAGACCGTGACATTCTTTGAAAGTCAACACAAAGTCCGTAGATGATATCGAACAAGGAAAAACATGACAAAATAACAATATTTTTGGAATTTTTCAAGATTTTCCAATTTTTATGGGTTTTTGAAAGTTTTATATTTTTCTCTTTGCTTTTTGAAGATTTTGCAATTTTGTATTTTGCTTTTTGAATAGATATTTACAAGAGATAGATGAAGGAAAACCTTTTACTCCTCTTCTTCCTCTTGAAGACGTTTGAGTGTTTCCGGTTGTAGGCTCTTAAGACCAAGTCGTGGAAGGATAAACTCAAAACGTTCTCTAGGAAGAGCTTTGGTGAAGATGTCTGCTAACTGGTATTCAGTCCTCACAAAATAAAGTTCCACCACACCGTTTTCTACTTGCTCCCTGATGAAATGATGTCGAATGTCGATGTGCTTTGGTCTTGAGTGTTGTACGTTGTTGCATGAGAGAGCAATAGCACTTTTATTATCACAAAGAGAGGATTTTGTTGAATTCAAAGCCATAGTCCGATAATTGGGATCTCATCCATAGAATTTGAGCACAACAAGATGACATGGCTATGTATTCAGCCTCTTAGAGGAAATAGAAGTACTCATTTGCTTCTTTGAAGAGCGCCACAAGCTTATCACCCAAAACACGAGAGCACCTCCGACGCATTCTCGACGAGTATCTTGACATCCTGCATGATCGCATCGACGATAGGTCGTTAGTGACATACCTGGGTGTCCTTCTCCTACCAAAGTCCCATATTGATGGTTCCTTGGAGATACCGGAAGACCCGTTTAACCGCTTCAAGGTGCTTTTTGATAGGCTTAGCCTGATATCTAGCACACATGCAAACAGGAACAAGATGCCCGGTCTACTAGCGTGAGGTACATCGGGATCCAATCATACTACGATATTTCGTTTGGTCTACCATGATCCTTGAGTGGTCCTCATCTAGTTTAGTACGCTCTATCATGGGAGTGTCAACAGGATCAGAGGATCGAAAATACTAGAGATTTATGTGATTCGGGGGGTCGGGGAAGCTCAAAGAATGAATAAGACATGGTATTGTTTAGATTGATGTAAAGGGAAGATGTGTGTGTTTCTAGAGAGAAGAAGAAGAAACCACACACACCTTATTTTACAAAGTGAACTTCCTACCCTCCTAGTTGGGACTAGGAGGGGTATTTATACTTCAACAAGCCTAACTTAGCACTATTGACTAAACTAGTCCTTGTGAATGAGTAAAAGAAGAAACTAATGCAATTCCCGTAATGACTTCACTTTAGCGAGGCTAACAATCTCTCCCCAAGTGATGTCATACGGGAGTTGCTTACAATGTTCCCTACAAGCAAAATCAAATACAAAACATAAGCACAGCAGCTCTAAGAGTGTCTTCATAGTCTTCAAACATCATGAATCTTCTCAGCTGCTATCTCTTTACTTGTAGAAGAACAATGCGAGCAAATCTAATTAGGGATTAAATCTGACCTTTTTGCTCTCCCCTAATTAGTGCTCTCCCCAAACTGACAACCTTTCTGATGAATTTTTCAAGAAGTCTTTTGATAATTAAATTAGAACCGTCTTTAGTCTTCTAACATGCAGCGGAAAATGTAGAGAAGACTTGTCGACTCGACCTTCTTCAAGATTGTCAATTCCGGGGAATAAAATATCAACATCTTCATCTCACCAAATTCATTCCAGTTATCTTTCATATATCAAATCAGCCCATAATGTACACATTTCTCTCCCCTGATGGTTACGATTTATCGGAATCAGCATATAATTGTGTACATGAAGCATTAATGGAAGCATTCTATCATAAATCAAATCAGCCCGTGAGAAGATGTCGATGAACAATACCATTTGACATTGTCTAACTCATCTCAACCCCTTGTATCAAAATTCAACGGTCTGCGTAGTAACCACATGTGAAGATAACCCAATATGACGAACTTGAGAAAGAAGTAAAATCTCCCAGACTGGTTACTTAAGCTTGTACTATCCTTGTGAAAAAGAACAGTGTACCCATTGTACAAAACCTCTTGACGTATCCTCAACTACGTGAGACACCGAAAGTGATAGCTACTTTGTGGGTTAAGAGAGAAAGAATCACAAAAGTAACTAGATAGCAAGTCTTCATCACACTCAACATATTTGCCCACACAAGTCATCTTCGCGGAAGGGAAGAAAGAAAGAAGACGAAATAAGTAAACTCGTCGTCACAAACGTCACTTCAAACCCAAATAAATAATAAAGAGTCATCTCCGTGGTCACATTTGAAATTCACCGAAAACTTTAGCCGTGAACGTAAATCCTCGTGAAAATTTTATATGACCAAATACCACTCATTATCAATGTAACATTTGTATCCTAATTTTTTGTGCTAAATATGTCATTAACTAAAAAAATACGGATATCATTCTATTCGTCCATCACATGCATCCCAAATACTTCAGATATGTCCCATAGCCCAAATCCAATGGAGAAGCCCGAATGTAAAACTGAAATACCAGATCCATACACCCACGTTCCAAATCAGAAATACATTTAACCACATATAAAGGATAACAACTCACTTAACCTAAACCTAAAACATATGTACGCCTCCCTTTTTCTCACAACTCAGCTTCTAAAAAATGTCCTACTCTCCCACTTCTTATCTTCATCAAAACGAATCAAAGCTCTATTGAGAACCTCATATAGATGATTCATACAAGCACAAATCCATCCTAACCCAACCTTTGTCTTCATGTTATTTATTCCGAATCAAGAAGTGAACGAGAGAGTCTTCAAGATCTTTTAAAAAAGGTCTCGGGTAGGTGTTTTTTTCTTAAGTTTTGAGTTTAAACCGATTTGAAAGAAAAGTGATAACAATTTTGTTATTGTTTTTTCTTTGTTTAAATCGGAGAGTAACAAGAAACTGATATGTTTCTATATGGATCAATGATGATGGATGATTCAAATGAAACAATCTTGAAAAGATTGCAAACAACATGAATCGAATCTGAGATTGTTATATGTTTTTCTTTGTTGTTTGAGAGTTGGGGAGTGATATGTGAGGGTCCTTTGAAGTGAGTCTAGGTCTAAGGGATGGTTTCGGACCTGGTGATGTAATGAAGTCGAGGGATGGTATATGGTATGTGGTGTTTGTGGTCTAGGTCATGTTTACGCGTAACTATTTTTCTTCAACTCCTTATGCGTAACCTCTTTAAACCATACGCGTAACATGTTTTCTTAAGCGTAAAAAACATACGCGTAACAAAACTTGCTTATGCGTAAGCATGGTCTAGGTTATGCGTAAACCATACGCGTAACTTCACAGCTACGCGTAACAACTCTGTAGATACACCTTATGCGTAAGTTTAGGGTTTTGACCCTTTGACCACTTTTTCCGGCGAGTTTTTCAGACCAAAATAACCGTTCAGCTTCATATATACCCAGAAAAAAGCATAAAAACTGCTTCTTGACCCATTAAACCATGAGAAACTGACGGTTGACCACATGGTATTTCACGAGTATTGGTACAAAAACAAGTCACAATACAAAAGTTAACAAGAAACTGATTCTTGGACTGTTGGGACACAAGAAACAGAAACTGAAAAACTGCATATAAAAAGTGTTGACCTTTTTGACCAAAATGATACAAGCATATGTCTAAACACTGTTAACACAAAAGTTGGAAAAAAATTTCCGAGACAAAAAATATTGGTGAAAAACAGTTTAAACACATAATCGAAACCACACAAATCGATAAAAACAACAACCTGGCTCGTTATACCAATTGTAGGATCGAAAATACTAGAGATTTATGTGGTTCGGGGGGTCGGGGAAGCTCAAAGAATGAATAAGACATGGTATTGTTTAGATTGATGTAAAGGGAAGATGTGTGTGTTTCTAGAGAGAAGAAGAAGAAACCGCACACACCTTATTTTACAAAGTGAACTTCCTACCCTCCTAGTTGGGACTAGGAGGGGTATTTATACTTCAACAAGCCTAACTTAGCACTATTGACTAAACTAGTCCTTGTGAATGAGTAAAAGAAGAAACTAATGCAATTCCCGTAATGACTTCACTTTAGCGAGGCTAACAGGATCACTATAATCAAATCCAAATTTCTTTAAAATCTCATTAGCATATTTAGATTGATTTATAAAAATGCCTTCGGGACTTTGTGAAATTTGTAATCCTAAGAAAAATGACATTTGTCCCATCATTGACATTTGAAATTTAGAACCCATTTCAATAGAAAAACGGTCACACTCATTGGGGTCAGTCGAGGCAAACATAATATCATAAACGTATATTTAAATGTGAATTAAATGTTTGCCTGACTTCCTGGTGAACAATGTCGGATCAACTGCTCCTTTGTTGAATCCAGTGGATAGAAGAAACTTTGATAGCGTATAATACCATGCCCTTGGAGCTTGCTTTAAACCGTAAAGAGCCTTTTTCAAACGATAGACGTGAGTAGGATGCTCTGGATTCACAAAGCTTTCAGGTTGGCTGATGTATACGACTTCTTTAAGATCTCCGTTAATAAACGCCTTCTTTACATCCATTTGATAGACTACCATGTTCTTACTTGCAGCATTAGCCAAGAAGATTCTAATTGCCTCGATACGAGCAACAGGAGCAAATGATTCTTCAAAGTCAATACCCTCCTCTTGACGATATCCTTTTGCAACCAATCGAGCCTTGTTCTTTAAAACATCACCATGCTCATCAAGTTTCACTTTGAAGATCCACTTTAGAGCAATGATCATAGCACAATCTAGAGCAGGTACTAATTCCCATACATCAAGTCGATCAAACTCATGAATTTCTTCTTGCATGGCATTGAACCAACTGTCTTCATTCATGGCAGTTTTGACATCTTTTGGTTCGACCTTAGAGAGTACGAAGTTGAAGATGCACCATAAGGCATCGGTTGGAAGTTGTTTCCGTGTGGATACTCGACGAGAGAGGTTTCCAATGATGTTGTCCAACGGATGATCATGTGTCCATTTTCTGAGGTGTTCATGTGGCTGTTGTTGAGGAACTGATGTAGCAGAGTCGATATCTCCTGATGAAGATGGTTCTGATGATGATTCAGGAGCAAATATGTTTTCAAATGGAGCATCTTCGGGAGTAGAAAAGGGGTTAACTTCATCATTGATGCCAGAGACATATCCATGATGTACATTCGATGATTGATGATTTGTTGATGAGACAGAGTGATCAGCAGAAGACGCTTCTTGACTTAGTGACATGGAAACTGAAGGGTTAAGTTCATTGAAAGAGATAGGAGCAGCCTCTGATGATGGAATTGACATTTCATTAGCATTTGGCTCATAGTGTTCATCAAACATTGGATCAAACAATTTCTTTAAATCATCTTCTGATGGAGGTACATAAGGAGTTGCTGGTGAGAGATTTGAAACGAGAGTAGAACTGATAGGACTACTTGATGAAAGTTGAGATGCGGGTCCAGAACTGGTTTGTCCTGGAGCCATTTGACCGGTCAGCTCATCGAACATAACGTGAATTGTTTCCATGATATTTCGGGTTCTCTTGTTGTAGATTCGGTAACCCTTCTTGTTTGGCGCATAACCAACAAAAACTCCAATATCTGCCTTTGCTCTTAATTTACCTAAGTCTTGACTGTCATTCATTGGATAGCACAAAGCACCAAACACACGAAGGTAGGAGAGATCAGGTTTTCGTTTGTGAACAAGTTCATATGGAGTTTTTCCATGAGAGGTATGAATAAGGGAACGATTTTGGGTATAGTAAGCAGTGGCAATGGCTTCAGCCCATAGAAACATTGGAACCTTTGAATAAATTAGCATTGTTCTTGCGGCTTCCACAAGAGTTCAATTTCGTCTTTCAACTACACCGTTCTGTTGAGGAGTTCGTGGAACACTTCTTTGATGAATGATAACGTCTAAAATGAACATGTTTTTAGTAGCGTTATTGTTGGTTTTGTGCATGATAATTGGCTATATTTACTCATAACTGTTGCAAAAGTGCAAAAGATGCGTATTGTGTATGTATGTGTAGCCAGGTATCACGAATGATGAAGAAATGAAGTTTTTATGCACATTTGGAAGATTCTCGAGGAAGGAAGTCGAGCAAGGAAGCTTTTGGATTCAATGTTTGGGAAGTACAATGATTTCTAAGTATCTCTGACAGAAGGAAAGATCAAGTTTTGCCTTGGAAATCATCAGCGAGAGCGAAGAATGAAGCGAATAAACAAGAAAGTCAACAAAAGTCAAAAGAGCAATACCCAGCCGTTCGGTCGTGACCCGTAACCGGATCCGGCTGGGCAAATGGTCAAATCGCAACCGATCCGGTTGCCATCACAACCGATCCGGTTGCAAAAGCTGCAGTTACACAAAGTTGCATTTATTGTTTCCTTAACTCCCCATAATCATTAGAGGCCGATCATTTCTTGATATTAACTATTTGGGAACGTTTTTGGCCAGTTGTGGAAGCATACTTGGCTATATAATGAACCTAGTCCTAGTTTACTAGGTGTGACACAACAAAAAGTTTATTAGTTTACTTCAAAACTAATACCAACCATATTATTCAACCCAAAAGCTTAGTCTTTACTGAAAAACGTCCAGAAGCAAGGAGGGAACCATTCTCATCCATAGTTTTGGTAATTTGGAGTTATACGGTGAATCTAGGTGATTCGAGGCGCGTGGTTGCTACAATCCACGAATTCTAATTCTTGTAATCGCAAAAGTTTAGGTATTCTATGAACTTTGTTATGGATTTCTATTCTCTTGAATTATTGGAATTACTTTGTTATGATTTGTGTTTAGTTATTATTATCATGGAGTAGTTTTGGGATATACTTGTGTATTGGGATGTATATAATCATTCTAGTGTTCTTAATATGAGATGCATGTATATATGATCTTGTTTAAATAAGTTTGTTGGAAAAATACTAGTCTTGGTTTGATTTGTTGATAAAACATGTTTTAAGAAAAAGGACCGAAAGGATTTCTCTTGTGTTTTATTCCAAAAAGTTAAGTGACAAACTAGTATGGGGATATGGTGATTGACAACCACCATGTTTGCTTATTAAAACCAGACTAGGAACATTTTCATCACGAAAGGGTCGAAAGATTCGTAAGAACAAGTTTAATAAGAACATGTTGCAAACAAATGGAATTTCTAAAGGATAATCATTAGGATAAGGACCGAAAGGATTACATAAATGTTTTTGTTCTTAGAATGATTTTTACAAACATATACCATGGTTGGAGATCATTTGCTTATGATTTGTGCATCACATCAAGAGTTCACACCAAACCTTCATGAACACTATTTATGATTGATTATAGACTACACACAAGTATATATTTATATTTCTTATTATTGAATTTCACTATAGCATCACTATTTGAGGAAGCCTTGACAAGCTTTCTTGTTGAAAACTTTTCATCAAAACAATTTCAATCAAAAAAATCCCTTGGGACGATCTCGACTTACCTAACTTTGCTATCACGGACGAGTATACTTGCTAGTATGTATTAATAGAATTAGACGGTTAAATCGTGTTTATAAATTTTAAAACTTGCACTACACGTAACACATCAATGACTGATTCCAACACTTTCATAAAACTGAATTAAGTCTTTGTTAACGAACTTTGTGCCATTGTCAGTTCGAACAATTGATCTGTATTGTTGAGTCGAACTTGAAGTCTGTTTGATTAGTTTGATGATGACATCTCGAGTTTCATCCTTTGTCCTCAAAAACTTTACCCAAGTAAATCGAGAGTAGTCATCAACAACGCCTAAAATGTATTTCTTCCCATTAATTGTTTGTACTCTCATTGGTCCGCACAAATCCATATGAAGGGTATGAAGGACTTCCATTCGAGTTTGTGAGTTTCGGTTTATGGGCATATTTCGTTTTTTCCCAATTGGCATGCTGAACAAAGATGATCTTTTCATACTTTAATCTGGGTAATCCTCTTACTAAGTCCTTTCTGGAAAGATTGTTTATGGTACCAAAGTTCAAGTAATTGAGACGACGGTGCCATAGCCATGACTTAGTTTTGGAAGCCTTTGACAGCAAGCAGATGGGTGAAGATTTCATCATATCTTCGATAGAGATGGTGTATAGGTTTGAACCACGAGTTCCTCTTAATAGTTCCACACCGTCGAGTTCTCTAACGAAACAAGTATGTTTTCTAAATGCCACTTCTAGATCAGAATCACAGAATTGACCAACAGAAAACAAGTTATGACCAAGACCTTCAACATAATATACCTTGGAGATTACACTTTTGCCAACTACATAATCACCATAACCCATAATTTCTCCAAAATGGTCATTCCCGAATCTAACAGTCCCGATGAATTTACTCACGAAGTTCATGAGCCGCGACCGGTCTCCAGTCATATGCTTGGACCAGCCTGAGTCCAAGTACCACAGAACGATTTGAACGATCTGCAGTTGAACACAGACAAGAATGGATAACTGGATAATTGGGATCCCCATGCAAGAATGGGTTCCACTTGGTTAGTAACAATGATTAGAACACCCACATCAGAGGTAGAAACAATAGACTCATTAGAAATAGATGCAGTGCTAGTGTCCGTATTTGACCTATTCAAAGTATGTTCGCTTCTTAAGGGAATAGTTCTACCAGTGGGCATCCATTTTCTAGTGGGCATTGATTTAGCAACGTTAGGGCAAAGCTCATTAATCTTACGGCCAGTAGGTATCCATTGATAACCTATTTTACTAAATTTCCTTCCTGTGGGTTTCCACTGTTTTCTAACTTTCTTTCGCCTTTGGCTTTTAGCCTTCTTAGCTTGAATTTTAACATTAACAGTTTTATCAGGGCATTTGACAATATTAGACAAAACATTCTCACCACATTCATGATTAGTAACAGAAATCAAGCAGTCATCATTACATGGTTTGCGAATAGTAGCAGAATTCGAATTAATTACAGTACGCTTATAGCTAATACTAGAATCAACACGACTTGTTTTATTCAACACAAAATTAATATTCCTAGGGTGATCTTCTACTTTCTTCCAATGCACATTCTTAGCTTGCGAGGTTGATGAGTGTCTAATTACTCATCATTTTTATACTGTTAGAATGCCAAAAACATCTGAAAACACTCAGAAATGCATCAAAATGATGAAAATATCACAAACAAGTGTTTTATGTGTTTTAAATGCAAAACATCAAAATGATGAAAACGTACCAAGTTTGCATAATTGGCGCTTTTAGTCCCCAAGTTATAAAAGTTGTCAAAATTAGTCCCTGGTAATTCAAAAACTTGTAAAATATCATTTTAGGTCCTTGGGATTCACAAGTTGTTCAAAATAATCCTTTGAAGTTTAAAATCACAAAATTACAACTTTGGTCCCTCAACTTTGCAAAAGTGTCAAAAATAGTCCTTAAGGTTTTAAAATTGGAAATTGATCAAAATAAACCTTGTACTATTAATAAATGACAAAATTGGTCCTTATGGTAAACTTTTGGAAAATTACAAGTTTGGTCCCTAGAGTTTCTAAATTGGCAGTTTTGATTCTTGGACATTTTTAAATAAAAATAAATACATATATGGTCCTTAGTTTATTATATTTGGCATGTTTGGTCCTTGAAAATAACATGGGAACTTGGAAAAATCAGTCCTTCAAGATTGGCATAATTACAATATTGGTCCTTGTGCTTAAATCTAAACCAAACGGACCTAACTTGTATTATTAACCCAATCCAAACACAAACCCCAGCTGGCCCATATCTAGCCCAAACCCAAACCAGTATTTAAAACAGATAAACGCGCCAGCACTGTTCACCATCCCCTTCCCTTTCCACCTGTATCCACTAACCCCCCTCCACCTGCTCAATACCACTTTTCCACACTACCTCCTACCCATCACCATCACTTCTCCACCTCCACATACCCCAAATATCAATTAATGCATAATACCTGCTTCAAGACTTTTTTCCCGCCAAAATGCCACTTGGGTGGTTGTGATGATTTCAAGCGATTCAATGGTTGGATTTAAGTGGGATTTCATCAGAGGTCGACAAGGAACAAAATGAATCTATAAAAATGAAGAGAGAAGCAGTGGAGAAACCAAGTAGAGTAGTTTAGTGTAGTTTATGTCGTATTAGCTTAATTTTAATTTCCAGTATATTTCTTAGCTTTCAAGAACCTTTTTAAGCAATATCAGTGTATTGTGAATCTTTCTCAATAAAGAATTTCAAGTTTTAAGTTCAAATTCAGTTTATGCAATTTTCCTTTCAAAATTATCATGTTATGTAATGTTGTTGTTTGTTGTTGCTATGGACTTATAAGCCAATATAAGCTCCTCAGAAAGCTTATTTGAGCTTTTAGATACCTTGAAATCAGTTCTAGTATAAAAAGGGAAAAATACCAAAAATACCAATAAAATAGCTTGAAAATAAAAATCATGGGCATGAAAAATCAAGACGAAGCAGGTGAGCTAATTTTGGAAAGATTGTTGGTTTAGAGCTTATTGGTAAGCTATAGGAGTGTTCTTGATCCTCGTTCCATGTACGTGCAATAACTCAATGTGTAAGCCTTTTGCTCAATCTTGGTACTTCACTTATCTATGTTGTTAATGTTGTTATTCTATGTTTCTTTAGTCTTAATAAATGATAAAATAAGGTCTGTGATCCATGACAATGTCTTAATCTCTGTTTTGTTTTGAAAATCACTAAAACAATCTCATAAAAGACTGTTTGGATAAGCTCAGTTAACTGAGTTTAAGGCCATTGAGTTGTTGTCGTACTTGTTTCAAGTCTCTTTAGTACCTACTAGTTCATTTCAGTCATACAATTTAGTCCTTGTTTTAGAAAAGTCAAATCACCTTAATTCTATTTTAAGTTATTAACTGTTAGAGTTTTTAAGTTCAAATCTCATCAAAGTTGTTTATAACTAGGTAATTTAGCTTAAATTCATATCATAGTAGCTTATTACAACATATTTAGTCATCTAGGATCATCCTAAGTTCATAAAAGTCAAAGCTTTAGTGTAATATTAAAAGTCAAATTTTCATTAAGTCGTTTTTAAATAAAATAAATAATTTTATATAGGATTAGATATTAGGATTTAGCTTATGCCCTTTTGGGAAAATAATATTTAGTCGCTAAAGTAAATTATAAAAATATTAGCTTTCATTAAATTAGCTTTTAGATAGCTTATTAATTAGCTTCTTTTGACCCCCTTAACTGAAATGCTCCCCTGTGCACAGTTTTGATACCATTTTCACAAGCTTGTACAAAGCTTATCAGTTGGTCTCAGCTTGTGTTACTTAGTTTTTCAGGAAGCTTACCTAGCCATCTTAAGATCCCAAGTGTAATATTTCATTTTCTAGTTTATTTTCTGGGGCTGCAATAAGCTTTCAAGTTGTCCCATTTTGTGAACACTGATCACTCAGTGGATTACCAGCTTTTTCACAAGCTCTTCAAAAGCTCTCTAGTTGTCTTCAGCTTGTGAGTTTTGGCTTTTTGGAAAGTCTATCTAGTATACTTGTTTGTTTCATTGTTTATTTTAAATTCCTAGCTTATTTCAGTGCTTAATATTAGCTTAAAGGTGCCTAGTAAACCCAACAGTGTCCTGTGTCTCAGTTTATGCTTATTTGGATTTTAATAAGTGCTTATTTCTAGTTATTGTGCTTATTCAGTTGGTATATTATCTTATAATCAGTGTTTAGCTTATTCTCAGTCATCTTTTGCTTATTCCTAGCTTTTTAGCCATTTTAGCTTAAATCATTTTGCTTATTTCATTTCTTAGCCAACTGTTAAGATAATAAGCTCAAAACTGAGCTTATTATTGGTTTTCACAAAAAGTCACAGTTGAAAAAGTTGCTTATTATCATGTGCTTAATGAGTTTGTAAAATAAAATTCCAAAAATAAAAATGTTTTGCAAAAGGGGTAGCAGGCTCGAACCTGAGACCTCCCCCTTTGGAGAGTGATAGTGGTGTACCTGGAACCATTGCGCCCTTGGGTCTTTGACTGTCATCTCTTGCACTTAATACTCTCTTATATACGTTTTGCCTTATATAGCTTATTAAGTTTATTTAGCTTATTACTAGCTTATTCGAGCTAGCTTTTTCAGTGTTTGTATTTTTTATAAATTTGTGATAGTATAAAGTATTTTATAAAAAAGTTTCAGATTTTTCTAATAAGTTTTAGTATTTTTAAACATTTAATTAGTGTAAAAACTTAATTAATTCATAATAAAAAATATAAAAGTCTAAAAAATATAAATCTTTTTTCTAAAATTTTCTTTTATCATATAGTACGTAATAAAATTAGTTTTACACTCGTAGGCCTTTTATTTCATAAAATTTACGTTTTATCTTGCGCTCCAGCGCCATTTTCGTAAATAACGCTCGTTTCCGTTTTAAATAACGTTTTTAGATATTTTGAGTTTACGTTTTAGTTAAATTAGTTTATTAAAGTTATTTTGTTTTATAAAATAAACGTTCATCGATCTATAAAATAGTGATAGCGTTTATTTAATAGATTTTAACTTTTTAATTTCTTTTAATTTGCATTTAAGTCGCTGTAATTTGTAGATTTTTTCTTTAGGTATAATTATCCATTCAAAACCTTCCTGATCACTATCCTTAGTGATCATTCTATCATCTGAAGTTGTTTAAACACCAATTCATCCTCCGTGGGACTTAACGACCCAGGAATACACTATATTCCTCTGATCTTAATTGTATTTGTGTCTGAACTGTTTTAAGCCTGTTACGGCTGGTCATTCACAAGTGGCCAGGCTTGCGTGATAAAACTTGACGGTTCATTTCCAATCAAATTTTGCGCCGCCGAGGTCAAGGCGTGTTCTAAGCATTTTTCAGACCCGTACTTGCACATATACCACAGTTTGTAAAAAGTTTTTTGTAAAGTTATAAAAAATCAAAAAGTTCATTAACACTTTTTCTGAAGTGTTTGCAACACCAAAAATATTTTCATTCTTTGTTTTTATA
This sequence comes from Chrysanthemum makinoi, assembly GCA_910596185.1. Taxonomy (NCBI): domain Eukaryota; kingdom Viridiplantae; phylum Streptophyta; class Magnoliopsida; order Asterales; family Asteraceae; genus Chrysanthemum; species Chrysanthemum makinoi. The sequence continues at coordinate 106,853,281 of OU343220.1, forward strand.
ACATGTTTTTCAAAAATACCAAAAATATTCCTCTTTACCCTCTTACCTTCTTGATTCTTCATTTCTTACCCTCTAGAACCATTTGATTCTTTCTATGTCTTATCCTCACCCTCTTGGTTGTCAATGGTGTGGTGGTCCTTATAATGGTGGCAATTGCCCCAGTTGTAGCATGGTGGAATCAGGAAACGGGTCTGTCTATAACCAAGATCCCTATTCTTACCATAACACAGCTGATTTATTCCATCAGCTACCACATCGTGAGACTCAGCTTATCGTTGTTAGTACTGTGATGGTTCACATTCCAGCTGATTGTCAATCGGAAACACGCTTGTCTATGAGCAGGTTCCTGATAACAATTATGACTACAACACATATGACTCACACCACATCGCTTTTACTGTTGTGAGTATTGTGAAGGTCCTCACTCTAGCTCGGATTGTCAAACAGGGAATCCAATTCCTTGTAACAATTACGACTCTTCGTATCAAGACCAACCTCCACAATACCAAATGATTCAAGCAACTCCTCATGAAACTACGACTGACCTTCTACTGAAGAGTCTTGAGTTATTAAAAGAACTTAAGGAGGAGTCGGCTTTGTCACACGAGAAATCCATGGAAGAATTGTTAGCTGAGGAACGGACTGCTAAATTAGATTCCCAGATTGCCATTGAAAACACTGTTAGGGAATCAATTAAACTACAAAAAGCATTCAAATCTAGCTCTCAATTCCATTTCATTCCTGATGACGATGATGATGAAAATACCCTTGATATTCTACAATTTTTTTCATCAAGTTCATCAGTTGAGATTCCATCCGTGGAAATGCAGGGAGAAAAGAATATGACTGAATCACTAGCAGTAGAAATAATGGAACTTGTAGAATCCATAACTGCTAGTCCTTCTCAACTCCCTCAGTCTGTTGTTATCACACCCGAGGTTCACACTCACTCTCTTATTATGGGGGATGAGCTTCTTGACACTGTTCCTAAAAAGGAATCGGACGAATTCATAAAGTCTAGTGTTGAGGACCTTGTCCCAATCCCTAGAGAGTCACAGGGAATTCTCGAGCATTTGTGTGATATCCCTACCCCTCTTGTCTTCCAAAATGATCATATTGAGATGTTCTCTGATTCTGATGAGGACCATTCTTTATCTTGGGGAGACATAAGTTATGTGGGGGAATTACCTTCTGAGCTTGTCAGCTTAGGAGAAGAGAATGATGAAGAAATAATCCAAGACGAAGCTCTTCGTCTTACATTATTGAATGTTAATCTTCTCGTTTCTAGAATCGAGGCTTTTAATGAAAAGCCTACTTCATATCCTATCCCCTTTGAGGATAGTGAACTTTTGTTCAATGATTCTATTCCCGAATTGCAAACGTTCCATTTTGATCATATGGGAGAGAAGATTAGTGGTATTACCACTTCTCATTCTCATAATTCTCTCCCCGATTATGAATCATTCACTTTTGAGGAGTTCCCCAGTGAACTCACTCAAATCAATCCTGAATATGAATCATTCTCCTTTGAGGAGTTCTCCTGTGAACTCACTCATATCATATCTCTACCAGAGTATGATAACTTCTACTTTGATCTAGACACACCCGGGATATGTCTAGACCAATTGAGCTTAAAAGATGAAATTCATGCTATTATGAATTCTCCTTCTGATGATGATGAGTTAATCATGATCTTTATCATGACTTTCTTTCTCTTCTTCACCTATCCCGTGGCTTCTCCTGTTCTTCACTCCTTCGGGAATGAAGACATTATCTTTGACCCCGGCATTTTCATTTATCATTTGTGAGCCGGTTCTATGTATATCTCATCTGTGGAACTTTCACGTACTTCAATGTTTATACAAACATCTTGAATGAAAGTCCGATGGAGATTGTCTCTTCCACTTACTTCCCCATGAACAAATTAATTCGGGTCGAGTCAAGCTAGCGACTCGGTAATCAAAAACAGTAGTTAAACATGGGTTTTCAACCGTGTGTACCACCCTAGTGTGGGGGAGATGCCCCACATGTTGTATATAGATCTTTAAAAAAAAAAAAAAAAAAAAAAAAAATGAAAATGAATGAAAATTGTAAATATTAAAAAAGAGAATAATTGTTGTGTTTCCACACTTTGAATATTGAGGACAATATTCATTTCTAAGTGTGGTGGGGAAATTCTGGCGAATTTTGATCATAAATGTACCCTTTTAGTCCCTTTTTCCCCAAAATGGCCAAATTTTAAAATTTTTGTAGTGGAAGTACTATATACTAAACACAACAAATGGTAATCAGTCCGCCATGTCTAACACACATAAGGATTGGCTAATCCAAGAGCAAACGGCTCTTGGTAAAGATATCTCAAATCCGTTTATGGCTTGCAATTTGCCCAAAATTGTATGGTTTTCAACTCACCATATCCTAAAAGTGAAGAGTTGGCTAGCCCGCAAGGTTATGGCTTGTGGTAAAGGCAATGGAAAAACCATAATTGGTAATCAGCTCACCAAAGATAATTTCGATAACTTATCTAAGAGTTGGCTAGTCCAGAAGGGTACGGCTTCTGGTTAAGACACATCAAATCCGTACGCTTATGATTTGCTTAAAATCATTTGGTTATCGTTGTGCCAAGGTTCTTACTTGAATCAAAACAATTGGCTACTCCAGAAGTAATGGCTTTTGGTAAAGAGATAAAATCCATTAATTTTTCTCAAATCATTGCTAGGGACTAGCAATATCTTAGTGTGGGGGATTGATGAGTGTCTAATTACTCATCATTTTTATACTGTTAGAATGCCAAAAACATCTGAAAATACTCAGAAATGCATCAAAATGATGAAAATATCACAAACAAGTGTTTTATATGTTTTAAATGCAAAAACATCAAAATCTGATGAAAAACGTACCAAGTTTGCATAATTGGCAGTTTTAGTCCCCCAAGTTATAAAAGTTGTCAAAATTAGTCCCTGGTAATTCAAAAACTTGTAAAATATCATTTTAGGTCCTTGGGATTCACAAGTTGTTCAAAATAATCCTTTGAAGTTTAAAATCACAAAATTACAACTTTGGTCCCTCAACTTTGCAAAAGTGTCAAAAATAGTCCTTAAGGTTTTAAAATTGGAAATTGATCAAAATAAACCTTGTACTATTAATAAATGACAAAATTGGTCCTTATGGTAAACTTTTGGAAAATTACAAGTTTGGTCCCTAGAGTTTCTAAATTGGCAGTTTTGATTCTTGGACATTTTTAAATAAAAATAAATACATATATGGTCCTTAGTTTATTATATTTGGCATGTTTGGTCCTTGAAAATAACATGGGAACTTGGAAAAATCAGTCCTTCAAGATTGGCATAATTACAATATTGGTCCTTGTGCTTAAATCTAAACCAAACGGACCTAACTTGTATTATTAACCCAATCCAAACACAAACCCCACCGCCCATATCTAGCCCAAACCCAAACCAAGATTTAAAATGATAAACGCCCAAAGACTGTTCACCATCCCCTTCCCTTTCCACCTGTATCCACTAACCCCCTCCACCGCTTCAATACCACTTTTCCACACTACCTCCTACCCATCACCATCACTTCTCCACCTCCACATACCCCAAATATCAATTAATGCATAATACCTGCTTCAAGACTTTTTTCCCGCCAAAATGCCACTTGGGTGGTTGTGATGATTTCAAGCGATTCAATGGTTGGATTTAAGTGGGATTTCATCAGAGGTCGACAAGGAACAAAATGAATCTATAAAAATGAAGAGAGAAGCAGTGGAGAAACCAAGTAGAGTAGTTTAGTGTAGTTTATGTCGTATTAGCTTAATTTTAATTTCCAGTATATTTCTTAGCTTTCAAGAACCTTTTTAAGCAATATCAGTGTATTGTGAATCTTTCTCAATAAAGAATTTCAAGTTTTAAGTTCAAATTCAGTTTATGCAATTTTCCTTTCAAAATTATCATGTTATGTAATGTTGTTGTTTGTTGTTGCTATGGACTTATAAGCCAATATAAGCTCCTCAGAAAGCTTATTTGAGCTTTTAGATACCTTGAAATCAGTTCTAGTATAAAAAGGGAAAAATACCAAAAATACCAATAAAATAGCTTGAAAATAAAAATCATGGGCATGAAAAATCAAGACAGAAGCAGAGCTAATTTTGGAAAGATTGTTGGTTTAGAGCTTATTGGTAAGCTATAGGAGTGTTCTTGATCCTCAGTTCCATGTACTGTGCAATAACTCAATGTGTAAGCCTTTTGCTCAATCTTGGTACTTCACTTATCTATGTTGTTAATGTTGTTATTCTATGTTTCTTTAGTCTTAATAAATGATAAAATAAGGTCTGTGATCCATGACAATGTCTTAATCTCTGTTTTGTTTTGAAAATCACTAAAACAATCTCATAAAAGACTGTTTGGATAAGCTCAGTTAACTGAGTTTAAGGCCAGTTGAGTTGTTGTCTGTACTTGTTTCAAGTCTCTTTAGTACCTACTAGTTCATTTCAGTCATACAATTTAGTCCTTGTTTTAGAAAAAGTCAAAATCACCTTAATTCTATTTTAAGTTATTAACTGTTAGAGTTTTTAAGTTCAAATCTCATCAAAGTTGTTTATAACTAGGTAATTTAGCTTAAATTCATATCATAGTAGCTTATTACAACATATTTAGTCATCTAGGATCATCCTAAGTTCATAAAAGTCAAAGCTTTAGTGTAATATTAAAAGTCAAATTTTCATTAAGTCGTTTTTAAATAAAATAAATAATTTTATATAGGATTAGATATTAGGATTTAGCTTATGCCCTTTTGGGAAAATAATATTTAGCTGCTAAAGTAAATTATAAAAATATTAGCTTTCATTAAATTAGCTTTTAGATAGCTTATTAATTAGCTTCTTTTGACCCCCTTAACTGAAATGCTCCCCTGTGCACAGTTTTGATACCATTTTCACAAGCTTGTACAAAGCTTATCAGTTGGTCTCAGCTTGTGTTACTTAGTTTTTCAGGAAGCTTACCTAGCCATCTTAAGATCCTAAGTGTAATATTTCATTTTCTAGTTTATTTTCTGGGGCTGCAATAAGCTTTCAAGTTGTCCCATTTTGTGAACACTGATCACTCAGTGGATTACCAGCTTTTTCACAAGCTCTTCAAAAGCTCTCTAGTTGTCTTCAGCTTGTGAGTTTTGGCTTTTTGGAAAGTCTATCTGGTATACTTGTTTGTTTCATTGTTTATTTTAAATTCCTAGCTTATTTCAGTGCTTAATATTAGCTTAAAGGTGCCTAGTAAACCCAACAGTGTCCTGTGTCTTAGTTTATGCTTATTTGGATTTTAATAAGTGCTTATTTCTAGTTATTGTGCTTATTCAGTTGGTATATTATCTTATAATCAGTGTTTAGCTTATTCTCAGTCATCTTTTGCTTATTCCTAGCTTTTTAGCCATTTTAGCTTAAATCATTTTGCTTATTTCATTTCTTAGCCAACTGTTAAGATAATAAGCTCATAACTGAGCTTATTATTGGTTTTCACAAAAAGTCACAGTTGAAAAGTTGCTTATTATCATGTGCTTAATGAGTTTGTAAAATAAAATTCCAAAAATAAAAATGTTTTGCAAAAAGGGGGTAGGCAGGCTCGAACCTGAGACCTCCCCCTTTGGAGAGTGATAGTGGTGTACCTGGAACCATTGCGCCCTTGGGTCTTTGACTGTCATCTCTTGCACTTAATACTCTCTTATATACGTTTTGCCTTATATAGCTTATTAAGTTTATTTAGCTTATTACTAGCTTATTCGAGCTAGCTTTTTCAGTGTTTGTATTTTTTATAAATTTGTGATAGTATAAAGTATTTTTACAAAAAGTTTCAGATTTTTCCATATAGTTTTAGTATTTTTAATAATTTAATTAGTGTAAAAACTTAATTAATTCATAATAAAAAATATAAAAGTCTAAAAAATATAAATCTTTTTTCTAAAATTTTCTTTTATCATATAGTACGTAATAAAATTAGTTTTACACTCGTAGGCCTTTTATTTCATAAATTTTACGTTTTATCTTGCGCCAAATACCATTTTCGTAAATAACGCTCGTTTCCGTTTTAAATAACGTTTTTAGATATTTTGAGTTTACGTTTTAGTTAAATTAGTTTATTAAAGTTATTTTGTTTTATAAAATAAACGTTCATCGATCTGTAAAAATAGTGATAGCGTTTATTTAATAGATTTTAACTTTTTAATTTCTTTTAATTTGCATTTAAGTCGCTGTAATTTGTAGATTTTTTCTTTAGGTATAATTATCCATTCAAAACCTTCCTGATCACTATCCTTAGTGATCATTCTATCATCTGAAGTTGTTTAAACACCAATTCATCCTCCGTGGGACTTAACGACCCAGGAATACACTATATTCCTCTGATCTTAATTGTATTTGTGTCTGAACTGTTTTAAGCCTGTTACGGCTGGTCATTCACAAGTGGCCAGTTTGTGTGATTAGACTTGACTGTTCAAAGACCAATCAGAGGTCCTATCTTGCTTGGTATTGCCTGGAGGCTTTGACCTGCTTGCTTTAATGTCACTGATTACTCCCGTAGAGGGAATTATGGGAACATTAGTTGGTTGAACTACTTTTTGCATTCCTGAACTAGATGTGCAGGGATCTGAACTACTTGAAGGCACATTAGTTTTCACTTTCTTAACACTGGGCATAGAATGATTTGAATGCTTGGCACTATGCATAGAACAAGGCATCATAACTTTTCCTTTCGCACATAAGGATTTAGGACATGTTGCAATTAAACGTTCTAGCAGCTCCTGAGATCTTTTGGCCTGAATTCAAGCAAACCTAATTTCTCTATCCAGAGGCTTATTTATGAAATGCTCTTCCACATTCTCACGGAGACATTCTAGACTATCCTTAAGGTGAGCATAACAGTTATGAAATACAAGTTCATTATTCCTAAGATGAGGAGGAATGCATTTAACAGTCATAGTATATTTGCAGTCTGAGGATGACTTTGATGCAACATTCTCATTAAAAACAAGTGGCAGTTTCCCTTTTTCCTGACTCCTCAGATTCTCAATTTCTTTTTGTAAAGACGTTAATTTTCGTTGTTTTTGTCACGAGTGACTTTCATTGAATCATATAACTCTTTAAAGTGTCGTTTAACCTTTTCATTTTCTTCTAGAAAATTCTCGTTTTCCTTTTGTAAGGCATTAACCAAGTTTTGAAGATGAAAAGTTTAAGAGTACTGAGAATCTAAAGGAGGAGGCATTTGGGAGCCAGTCACATTGTTCTTTTCACCCTTTAATTGAGAGATTTGGGCTTTCAACTTTCTGATCGTGATACAATGAGCTCGAATGTTCATCACGTTGCTAATTTCAAAAGCTGCATCAAATTCAGGAACATCCAAGGATGTCTTGATATTTGAGGTTTTAACATTTTCTTTCAGATGTTGATATTTTAATTGCAAAGCAAGATGCTCAACTTCCAATTTAGAAAACTGTTTTACCAGTTATCATGATCATCCTGTTCAACTTTATCATGCAGTTTAGAGTTAGTTTTTTCAAGCTCAATGACACGATCATGGGAGAATTTTAGAGCAACAGATAATTCATGAAATTGAGAAGCATTAATGGAACAATTTGTAGCAGTGTAAAACACATCTTGAGCAATACATTCAGAAATAAGATTCTCATTCAAGGTATGCAAGTTCTTCCTCTCAATATCATTATATTTTAATTCTCGCTCATAGTCACTAACCTCAACAATCATCGCATCAAATTCCTTTTCCATTTCTTTAATATCTAAGTCCATCCCCTTTTCAAGACTCTCAAATTGACCTTTTAATTGTTTAAAGAAAGGCATGATCTAAGTTAAATAGCATTCTTTAGTTTGCTCAAAACCCCTTTCCCTTCAGTTATCCCAGTGGGTGTGATCCTTTTCTTACAAGTTTTCTTAAAATCAACAAATAATTGAAAGATAACATATTGACTGATTAAGGTCTTTCTTTTAGTGGCAATAGTTCTAGGGACTAAATGCATTGGTGTATTTGGAGGATACACAGTCGCTGAAGGCATTTTCCTAAGGGGGGGGTTTGTTACAACAAGATTCTCGCTTTTGCTTATCTAAATCCTTTTTCCAACACTTGTTCGGTGTTAGCAACGTTTGAGGCTTAAACTTGTTCAAGGAGATCCAATTTTCCTTTTTGTAATCATGGGGTTTGATCGTTATGTTATTCTCTTTACATTCAGGATCATCTAGCTTCTTATTCATTTTCTCCCTAGATGCATCATCTAATTTTCTATCTTCCTCAGTGAACTCAACGCAACTAGGTTTCTGTCTAGGTTTAAGAATCTCATTACCATCATAGATTACATTATGGGCAGCTCTAGACTTTTTAACAACCTCAGGATTAGGTTCCACAACAAGGGGAATGCTATGCTTATCGCTTAAAACTCTATGCTTAGTGATCAAGTGAGCAGTCTGAATGGTATTCCCTTGTATGTACAACTTATTTTCAAGCTTGTTTTTCAACGTTTTTAGATTAGAAAATTCATTCAAAAGTTTTGATTCCTTAGCATTTAATTCCTGCTTAAGCATTTTAACACTTTCTTGAAGTTCTTGTTTTTGCTTAGCAGTTTTAGAAAGCTTTTCTTGTAAGGAGTTTAACTCTTGTTTTAAGACTTCTTCTCTAAAGTTACTTTTTCTAATAACTGTACGCATTTGGTCATCCATTTCCTGCTCACGGGTGGTCAACTCAAACTTAGCACGTTGTTCATAAAAAGCAACTTCTTCTTTATAGGCATTCAGTTCAGAGATAACAGAATCATCAGGGGCACAAGCAGTGTATTCTTCAAAGACATAGTCATCATTGACTGCAGAAGATGCATTACTGGGTACATTCTCACTTTCACTTTGCTTCACATATTGATCATATGGAACAATATTACTATTACCCATATCTTCAATATCTGATTCATAAGTTTCAAGAGACTGTACTTTATTATGCATCTTTTGCCCATCAACATCATCATATAGTTTTAATACCTCAGAAATGATTTTGTCTTTGGATGAACCAGCATGTTGTGGTGGAGAGACCTTTGAGAGACCATAGGTGAGATGCTAGCCATGAAGATTGTTTGGGCAGGAGGTTCATCATCGACATCAGAGTCAAATGCATCACGATCCTACTTGAAATGCATTTTGATGATTATGACCTATCTCCTGAATTGGCTGTTCATCAACATCAGCATCATAGGTTCGGCATTTCCCTAGGAACAATAACTCCTCTTCATCCAAAGCTGCTCCATTATCCTGAGCTTGCACAAGCAACATCTTTTCTCCAAGTATTCTCGATTCTGTGGACATTTTGGAGATGTGCGATCTAGCAATATGTCCCTCACCACCACACTTGTAGCACTTAATTGGCTTTGCTTGACCTTGATTCCCATTCCTTCCCCTATTATGATTTACCACATATCCTCTACCAACTTCTCCTCTTCCATGTTCATACTGCCTTTCTTGAACTGGTTGCACCATAACCTTTCCATCTCTGACAGTTGCTTGATTGTGTGGATTGGATGTCGTTCGAGGTTATTGTTGGTGTGTGGAAGAGAGTTCATGTTTTGACTGACCATGAGAGACAATTGATTGATGAAGTTTTCCATGAATGTGTTTGGGTCTGGAGGCTTATATGCTGGATCAGGGATGAGTTTGTACTTACCATCACCCATGGGAATGACTTGAGAAGCTTTGGTAGTGATACCAACATTTGTGTAAAAGGTTGTTGAGTCATTTGAGGAACTTGTTTCTCCCTGGTTGGTTTTGAACTGTTCTAGAATCCTTTTCTCAAACATAACATGTCTCTCATTCTGGAGAAGGAATGCATACACTTGCTCATAGTTGGTGTTCTTCAATCCTTTGGTTAGCTTCACAGAGGTGACAAACTTGTGCCATTCGGGATTCATGTTGTTCACAAACTTTGAGTTCAGCTGAATGTTTGGCATAGTCATTCTGATGTTCCTCATGTCATTCACAAGCTTGTGGAATCTCACGTAGTACTCATATATACTCTCATCAGGATTCATCTTGAAGTGCTCAAACTCATCATACAGTTGTGATTCTCTGTCTTCTTTGGTTTATTCAGAACCTTAGAGAAGCATCTTGACATTATCCCAAACTGCCTTGGCTTCAGTGTTGTGATTTATCAGCTTGTAGATGTCTTTTGGAAGACCCTGTAGTATGATGTTTGAGGCCCTGATATCAGCATCGAATCTATTTTTCTTCTTATCATGAGCTCATCATACGTCTTTGGTCTGTCCAATCCAAAGATCATGGTTCCATCTGCAGCAGTATCAATTATGTCACTTGTAGTCTCAATCGATAAGGTCCTTCATCAATGGATTTGAGAATGTTGACCCCATTTTCCTTTCCAAGACAGTATAATCTGATTCGTTGAGCCCAAGAGTCGTAGTCAGTTCTGTCAAGCATGGGTGGACGAGTATCAACCACTGCTTGAACATCCTCGCAACAGTGGAGATGAGTGTAGGTATGTTGGTAGACATGTTTAAAGATTACACGGATTTTATAACTCAATGATTAAACCGGGAAATAGATTCTTTCACGGGATTTTACTAAATCAAGAGAAACCGTATTACAAACAAAAATTCAACCAAGTCGCTAAGAAACCTTGAACCAAGTCGCTAAGCACCAAGTTGCTAAGTATTATGAAATCAAGTCGCTATAATACCAAGTCGCTAAGACACGTCAAGTTGCAAAGAACAACTCGCCAAGATCCAAGTCGCTAACACCAAGTCGCTGAGAATTATGTCAACAAGTCACTAAGCACCAAGTCGCTAAGTTTTCAAGTCACTAAATAGCAACTCGCTAAGGTCCAAGTCGCTAACACCAAGTCGCTAAGAAACTTAAGTACAAGTCGCTAACAAAAGTGAAAGCAAGTCGCTACCTTCACCAAGTCGCTACCCGTAGTGGAGAATCCACTAAGTGTACTGTTTGTCGGCTTGTCTCCAAAGACAAGTCGCTAGGACCAAGTCGCTACCAAAAAGCACTACAACTCGCTACTTTTTACTCAAGCAAGTCGCTAAGATGAAATTCACTACGAGAACCAAGTCGCTACCAAGAAAAACTTCAAAAACACACTTTTCAATCCAAAACAAGCTCAACCACAGTGATTCAAGCTTACCAAATCAAAACCCAAGCACTTACAATGATTCTAAACACAAAAGTACACCCAAAATTCAAACTTTAACACTAGAAATGATCCAAATGATGCAAAAACCACTAAACTTTTTCAAACTCAAAAACCACCTAAAAACCACTAGAAATCCAAGGATATGTAAGAGATGATCTATCCATGGCTCTTGATACCATTTGTAATATATTGGATTTCACGTACACATCAAACCATTAACACAAGAGGCGTATAATATGGTTTTAGAGAGAGAAAGTTAGAGGTTTGGGAACTTTAGTGAGAGAAAGAAAAATCTTATTATGAGCTCCAACTCTCTACCTTAGAAGGTAGAGAGTATTTATAGTACATACATAAATCGCCACCTACGGGCTGTGGATCAGGCATACAGTGGGTAAAGACCCGTCCGTCCTCCACGGTGATACAAACTAAATACTACTTAACTTGTAATAATCTACGACTACGAGCTTTCTAACGATTACATATACTTGAGGTGACCGACTCTTTAATAACTGGATTTACTAAATCCTAACACTATCGTAGGATATCATTTCAACGTAAGTAATTGTAAAGTAATTTATAACTTGACAATAGGTTATAAACTTATTTTTCGACGATAAACTTTATTTTCAAAATGCACAAGTAGTATGAATATCATATGAGTTTGCATGCATAACATTATTTCATAACTTATATTAGATCATATCATTCATAATAGGTCGCGGTTAGAGATTGAGCCTCATTTCAGCGTATCCACTTTTGCCATCATAATCATTGTATCAAGTGAGTTTTCATAGCCCCGTTTTACAAGTTTATACTTTATTTCAAACCTACAGGGGGAGAATACATTGCACATCATTTTTATTACGATACCAAGTATATCAAATTCATTTACATTGCTTAAGTTACCTCATTGCCAATTGAATGTCCCCATTTCATAATCATGAACCGTTAATTCCGGAAGAAGCGAGGGTGAGTGAATAGATCTATTGAGGGTGACTCCTCCATCCAGGTTGGTGGATTCCAACTGGTCAAACAGATGCATTCCATTTAATATCATTATTTGAGTTGTTTGGCAAAACACTCTGTTGGGGCGAACATCATGATCAGTCTAGCTTCGGTGTCATGTGCTTATAGCAATTGTATCATTTTTATGTGACATATTTGTTATACATGGCCTATACTTGTGGTAGTCGTATAAAAGATTTACATAAACTCTATGAACTCACTCAACCTTTGTGTTGACACTTTTAGCAATGTATTTTCAGGTATCTAAGGCATATACTTCATGGCATGCATGTGGACTTATCATAGAGTCGTGGTGACGACGCGTCTCATATGGATTTTATGCACTTTAAAACATCGTTTGGATTGTAACAAACTTATTTCCGCAAATGTTGACTACCTTTTTGGGACCTATCTTTTGTAAACTCTGAATATTTTATTATATCAAACGATGTGTTTCCCAAACGACACTTTAGGTCGTTCAATATAACTGTAACTGTGATGCTATGGCAGTCATCCCCCAAGAATTCCATTCCACGCAAAACAAGTATTTTGGGGGTGTGACAGATTGGCATCAGAGCAAGATTTATAGAGAACTAGGTTGTATCATTGACCCTAGACTATAACTACATCATCATAGCATCTCATCATTTCATTATAAGTGCATATTCACTATGCATGTGGTTTCATACATACATTTTACGGGTTATTTACTTTCATTTCAAATCGATTGTCACATTGATGTCCTCCGATATCCATTCCATTATCCTTTCTTCAGATTCCAACGTGGAGAATGCCTTGTCATTCCCTATCACAATTTTAACATCAGCTAACTCATCACCGATAACATCGAATGCCGAGACAAAACCTTCAAAGAGGGTGAAGTCACTCTCACTCCTCTGTTGCACCATCAACATGTCGTGTTACACGCTATTCACACATTAAGTCACTAAATTTTCATACATTTGAAGCACTTATGACACCTCATAACCCATCATCTAGAAACCGTCACTCATTTTGAAAAATAACCTCAAACTTATCACCTCCTATCACATCTCTGTAGAGCGCTTATTATTAACATAGGACTTTGCTACGTCTCACCTTTCCTATTATTTTGAAGAGTTATGGCGCCGAATAAAGCTCCACCAGCTATGACACAAGCTGCTATCCAAAAGTATGTAGAGGATAGTATAGCTAGGGCACTAGAGAAAGAACGAGCAACGGTAGCTGCTGCTGCCGACGCTGCCGCTACTGTTGAAGCTGCCAGACTTGCTACTGCTGCAGGAGTTGTAGGAAGGTATGGAGTTCGAAATTGTACATACAAGGACTTTAAGAGCGGTGATCCCCCAAAGTTCAAAGGCACGAAGGAGTCACCGCTATGATCCGTTGGTTTGAAAAGATCGAGTATGTATTTCTTCTATAACGATTGCCCGTGATGACCGCAAAGTGAAGTTCGCCACTAGTATACTCTTCGATGAGGCAATGTCATGGTGGAATTCTTATGCACAGCCTATTGGTATGGAAAATGCTTACAAGCTCACATGGGATCAATTCAAGAGGTTGTTGACTAAGAAGTATTGTTCGCGTACAGAGGTGAAGAAATTGTAAAACGTAATTTTATGAGTTAGTGACCGTTGGTTATGACATCGAGACCTACATCAGAAGGTTTCAAGAGTTGGCTGCTTTATGTCCATCTATGGTTTCGGACAATGAGAAACTACTAGAAAATTTCATTTGAGGGCTTCCAGAAAGTATTCAAGGAGATGTAACTTCTTTCGATCCACAAACAATGGAAGAGACTATCAAGATAACTCAAATACTCATGGCTCAAGTTGTGAAGAGGGAAAACATTATTAACAGTAACCACAACAACAATAACAACAATCACACCATCAACAACAACAACGACAACCAAACTAACAACAACAAAAAGAAATGGGAAAACGACCAGGGAGGTTATAATAATGACAACCAAAACCGTAACACTAACCATCACCAACAACAGAATAGAAGACAAGAAGTCGCCAGGGTTTATGTTGTTACACCAACAAAGGGAAGAGCTTATACTGGAAACTTACCACGATGCCACCAATGCACGCTACATCATGATGGTCCATGTAGTATATGCTTTAGCTGTCACAAAGTGGGACACCTTGCTAAGGACTACAAAGGCAAAGGATATGTTGGAACTCACCCATTATGTAATTGTTGTAAGTTTCATCACTCAGGTCCTTGCCCTGCCAAGTGCCACAAGTGTAAAAAACTGGTACACCTCGCCAGGGATTGTAGAGGTAAAGCCATAATTACATGTTTCGGATGTGGGGAGCAAGGACACTATCAGAACCAATGTCCCCAAAACCAAGGTCAACAAGTTGAAGGAGCTCATGGGAAAGCATATATGTTAGAAGGAGGAGAAGCTCACCAGGGTATCAACCACGCAGCAGACTGAAGAAGTTTAGAAACTAACCGTCTTATTTCCTTATGTACTATGTTGTACTAAGTTTATGTCTTCCATAGTATTCGGATTTTTATGACTTAAGACTATGTACTATTTGATAAACCACTTGTTGTAAAATATTCTCATCTATCGTACTTTTTTTTCCTTTCTGATTCGTTATCACTTACAAAAGTTTTACTTCCTTTTACCTTAACTGTCATTTTAACGACATGGTTTAAATCTATTTAAACATTGAGAGTTATAACAACTAAACCGAACGTCACATTATCGTTCCTTAATTATACATAGCCTAGCTAACTATGTCTAATTCTGGAGGGATCATGTTATGTTGGGAGCAGTTATTTATAAATCTTAGTGCAAGCAAAATTTTCACATATTCCTAAAAGTCAAAGTGATACTCATGGGAGATTCTTCCAATATTTTTCTCTATCACGATGTTTATATACTCTTAATCCTAGATAATCGTAATGACACTTCTTCATGTCTTCTCTCCTCGTTATTCATCACAAACCCTAAACCTGTAGAAACCAACATGGACTGAATTAAGGGACTGTGTAGGATCGATATATTTATTGTGTTGATGATTCGGGTGGTCTTGGATGATCAAAATACATGTTTGCCATTAGAGAGAGAAAGTAGAAGAGAGGGAGTTTTTTGCTAGAGACTTGGTTCACAAAATGTGTAAGGTTAGATTAAAGAAAAGCTCCACCCCTTCCATGGATGGAAGGGGTATTTATAGTTACACAAGATACGACCTCCTATCGGCCTGTGGATCAGGTATACAGTGGGTAAAGACCCGTCCTTCCTCCACGGTGTTACACTAAACTATTCTACGCTACAAACTAACTAATAAACTACTAAATGACGTAAATAACTACAAGTCTACGAGCTAACCTATGCTAGACTATAATTGGGGTGACCGACACTTTAACATGGAATTTCCAATTCCTAACAATCTCCCCCTAAGGGAGGTCACCCCATGAAATACATTTTGCATCCTAGCATTCTATCTTTGTCGTTGTTCTTGAGCTCGTAGACTTCAATTCTTTAATTTCGCAATCTTTGTGCTTTTGTAGCGATTCTTCAAAGTCCGATTATTTTGTACTTTCGGTGGAGGTCTTTGAACTGATCCACATCTTTGATGATCTTCGAGCTTTCATTGAGATCATCACCACAGAAATCTCTGGATCACCCTTTATTGTGTTGCCATCATGTGAAGTTGTGACTTTCGGACCGACATGCTCACACTTTTGGATCATGACGTCTTTTCATCAGAGTAGCGGAAGCTTTATCGGCTCATGATATTTGCAGTGAGCGTAGCGTAAACATAGTATAAAAATATCGAGCCGTGTTATGTAGATATGCACCAGTCATGATTTCTTCAATTAAGTGTGGATGCTGTGAGCATGCGGCTTTGGAATTGACTCCTCAATTCGATCACTGCAACCGTACAAATGTACCTGCAAACAATAGTTAGCATCAAAACACACGAAAGTGTCTTTGATCATTTTCGTTGAATTGAGGTATGCGACCCACGATTCCTCGTTGATCACAAGTGCGCTTGTGATCGTATAATTCAAGAATCTCCTTGACAAGGTTTCGCAATGTTCTAGCTGTTCTCAAACCGAACGTCTCAAAGAAGACAACACGAGTGAGTGAACCAAATAATTGAGATTCACTGATTAATGAAAAATTGATTTGAAAAACAATTGCGTATTGCTTAGAAGAAAGAGTTTTGCAATACGATGAAGGTTTTATGGGAAAGATCAATTTTCAATCAAAAATACTTTTTGTATTTGAAAAGAGTACACATTCGATGTGCTAGAGAAAAGAAGAGATTCACACATCGAACGGTTTTTTCAAAAGTACTTTTTCAATCAGAGATACTTTTTAAGTTTGAAAATGAATACACATTCGATGTGCTAGAGAAAAGAAGATTTGCACATCGAACGGTTTTTCCAAAAGCATCCGTCAATTCATTTCCTGGACCAAGGTTGATTCACGAATGAATCGCCCCATCGTTTCTATCCAGTTGTCACAAGCTTGATCTTTAGAAAAGATCTCACATGCCACCTACCAGGAGCTTGTTTGATGCTGGCTCCAGAAGGCTTTCCATCTTCCTTGTGAATATGTTACCATACCACTCAGATGTTCTGGCAAATACCACAAGGATAATGCGTAGGACTCTTAATATATACTCACTTTCCACATTGTGTGAAACAGCAAGTCTTCATTAATTTGTGTCCTAATGAGATATTGTGGATGATCTCTTGGCTCTAGACTCAATTGTGCACATTTGGTTCTTATGCCGGAGACTAGGGAGAGGGTCTCCTTCTTCAATATCAACAATCTCTAAGAGAAAGTCGATAGATAATGTCGGTTCCCCGTGAGAATGAAACAAGCCCTTTTAAGAGGAACTTGAGTAGATTGGGAAGTTTAGTGCAGTGCGTCACTGGGTCCATGACGTCTTGTCTTCAATACCGGTGTTACCTTGGTAACCACCAGTAGCATATGTATTGAACCCGGTTACTGCCCTAAGGTTGAATTATTGGAGGGCTATTTCTTTTCACACTTTTTTATATTCAATTCTTTTTCATTCTTCAACCCCTTCAGTGCTTACCGAGACTTCATAACAAGAACGTTGTTGGGTTTATTCCAGTACTAGCTCTGTCTCAGTCCGCACTCTTCCCATTTCTCCTTTTTTCAATATACCTAAGGACTCTACACTATCTTGTGGATTGTCCCTGGGAAGATCCCTCCGGTTCTGGCTGATTATGGGAACGAATACCTAACCTAACCATCCTTATAACACCATGCATAAAGTAAATTGGTCGGTCTTTTGGTATTGTTCTTTCCTTCATGAAACCAATCGAAAAATCATTTGGAAAACAATCAAGGTACTTGTGATACGAGATCAAAACATTTTGTACCTTAATAGTTTTGATCATTTTAGAAATTCTCCCCCTCAACATGTGCATATGATATTAAAATTGTTTGGCACATGGAGGCAAGAGTTCTTTGAAATAATTTATTTGAAATAATTTCTTGATCACAATTTCCTTAGAAAAAGCCACTTGATTTTCTTGGTAAATTCTCCCCCTCAATATGTGCATAGGATATTTGAAAATCATTTTATCACATAGAGGCAAGAGTTCATTTGAAGCACATCCACGATTACAAAAGCCATTAAGAAACCGTTTGCTCCCCCTCAATATGTGCATCAATAACCGAAAGAGTTTGGCACATATTAGAGAGAACTTGCACTTTGAATCAAATCGATCATTATATATCAAATTTCTCAATTAAATCACAAATTCTCCCCCGATCAAGAATATCAAACCCTTTGAGATTTTGGATCTCAAGTGATTTAATTAGGTGTAGAAAACATGGGAGAAAATGTGGCCTGGTTTAAATATTCATCTTGTTTTTGGATAAATGCTCCTCCTCAACATGTGCATCATATATTGAAATCGTTTGGCACATGGAGGCAGGAGTGCCTATAAAGGACTAAAACCAATTCCATTAAAATAGATTTGAGATTTAAATCACGATCTCTCCCCCGATCAAAAATTTCAAACCAATTGAGATTTTGGATCCCGATTGATTTAAATCATTTGGAAAATTTTGGGGAAAGACGTGGCAAGATTTACTTTTGAAAAATGACAGATAAGGACCATTTTAAGACATTAAAGATTGTTAGTATCATGTATGATTGTTTTAAGAGATCTTTTTGTAAAATAAAACAATTTCACAATCAAACAAGAACAGAAAACATTTCATTTTGTAAGATCTTTGAGTTTTAAAGAAAATCATACCATGACATAACATTAAATCTTTAAATCACCACTTATTTTGTACAAACCGGACTTTTTGATGAACATATCGTTTGAAAATATTTAATTTGAAATCACTCTCCCCCTCAATCCATGACAGTAGTCGTTGATTGAGTGATTTTAGTTTAAAATGAAGTCCGGTGATTTTAAAAATTAAGTCCAATTTATTTTCAAAACCAATATTTTTCCATTTTTCAAAACAATATTATTCAAAAATTGTTTAAAGAATGGTATCATCACAATTATCCTGCACAAAGATACGTTAGGTGGTTGAGAAGCTTCGTTGTTGCCTGTAGGGCTTGAAGAAAAACCGTCGCCGATGCAGTGAGACTTCTTACGTTGCATTTTAATGCCAACTGAGGTCAAATTAAGCTTCGTTTCTTCAATCACTTAGAAGAAAACCATCTGCTGATGCAGTGAGACCTCTTACGTTGCATTTATGCCAACTCTCCATTGAAGTCAAATTAAGCTCCGTTTCTTCATTTGTCAACCCAAGAACCCTTTCCTTTCGGCATCCAATCATCTTCAATTGTGGGATCCGGATCGAGAACATTCTTTTAAACCATGATACCTGCATATGTTAGTAGACATAAACAGATATATGGTGGTCGACATCACCCAAACAGCAATCGACTAATAAAAGTCAATCCAACATATCAATCATATCATAAAAGGTATGGGAATTATGTGTTCATCAAACTCTAATCATCTAATCCTAACAATCATATCCTAGGCGCCTAGTCCTTCAACATACGTTAACATCATTTTTCAGTTAAGCATTCAGGATAATTAGATAAGTCCGATAGATGATATAAATTTGAAAACATTCTCCCCCTCAATCAATGACTTATTTTTCTGAAAAGGTTAAAAGCGCTGAAGTCATTGATTGAGTTTTCAATTTTAACCAAAACTCTGAAACTGATTGATTTTAAAGCAACACATTTACTACCATTTTGTTAAAACAAATATTTTTCTGAAGAATTTTAGACGGAAAAACATTTGTGTAGGAACAGCAGTCTTTCGACATACTTTCCTCATTTTGTTTTAGGATAAGTGCACGAAAATTTTGAAAATATGTTTAGCGCAACACTTTCCTTTCTTGAAGAGCGGGTTGCTATCTGAAATAATAGCAAGCCATAGTTAAAGCGCGGGTCACAGTCTGAAGTAACTGCAAGCCATAGTTTGAGACATGTTTTGAAAAAGAATATTTACACCTCCTGCTCGAACTTCATCTATGGTCCCGTGCCATTATTGAATGACATTTCTAAGACCGCAGATGTTATCGATACCAGAAGACATGTCATGAGAAAACAATATTTTTGGTATTTTTCAAATTTTCTGATTTTGTATGGGTTTTTGAAGATTTTATATTTTTCTATTTTGTTTTGCTGGTTTTATATTTTTGTATTTGGTTTTTAATAAATATATACAAAGATAGAGAAGATGATATAGTTAAAGAAGATGATGATACGAGTACTGAGATAAGGATATCGAGCAGCCTTGTTGTACAAGATAGAAGTAATCATTTCTTAAACATTCACCACCAAAGCTTCCGAGGCTCTTGCATAGAAGAAAGAAATTGAACCATCTGAAAGTGAGACTTTGGCAGCTTCCCCTCAAACCGAAAATCCTATAGCTGAGCAGATTCAAAGCTTTCTTTCAAGCTTGCATTAGCCAAGTGCACAAGGAAGCACACCATTATCATCGATCTTGCTGCTCCTTTTAAGAATAATCACCGTGATTCTTCGTTCGAGGTTATATCATCCACAAGAAGAACAACAACGTATCATCCCACTCATAAATAACTCTTCTCAAATTTCATTCCGCTGAAGTCTGACGCAATCTATTCCAAAAGGTGTCAAGAGAACAATTCCGCCAAGTAGATGAATTGATGCAGTCAGTCTCTTAGACTAGAGCTCACGAACCCGAATACACATGCCCGAAGACAAAGAAACTTATATCATCGAAGTAGCAGATTAAGTCCAATAGCGAAAGAATAACCCCGATGTATACTTTTCTCCCCCCTAAAGAAAGTGTATGAAGCTCAAGAACCCGAAGTACCGAATGCCCAAAGAGAGAATAACCGATAACATTGAAGAAGCAGGCCGAATCATCGATTATCTCTCGGAGGACTATCTCTGCGATTTCAACTCCTAATAAGTGATTATATCTCAATCACGATTAAGCACTCAAGTGAAACATTGAGTCCCCAATGTACACAATCTTCTCCCGATGATTGTGATAACATCAAAATCATCACACACTTGTGTACCTCTTTCATCTTCAGAAACTAACTCTTCCATCTCTTCCCCACATAGTTGGAATAAGAACACTAAACGCCATGAGTCAAACCTTGAGTGTCTCTGCGGTAATGACATTAGTCTTCCCGCGATATCTTCAATCACTTAGAAGTATTAAGTTCATCAAGTTTACTCGCGTTTAGATGCGTGTCTCCTTCCCCTTTGCTGGTTTTGACACTTCGTAATCAGCAACATATTATCAGTCCAAATACTTGAAATTTGTTGAGAAGAACATCATTAGCTCAGAAATATCTGTGAGAATCAACTTGCTGAAGAGTGTGAGCAAGTCTAATTAGGGATTAAATCAGACATTTCACTCTCCCCCAATTAGTGCTCTCCCCTAATCCGACAATCTATTTGATAAATGCCCAGATTAAGAAGAAGTCTTTAGATAATCAAATGCAACTCGTCTTTAGTCTCTTAACATGCATCAGACAATGTAGGCAGATCAGACTCGACCTTCTTCAAGATTTTCCAGTTGGGGATCAAAAGGTTAACATCTTTATCACACCAAAAAGCATCCCAATTAACTTACATCTTGCAAATCCCCTTAACTCAAATCCCTCACAATCAAACAAGAACAGAAAGATGTTCATCAGGGAAATCAGCAATCTGCCCGCAACGAACACACTAAATG
This sequence comes from Chrysanthemum makinoi, assembly GCA_910596185.1. Lineage (NCBI taxonomy): Eukaryota > Viridiplantae > Streptophyta > Magnoliopsida > Asterales > Asteraceae > Chrysanthemum > Chrysanthemum makinoi. The sequence continues at coordinate 106,874,703 of OU343220.1, forward strand.
GTAACGCCAAACTACCAATCACATCAAACAAGAACAGAGAGATTGTTCGGAATCATCATGTTGATGTGTACGTGAAGCATTAACCGGAAGCACTTGTCGGTAAACTCATCAGTCCGTGAGAAGATGTCAACCAACGGCTCTTAGAAGAAAACTCCATGTGAAGATGACCCGATAAGAAGAAGATCGGTTCTTACATGAGTTTGGAGCCGTTTGACCATTTATTCTCATAAATCAATCAACCATGCAGTAATTTCACACTTCTTCTCCCCCTCAAGAATTGCATACGGAGTTGCCATTCTTGATTAAATAAGTGAAAATCATCCTAATGTTCTATTCACACTTCTCTCCCGCAAAATCAGCACATGATGTCGCCATCTTCATTATAATCGAGCAAGTGGAATGAGAAAACAATCAGTGGTAGCATGGTTCACTTGATGACCGCGCATGGAAAAGTATGAAGCATGTTGATGAGAATGGTCATAACAAGAAGATTTCTCTCCTTCCGAAGATAATGCACACTCGCGTACACATTTCTTTTCTTTAGAGAACGAGGCATGAACTGTTGTGTTCATACGTCATAAGAAGATTTCTCTTCTTCCGAAGATAATGCGCACTGAAACGTACACATTTCTTTGGAGTACGAGGCCTGAACTGATGTGAACAGACATCATAAATCTCTCTCTTTTCATCATCTCTTGGCAAAACATGTAATCCACCCCATTATCATTCAGTAGGCTCTTTGTAGTGACAGCTGATAGAGAAAACCCAATATAATTGTCACACCCCCAAAATATCGCAGCGGAACGATAGTGTCTTTGGGGTATGATGTCATAACACAAAGCATGGATACGTAAAAACGACCTCTAAAATGAGTCGTTTTGAAGAGTTTACCATTCGATTAAATAAAGTTAAAGTTTACAAAACATGAGATCCCAAAGTTTGATAATACATAAAGGGTTACAAAACATGTCGAATGGTAATTGATAAAACACAAGACTCCAATGTATGCCATGTGACCCAAAAGCTCCATGAAATGCTATCGCCTTATGACCGAGATAAACATGCTAAAAAGTGTCAACACAAAGGTTGGTGAGTTCATAAGTTTGTTGAAAATGATTTGAAAAAGTCTTTAAAGAATGTTGATGCAGTAAAGGCATTGTAAATCCATTCAGGTTGAAGTTCCCATACAAAACTCGCAACCTATGTGTTCACAACCCATTGCCTAAAATAGAATTTTTAATCTTGTTTGTAAGTAGGACATGTGTGCATACGATATATACAAGTACTTAATTCAAAGAATCACAGCCAACTGAACCTCTTGACAAGTCTTATTTGTTTGTTGTGTCTCATTGAATAACAGATTATATTCACCCTGGTCAAGTCATCGAGGACACAAGGGTGGGGGCGCCACCGATAGTACTATCAATACCTCTCCGCCCTCCGCAGGAGTTAACCAGTTGCTAAAGTATGTATGTTGAAGCATAATTGAAAACAAGTTTAGCACATTAAGGCACATATCGCAATAAACCACACATAATGTCCAAAGAGTATAAGTAGTATAGTGTAACACAATTGTATAATTGGTTTGAGTATTCGCAAGAGTATAAACAAGTATTTAAGCATGTATCTCCCCCAAAGAGTTTGTAAGAATTTAAACGAGTAAAAGCGGGGTATGAACTCACCTGGTATGATTGATATGCTAACAAAATGAAGTGCACGAAAATGAGGCTCGGAAACTATCCGCGACCTAAAATGAATGATATGTTCTAATGTAAGTCATGAAACAATGTCGTGCATGCAAATCCATATGTAATCTATACCACTTGTACGTTTTTGAAAAAATAGAATTTATCGTCGAAATATATGTTTATGACATCTCGTCATGTTTATAAAATACTTTACAAGTATATACGTTGAATCAACATCCTACGATAATCGTTTAGTGATTTATTGTGAAATTATAACTTTTCGTTGTAAAATAGTGTCGTTGAAATTTTCATGAAAGTGACTAAACGGCCTTGAAATGCTAGTCGTAAAATGGTGCACGTCGAGCGCTAGGAAACAAACTCAACGGTTTTGGGAAGCTTGTATCATTATCTCAAAGTTTTAGTGTTTAAGTTTTCGTCATAGAGGTTCCGATCATAGAGAAAAATATAGCTAAAGTATGGTACTTTTGCCCAAAATATAGTTTAAGGGTGGTTTTCGGCAAAGTTTAAGTGACCGTATTTTATTCGTTACAACTCCGTTTGACGAACGGTTGGACATTTTGGAAAATAGGCTAGGCGAACTTACTTTTACTAGAAGACATCATTTTATGAAAAGTACTACATCATTGTTAAAAACGACCCTCAACATGGTCCCTCGTTGCCGTAGTATGTGTCTAATAGAAATATATTAATTTTTGCTTATATAATAAAGTTACGGCAACTTTGTTTAACGCGTGTAATTTACTCGTTACAAGTCCGTTTTCTACGTTTTCTACATCCTTAGACTCGTATTAAAGTATACTAATATATTTTTGATAAGTCGACACATTTCATAATGCTTAAGCCTCATTTTTGACTCGTAAAAAGTGATAGTAACATGCTGAAATTTCTGAAATTAATAGTTTTCGTCGTCAAACTTGAAAAATTCATATCTTCTTCGTTATAGCTCCGTTTTAACCCGTTCAAGCGGCCACGTTTTCGTTTTAAAGTGTATTTTCTAAATATCTAGCCCAATAATTTTTACTCACTGTCTAAATTTCCAGAATTCAAAAATATGGACAGACCCTTAATTAAACTTGTCGAAATGAGTTTTTCTTGCGCCAAACCTATTCCAACCAATTCAAAACAACTCCGAAGCTATTCTAATTATACCATACACCTTCTTAGGGTGTCATGGGTTTCTAGACATCACCAAAAGTGATATGTTTCAAGGAGTAATTATAGGATGACATATATATATATATATATAACTCTTAAAAGCAATGAAAAAGTGGTATAAACATCCATAAGACTTGCATGCTTTTCTCAAATATGATAAAATGAACATAACATGAATATGAAAGATGATGATGAGTATGAAATGCTTACTAGTTAACTTGATCAGGTTTATGAACAAAGGATTAATCCTAAACACCCAAGGTTTTTATTTCACAACCTTAATCAAGAGTGTAACTAGATTGTATAAAACTTGTCTTGAAAATATTTTGGTGATCACCTTCTTGGTCCTATGGGTGGCCGGTTACAAGGTGAGAAGAGGAAGAGGATATTTTCAATTTTACACTTTGTGATATGAGTTGTATGTGTATGTTGTGTTTAATATGATATAAAAGAGTAGGATATTTTGCAAGTTTTGTGTTGAGTCATCCCCTTGTGTCGACAAGGGGATATTATACTTGGCTTGATACTTTTTTTTATTTAGTATTTAAGTAGAGTAAAATGTGTAGTTGTTTAAGCATAAGTAATAACTTGTGTAAATATTTGAGCTTGTAGGGTAGCGTTAATTAAAAATAAATTTTAACGGGTCAAAATAAAATATATTGAAGTCATAAAAATTATAAAAATACATTCCTTACAAAATTTGAGTGAAATAATAATTATCGTGTAGTATTTACAAAAACCGTCGTAATTATATAAATATAACAATTTATCTACGAAATAAATTTAAAACACCGGGTAAACTCATAATATTATTTTTATAATCTTAATATGAGTATAAAAATATATCGGAATAATCTTTGGAAGTATCGGATCAATTGTTCAAAATAATTAATTACGCGATAACGTTTATTTAATATGAAATTATACGTTTAATGCAATATGCAAAACCATGCATGAACTAATATGATGATAATGATGCTAATGATATGTAGACTAAACATAGTCTATATGAAATGCCCTTGATGATTGTTTATGAAATAGTAAATGTGAGAAATGACCGGAAATTAAGAATTGTGACAATAATGAATTTGACCCTCAAGTAAACTACCCGGAACTTATGACTTAAACTTGCACATATGTAACAAAGAGCGGTCCCGATTTCCATTAGCATCTCTAAGTACTCTCTATGTACTCTATACTCTTCAACCAACCAACCATCAAGTATAAGACGTACATTACCTCTTGAAAATCCATAATTGAATGTGACACTGAGCACTACAACGTAACTCCTTAAAGCGATAGTTATTTTGTAGTGGTAAGAGCCCAATTCCCCCAAGTGGTAAAAGAAAAGGTAAAAGACACCCAACAATAACTAGATTTCCAAGTCTTCGCTTTTGATAATAAGCTCGAACAAGGATCATGAAGAATCTTCATCCAACCATCCCCGATACCTTCATATACTAAGTACACTTGCCCGTGATATTTCACTTCAACCTCAAATAAATAATATTGAATTAACGTTGTTGTCACATCTTCTCGAATCGCCAAATCAAGCTTCTTTGACATTTAAATGAACTTTGATAATGGTTTCATCCCGACCATGGTTAAAAGCACGTAACCCTGTAAAACCTTGTAATACCCAAACTGCCATGAGGACAATCCAAACAAACACCTAAATCTTGAGGTGCACCCTTTTATCCCTTCTTCAAAGCAAAAACCGTAGCACAAGCATCAGATAATATCCCGAAATACGCTTTCCTTTCTCCAGGATGGTTCATCATCACGGGATTTTACAATTCTATGGTTTAAACCGAGAAAGAGTTTCTTTCACGGGATTTTACAAAACCAAGAATAAACCGTGAGATCGAACCGAAAATGCACTTTAATTACATCGGGATGATTCAATTGTCACGGGATTTTACAAGTCTATGATTTATACCGAGAAATAGTTTCTTTCGCGGGGATTTTACAAAATCAAGACAAAACCGTAAACAATGTCAGCTTGAATGTGTAATGATAATTCTGGTTTCTGTGAATTTTTGTTTTACGGGAACATGCCGTGGTTCATCAGTGGTTCATTATCCAACATCAACATTATCAACAACCATCCAATAAACACTTTGGTAAACACATTATTCACGCATTCTGTCGGCAAATGTTGTGACCATCTGGAGAAGTAAACTCGATATACCAAACTTGATCATGAAGTAAAATTTCCCAGATTTGTTACTTAAACTTGTACTAATCCTTGTAAAGAAGAAACGGTGTACCCAATGTACAAACCCTCTTGACATATCCTCAACTGAGTAAGGCACCGTAGTGATAGTTACGTAGTGGGTTAAGTGAGAAAGAATAACAAACGAAACTAAATATCCAAGTCTTTATCACACTCTATAAATGCCCAAACAAGTCATCTTCGCGGAATGGTAGACAAAAAGAAGACGAAATAAGTAAACGTGCCCGGAAAACCTCACTTCAAATCCAAATAAGAAATACCGTCCAAACAACCCCGTAGTCAACATATTACAAACATAAAAGCCATGACATAATGACCTTCGCGACAATGTATACACCAAAGTATCAATCCGCACAACACAACGAATCTCATCACCTCATCAAGTCGCATTGACAAATCACATGATCAAATTTCACATATACTGTCTGATTATGAGAAGCCTAACCATAACTTTGAGTCCAATCCATTTAAGCTTTTAGAAAGGCCCATGTTCATAACACAAATTATTTTACCCGGTCCATTGAACAAATCTTTTCAAACAATAATCTTGACTCACCAAAACTTTGATAAACCCGATGATTTTATATTTAGTAACAGATACGGATATAATCACGAAGTTTCCGGCCCAACTCATTTTACCAAGCCCACAAAATCATAAGTCCGATGAGTATCAAAACTCACATTATCACATATCTAAATACATTCGGATAAAACTCACGAGATAATATCACATTAGAGTTTATATCCGATCCAAATTACTTCAACACCCGAGGCCCAATTATAGTCTGTAACACCCCAACCCGACAAGGGTAGAAGTGTCACATTCTGGTGTCATATCAGAACATACAAATAAAATATTTACAAACGGAAACCTTAAAAATGAAGTTTCAAATCATATAAACAATTGTCTGACGAGGAAAATACAATATCCAAAATGAAAGAAATCTCAAAACAAAACTCTTCAAAGTAAGTCCATAAGTACTATGGTACTAGGGTTGGTCCACTAAGATACTCTAACTCTCAGCCCATCGAAGCCTATCTTCAAACCTAAAAACCTACCGGCAGAAAAGAAATGCGGCTGAGCTTAAAAAGCCCAAAGGAATGTATATAACAAAACTAAAACTAAATAAAGTCCAAATGCAAATGAAACAAAGGAAACGGATAACAAAGTTGCAAATGAATGAGATTAATGAGTCAATGAGGATCCTGCAGGACACAATTATACAGATATCCAAAGAACACATAACACGGAGAACGAAGCAAAGCAGAGCATCAATGATATAGATACAAGCACATATAATCCGACATAATGAAAATCAAACATAAGTAAGCATAGCAGACGTCGATTACACATATATATATATATATATATATATATATATATATATATATATATATATATATATATATATATATATATATATATATATATATATATATATATATATATATATATATATATATATATATATATATATATATATATATATATATATATATATATATATATATGGCATACACTCATATCAAATCGTGGAATCAAAAGACATCCAAAACAAACAGAAAACCTAAAGGCAAGTGGAAACAATTAATTAGCAAGTGAGCATGGCAATCGCACAAGTCAAATAATTTACGATTAATAACTTAACCAAGATCGCTTAAGTAATACCATTAGTCGAAATACAATAGCCACATGTACCAAGTATGAATTACAGAACGAACATTATAAACGAATGAATTATCTAAACAATATCCTAATACAGCAACTAAACAAGTTAACAAGCCGCACCACATACAATGAACCATTTACCAATTCAACAGAAATATAAGAAGTAATGTAGCATAGCAGGTCTATAATCAGCAGACAAGAATCCTAACGGATAATCATAGCCCATAAACATAACTTAACGAAATACACATGATAAACAGACAAATCAGAGGGTCACATAACAAGAAATTACATATCATTAGATGACCATGTAAAATCGATAACCATTTATTAATCATATCATAGCAGGAAATCGGAGTCACATAATCATGAATAGCATAATCAAATTCAATAAACACATATAATAACCCGATCATGAATGGAATGATAGTCCAAGCAACGGAATGAGAGTGTGACAGATCAAAACAATAGAATACATATATCTCTTGGTAGTACGGTGAGTCATATAAGAGTACGAGTAATGAACGTGATAATACGAGTATGATGTATTGGGAAATACCGAATCATAAACATAATACATAAAACAGAAATAACGGATAAAGGTTTAGTCATCTACCACGAGCCCAAAAACATATCATATCATATCATATCATAAGTACCCATTTTATTCGGAGGGGTGACCTCGAATACCATATATATAGGAGGGGAGACCTCAGAACCAATAGAGTAGCTAGCTCCCAGATTGTGAAGACGCAGCAAAATTGCACACCTACATCATTCACCGAAAAATCATATCACAACATATCGATAACGTAACGATCTAGGATGCATCCATACGCCCCAACCTACATATGCCAAATATGCTCCACCATCAAGGGATGTGGCGTAACATCACTCTACTGCCCTAGAGTCATGTTAGAGGTGCATCACTGACACGGACATGGAACCCCCATGCCTAGTGAAATAATGGCTCGGTGTTAAACTAACTTAGGTCAAACAGAATGTCGAAATAACACGATCATAGGTAATCATACAGGTCAAACAAAATACATATCGAAGGTTCATAATCATAAGGTCCAAATCAAAGTCCAAATCGATATAGCAAGGTTCAACAAAGTAAGTTCGACAAACAGAGATTCGCACAAACGTAAGTTCGCAAAAAAGAGATTCAGACAAACAGAAGGGATTCATAGCAATGGCATAGGAAACCCTAATAAGCATAAGAGAAAGGCCAAAGAAAGAAAATCATGAGAAACCTTTTGAAAAGGTCGAGAATATTCGTACCTTAGCAACGAAATCAAAGCAAACAAGAAAGTTACACCGAAGCAACGTCGATCTCCTTCAATGTATCTACACGAATTGATATCATATATTACTTATATACTCCTTTTATAAGCTTCTTATGCATGTGTAAGTGTTTTACTTATTGATATCCTTTTTTTATCTTTCATTTTCTTAACTTCATATCTGGACCAGAATTTAGCGATTTTTATAAAATACTTACTTAGCTCAAATAAAATCAAGGAAATTCCCAGGGGTTCCCATATGAGTTAAGAGACTCTCCAAAATTTGGGGGATTTTATTTCCAGGTCAAATGGCCTATGGAAAATCACAAGTCAAGACCTGTCCAGAAAGTGATCAGAAAATACACCTTAAAAGTTTACAATTATTAGACATGTTTAGACACCTTGGAAAAATTCCCAAAACTCCCAGAAATTCATTTATATCCTAATTGTCACTCCTGTAAAAGGAGAGATCCTACTAACTTATGGTTTGAAAATGAAAAATCAAACAATCCAACTAAATTTCAGACCCGTTTTCTCAGCTTTGACACTTGATCTTTGAAAATTCAAAAATACGACTTAGACAACTCCAAATTCGACCAAACCACTTGGAAAACTTAACTAAGACATGAAATAAACTTTTCCCACAAAAACCCAGATTATTGCACTTATAAAATTGGATCTATAACACACACAAATTCGACATATGATGCTGTCCAGTTTTAGGGTTTATTAAAACCAATATAAGCACATGTTTAACCTACCCAAACGCACCCATGACCCATGAAAGCCATATGACCTGTTTTAATAGTATCTTAACATTCCCTTACTCACCCAAGTCGATTCAAAACAGCCCCCCACCTCAATTATTTTGAAACCAACAGCCTCATTCAAAGGTTTTGCTCTTTCTTTTTTCAAATCTTTTCGGTAACAGATTTTATACGTCACGTTATCATTTTATGTGATCCTTTATTCGTATATATGATCATATGCATGGAGAAACCACACGACAACAACCAAGAGACAATGAAAAGAAAGGAGACGAGATAAGGAATGTTTTACCCTTGTAGCGTGACAAGAAAAGAACCAAGAGACCACGAAAACAAGGCCACGGCCTAGCCATCCCAAACCCCTCGACAGAAGCAAACCAAACAGCCTCCCTTTGCCCCTTAAACCCACGACAACAACCCCTTGATGGCCTTAGAATTCCATGACCGGTAGCACCATCACGACCACAGCAGCACCATGCCTTCGAATCAACGACTCACGTCCATAGCAAAGATCATCCACGCCATCATTGGCCTGCTTGTTGTCGAATGGAAGGAAAGGAGAAGATTCAAGCCGTCACTTTTTGGTTGAAGAGGAAAATTAGGGTTTGCTTTGTGTTCACATATGGAGCGTATAACAACAACAAAAAGAAGGGAAACACCGGTTCTTGCATTAGACGAGCCAAAGGAAGGAGTATGGGCCAAGTCCAATCTCCAACTTATTACATAGATGGGCCTTTACTTTTAAGTTAATAAGTTTTTTATAACTTATGAAATTTCGACTCGTGTAACATATAGGCGCGTAATATGCATAGACGTGAAGTGTCAGAAAATTTCATTTATTTTGTACATTAGGTTTTACAACTCTAACCTTTAAGAGTTAGGTTACATTTCACGTTTAAGGAGCTTGAAGAATTTTACGTATTTTATAAATGTTAAATAGAGGGCAAAATAGTCATTTTACATGCTTGAGATTTTTAGGGTTTTACATAGTCAAAGGCCCACGATAGCAATATCAAAAGAGATAGCAAAATGTGATTTAATTCTGATCCAAGACAAAAGCAGTTGACAACTGGCCCACGATTGAGATAATCAATCACTTGTCCAAATCCAACATGTAGAATTATTGCCCATGTGAACACTTGAAGCCCATTAACTAACCGAGTATTATCAGTGGAACACACAACCGAATACCTAAATGTCAGGGTATAAAAACACACATATCACACTCTTACCCTAAAATTACCCTAATATCACTCTCACAAAGACACGCCTCTTTCTCTGACTAAACTCACATTTCAAACCCTAAGAATACTCTCAATCAAGAACGCAACCACCATCTCAAAAAAAATACCATACCCAAAAATCTTGACAATCAAATGCAATCAACACTCAACCATTCATTCTCACATAACGCCCTTCAATCTTCATATGCACAACATGATAAGAATGGTCTCACCACAGGATGGTTCGAGCACCGCCACGAGATGGTACGGAGACGATACGTGATTCGACTTAGCCAGTGGATGGTTACAGGTAGGTATTGATCTTGGTCATTAGAATATGAACGAATCAAGAAACATGTTTTAGCATTCTTGTGAGTCTTCTTTCTTGAATTCATTTATTATCACATACCTTGTTTTGATCTTTTAATGAATAACGAATCACAGATTTGATCCAACAATATTGTTGCAATCATTTCTGTAAATTCGGAGATTATCAAATAGTATTAGATCAATGATGGAATTTTAAAAGTCGTGTGAAAAAGGCCTTTTGAGTCTTGATGTTTCACGAAGACTTGATGATTCTGAGATCTCATGAGTTTATATTTATGATTTTGTTAGATAGGAGCTGAGGTAGTTGAGGTTTTGACTGAGATTGATTGGTAATGAAATAGGATATATGTTGATGGAAGTTTGTTAATGTTTCGGAACTATTGAGATGAATTTGTTGCAACACGTTATAATGTTTTGAGAACCATGAACCAATGATGTTCGAAGCTAACTGAGGTCGAGGTATATATCAGCTTGTGGTCACCCCTGGTCTTACTAGTCTTTTCTTCTTCAACTCTTTTCAGTCAAGTCGCTAACGTTATGTCAAAACAAGTCGCTAACCATTTAAATCGAGTCGCTAATTTTTTTTGAGTCAAGTCACTTACATAACCTTTTTCAAAAACTAACTCGCTACCAACAAATGAATAACAAGTCGCTAGCATTTTTTCAGTTAACACAACTCGCTGACTTATTAAATAACAAGTCGCTACCTCATTTTAGTAAACAAGTCGCTACACAATTGACAACTCGCTAGCACAACTCGCTACCCATATACAATGTATCTAGACAACTTGTAAAGACAAGTCGCCACTGAAACAAGTCGCTAGATCAATTTTTTACATTTTGCTCCGGCGATTTTTCTGACCATTATTCCGACCATATTCATACAAACCCAGAAAACTGCTATGTATATTCATGTTTGACCACAGTTTGACCATAATATTATCACAGATTTTGGACCAAAAACGTCATAAAAGCATGATATTGATAACATAAATATGTTTGGACCATAAAACTGACACCAGTGACAAGACATATATGTATACATGAATAAAGCAAGAGACTTTTTGGACCAAAAGAGATGCAAAACATGTGAAAACTGTTAACCACAAGTATACTCAAAAAAACATTTTTCCGACCATCATAAAGTACCAAAAACAGCATAAAAACATGTATCGAAAAGACAATAAATCATCAAAACACAACAACCTGACTCTGATACCAATTGTAGGATCGATATATTTATTGTGTTGATGATTCGGGTGGTCTTGGATTATCAAAATACATGTTTGCCATTAGAGAGAGAAAGTAGAAGAGAGGGAGTTTCTTGCTAGAGACTTGGTTCACAAAATGTGTAAGGTTAGATTAAAGAAAAGCTCCGCCCCTTCCATGGATGGAAGGGGTATTTATAGTTACACAAGATACGACCTCCTATCGGCCTGTGGATCAGGTATACAGTGGGTAAAGACCCGTCCTTCCTCCACGGTGGTACACTAAACTATTCTACGCTACAAACTAACTAATAAACTACTAAATGACGTAAATAACTACAAGTCTACGAGCTAAACTATGCTAGACCATAATTGGGGTGACCGACACTTTAACATGGAATTTCCAATTCCTAACAGACTGAATTCCTTTTTGGGTGGGCGAATGTGACAACCCGTAATTTCAGGTCATTCTTCAAATTTACTATTAATCTCGGGAATTTACTATTCACTGGTTACTATTTATCATTTTACTATTCATCATTTTTGAAGTTGGTTTGAGATTTTGAGAGGTTATTTTAAAATTTTACTATTCATGAAACACTATTCATTCCTGGAGAAAAATCACTATTCATGATTCACTATTCATCATTTTTCATAAACTAGGTTTACGAGTATCAAATTCGCGTAACCGTAAGGGTTTAGCTGCGTATTCATGAAAAATCATTGAGGACATTTCATATAGATTAGAGTTAGTCTACATATCATCAGTAACATCACTTTCATGGTAATTTATGCATGGGTTTGCATATTTCATTAACGTCTATTTATTTATTAAATAAACGCTATCGCATAATCATTTACTTTGAATATTTGATCCGACACTTCCAACAATTATCTCGATATATTTTTATACTCATTTTAAGACTATAAAAATTATATTATTAGTTTACCCGATATTTTGAAATTATTTTGTATATAAATTATATATATATATATATATATATATATATATATATATATATATATATATATATATATATATATATATATATATATATATATATATTTACGACGGTTTTTGTAAATTCCATTCGATAATTATTATTTCACTCAATACTTGCGAGAAATGTATTTTTATAATTTTTATGACTACGATATATTTTATTTTGTTCCGTTAAAATCGATTTCTAGCTAACGCTACACTTAATAATTAATTTTATGTACAAACTACACATTATACTTAATCTAAAATACATTTAATCCACAAAATTCATCAAACCCTTTACCCAAAAAGCACTTGGCCGACCTCCCCCCCTAGTCACCATTTTTCATTAATTAAAAATGACCACCTAAGAGTACACATACACAAGTTGGAGAGATATTTGTATATTTCATCATATTAACTAATCAAATACACATTCAAACACATACCAAAAGGTGAAATAAAATAAAAACTATCTCCTTTTCTATGTTGAGAACCGGCCAAGGCAAGAAACAAGGAAGAAACATAAAGTTTTTCAAGATCAAGTGCTTAAACAAACCTTAGTATACTTCTATATAATGTTTTGAAATAAAAACCAATAAGTAATTAGTACCTAGTTACTTAAACCTCATTATAATAACTAGTAAGCTTTTCATAATCTTTACTACTCTTTCATAATCATTCTTGAGCTATTTTATCATTCTAGTAAGAAAACATGCAAGTATCATATGTATTTATACCACTGTTATTGGTTTTTAGTACTTATTATGAGTTTAAACTATCCTATAATTATTCTCATGGAACCTATCATTATTGGTGAAGTTTATGAACCCATGACACTCTAAGAAGGTGTATGGTAGGTTTAGAATAGCTTTGGTGTTGATTGGAAGGGTTTAGAACAAGTATTACACAAGAAAATTCATTTTCGACACACAAGATTGAGGTATGATCGTTTTTACAAAATCTGGAAATTTCGACAGGTCATGGATTATTTTTGGGCTAGATATTCAAAAAATATACTTTAAAACGAAACCGTGGTCACTTGAACGGGTTAAAACGGATTTATAACGAAGAAGTTACGCTATTTTTAAGTTTTGCGACGAAAACTAATTTTCTGAAAAAGGGTAAGCTGTTAGCAAAAATGAGTTTTAAACATTATCTAAATGAGTCAATTTATCAAATATATATTAGTATATATTAACATGTTGGGTTTTAGGTTCCTTGGATCATGATTTATTCTAAGTGTTGGAACCTCGGACAGAGTTGTTGAAACCACGGACAGAAGATTGAATCCACTGCTGATGAGAAACCGCGGCTAGTAGTATTGTGTAACCACGGATATTGTATTGTAACCACTGCTAGTCTTGTATAGTCGGTTTAATATTTTGTATTAGATAAATATGGAAAAGATATTTATCTTGTAGGTTACGTATTGTATTATGCAAAGGACTCCTTAGCCTATAAAAGGAGGTCCTAGGTTAGATTAGATATACGTATGTTTTATATCTAAGGTCGATATACTTCAAGGTTGTAAAACCCTAATACTGGTTATAGTATTCGTATTAATAATAATATTGAGGTATTGAATGTTTATTGTTCTTCTTCTTAAGATTAAGTATTAAATTCTGCGTGATACTTAATAAGTCTTTGTTTAAGTCAGTTTCTATTTAGGATCGTTTGCTCAACTGGGATCAACAAGTGGTATCAGAGCTTGTGATCTAGAAACTGAAATCAAGAAGAAGTTTAGTTAAGTTCTGTTTAAGTACGTTAAGATGTCTGACGAAACACACATGGTGACTGCATCAAAAGTGCCCATGCTCAAGCAGGGTGAGTACCAAATCTAGAGAATGTGAATGAGGCAATACATTTGTATGATTGATTATGCCATCTGGGAAGTTGTTGAAAAAGGTGATACTCTTCCTAGGAAGGGTGATGATGGTAAAGATATAGCCATTGTTAGTGAAATTGACAAGGCTAAGAGGAAGCTGGAGATTAAAGCTCACATTATTCTCTCCATGGGAATACCTAATGAGTATGCTTTGGACTTTGAACAATATGAGTCTGCTAAAGAGTTAATGGATGCTATTGAAACAAGGTTTGCTGGTAATGAAGCTACAAAGAAATCAAGGAAGAATATGCTCAAGCATCAGCTTGAAAACTTCACTGCTTTAAGTGGAGAACAACTTGATGGCACTTATAACAAACTTCAAAAGCTTATCAGCCAACTGAAGTTAGTGGACTAGAAGGTTGCTCAAGAAGATATAAATTTGAAGTTCATCAGAAGTTTATCACCTGACCGGGCCTGTGTAACACAGTTTTGTGGAGAAATAAGGATGACTTTGAAAAGATGACTCTGGACAATCTCTACAACAACTTGAAGGTATATGAGTCTGAGAATAACATTGCTGGTGCATCTTCAACTAGCCAAAACATTGCTTTTGTTTCCACTAATCACAAGAGCTCACAAGATGTATCCACTGCTGCCTATGGAATAACCACAGCTATTTCAAACAATACCATTGTTAATGATAATGTTAGTGATGGTGCAATTTGTGCTTTTCTGGCTGATTTAACTACCAGTGTTAATGTTCTGAATCAAGATTTAGATCAAATTGATCTTGATGATCTTGAAGAGATAAATCTTCAATGGCAGATGGCAATGTTGACTCTCCAAGCAAGGAAGTTCTTAAGGAGGACTGGAAGACAAGTTAAGTATGATGGTCAAAGGAGAGCTGGATTTGACAAAAGCAAGATGGAGTGCTTTAACTGTAAGAAGAAGGGTCATTTTGCTAGAGAATGTCGAGCTCCCAAAAGGACTGAAGGCATCAAGAAGACCATTGAAGAGCCTGCTTCTTCTTCAGCATTGGTTGCTCAAGATGGGATTGGAGATTATGACTGGAGTGATCAGATTGAAGAAGGTCCCAATGCAGCTTTTCTTGCTAGTGAAGCTTCTAAAGAGCATAACTTTGCTCTTATGGCCTATGCTTCATCTTCTGGTTCAGATTATGAGGTATCTAATGATTCTAAAAAATCTACTTGTTCTTTCAAATCATGTCAAGATAACCTAGAATCACAAAGAGCTATTATTGAGAGTTTGAGAAAAGAAGTTGAAAGATTGTCTCTAGATAACTTAGGTTATAGAGTTGGTCTAGAAAGTGTTGAAGAAAAGCTTAATTACTGTATTAAATGTGAGTTTGAGTATGTTGATAAGATAAATATACTAGGTGGTGAAATTGATCTTAAAGACAGAGAAATAAAAATGCTTAAAAAGAAACTAGAAGAGGCAGAGAGTGTAAAAAAAGAAGCCCTAGTAGAAAAAGAAAAACATGTTGTTGGGGTTGCTAAAACACAGTATGCTTCAGACCTAGTAAATAAGCCAATAGGTCAAAAATTGTTCAAGGATGGTACTGGTCTTGGTTACAATGATGTGCCACCACCATCTCTTATGAAACATGCACCACCTACAAAAGAACTGTCATTTAACAGTGAATTTAGTTTCAATAAACCTGTAGGTGAGACTAGCAAGATTGAATCACCTAAGTTAGGTTCTGATAAGTCATCTGATGCTCCCACTATTGAAGATTGGGAATCAGATTCTGAGGAAGATAGATCTGAATCGACTCAACCTGAGAAGATAGAACATGTTAAGAAAGTTGATTCTAAGCAAGCCAACCTTATTCCTAGATTTGGAGCACCTATCTCTAGGAAAGTGGTAGATTATGAGGAGATACCTAGGGAACAGATGAAAAGATACATACCTAGGGGCAATCAGAGAAACTTTAATGGCCTAATTTCTAACAGGTTAGGTGATGAGTTTCGATTGTTTTATATGTGGTAGTTTTGAGCACTTACAGAGAAACTGTTATAAAAACCAACCACAAGTTTGGAATAAATGGAGGAGGGTAAATCACCAAAACTTTTCAAAGAAAACAAACCCTCATCCTGACAAAAACATGATTCCTAAAGCAGTGTTAATAAGGAATGGTAATACAAAGTCAATAGTCACTGCTGCACCCAAATGGGTTCCAACCACTGCTAAGCAAAATGTAAACACGGCTAAGCAAAATCAAACCACTGCTAAGCAAAATATCACCTCTGATACAAAAGAAGTTTTAAAAATTCCAAAGGTGATAACTGACACAGTGGTTGGAAATCATTTTTATGCTGTTAAGGCCTCAGCTAGTTGGCAATGGAAGCCTAAGACCAAGGTTTTACATCATGTCAATTGTGCATCAATGGACCTAAAGAAATTTGATTATGTTGATGCACAGGGCAGACCCAAGTCAGTATTGGCTTGGGTCCACAAAAGGAACTAATTTGTTTAAATTCATGTGCAGGGCAATCTTCAAGATGAGCTAAAAGACAAAGGAATTTTTGATAGTGGTTGCTCTGGGCACATGACTTGGGATGGGAGCAACCTGGAGGATTTTGAAGCTTTTGATGGAGGATATGTGGCATTTGGCAATGATCCAAAGGGAGGAAAGATTCTTGGCAGAGGCACAATCAGAATTAGGATATTAGACTTTGAAAAGGTCTATCTGGTACAGGGACTAAAGTACAATTTATTCAAGATTTCTCAAATGTGTGATAAGAAAAACTGGGTACTTTTTGGGGAAACTGAGTGTCTGGTGTTATCACCTGATTTTATGATGCCTAATGAAAAGTATATACAGCTTAGGGTACCTAGGAAGGAAAACATATATTGTTTTGATCTTAAAGATGTAATTCCTAATAGGTCCTTAACCTGTTTGTTTGCAATAGCATCAGTAGATGAGTCTAAATTGTGGCACAGAAGGCTAGGTCACCTTAATTTTAAAACAATCAATAAACTGGTAAAAGGAAACTTAGTGAGAGGGTTACCTTCTAAGGTTTTTGAGAGTAAGGAACTTTGTGTGGCTTGTCAAAAAGGAAAACAACATAGAGCCTCTTGCAAGACCAAAACTGTTAACACCATCACACAACCACTGTTTATGCTTTATATGGACTTATTTGGACCTACCTTTGTTAAAAGTTTGAACCATAAGCAGTATTGCCTAGTTATCACTGATGATTATAGTAGATTTTCTTGGGTATACTTTTTGGCTGCTAAGAGTGAGACTAGTGACATCCTCAAGAGTTTCATTACTAAGATAGAAAATCTAGTAAATCATAAGGTCAAGGTAATCAGATGTGATAATAGAACTGAGTTTAAGAATGATGTGATGAATCAGTTCTGTGTAGCTAAGGGTATTGAAAGACAATTTAGTGTTGCTAGAACACCACAACAGTATGGTGTAGCTGAAAGGAAAAATCGGACACTAATTGAGGCTGCTAGGACAATGTTGTCAGAATCTAAGTTGCCAACTACTTTTAATGAAGTCAGAGGCACCGCATGTTATGTGCAAAATAGAAGTAAGGTAGTGAAGCCTCATAACAAGACCCCCTATGAGCTGTTACATGATAGGAAGCCAATGATTGCATTCCTAAAACCTTTTGGGTGTCTTGTTACTATCTTGAATACCATAGACTACCTAGGTAAGTTTCAAGAAAAAGATGATGATGGATACTTTTTAGGCTATTCTTCTAATAGTAAAGCCTTTAGAGTATACAATAAGAGGACTAGGATTGTTGAAGAGAACTTACATGTTCAATTTAGTGAAGAGACTCCTAGTGTTGAGACCAAAGGACCAGCTGTTTAACATTGATATGCTAACCAAATCTATGAATTATGAGCTTATCATTGCAGGAACTTCCACTAATGTTAATGTAGGTACTCAAAAGGATTCTGACGTAGAAACAGATTCTAAGGAAGCTGAATCTCCAAAGGAGTTCTATTTGGTTGAAAAGTGGAAAGCTGGTTCTGTCTCTCCCATCATTGATAAGCAAGGTCCCACTGATGATGATGCATTGAATTCTGAAAGCAAAGTTGATCATCATCAAGATAAGGATGAGTTATAAAAAGATAACTCAGTGTCGGTAGAAGAAATTGAAAGAAAGAAAAAGCATTCTGAAAGCACTGCTAAGCCAACTTCTACCACTGCCAGTTCAAGTGAAACCCTGGCTGAAAGTACTGGTGATAGTACTTTCTTTGGACCAACTTCAAAGCCATTATTTGGTGAAGAGGAGTATCCACATGATCCTACCATGCCTGCCTTGATAGAAATTGATACTCCTACTGATGATGAAGATATGGATGATTTCTTCAATGCTGATTTTACTAATTTGGAACATGTCATTCATGAAAGTCCAGTCACCACCACAAGGATACATAAGATTCATACTAAGGAACAAATACTTGGCAACTTGAACACCCCTGTTCAAACAAGAAGCAAGGTTCAGAACACAAAACCTTCCCTGAGCAAGGTTTCTTTGTAAGATCACTTCACAAAAGAAATAGTCATAAAGATCTGCAAAATTGCTTGTTTGCATGTTTTCTATCTCAAAAGGAGCCCAAGAGAGTGGAAGAAGCTTTATCAGAAGAAGGCTGGGTAGAATCAATGTAAGAGGAGCTTCTTCAGTTCAAACTTCAAGAGGTTTGGACATTGGTTGATCTTCCTAATGGTAAGAGGGCAATTGGGACAAAATGGGTGTTCAGAAATAAGAGGGATGAAAGAGGAATTGTTGTAAGGAACAAATCAAGGCTGGTTTCTCAAGGATACACATAAACTGAAGGCTTGGACTATGATGAAGTATTTGCTCCAGTTGCAAGGATTGAGGCTATAAGATTATTTTTAGCATATGCTTCATTCAAGAATTTTGTGGTGTATCAAATGGATGTTAAGAGTGCATTCCTGTATGGCACAATTGATGAGGAGGTTTATGTTTTTCAACCTCCTAGTTTTGAAGATCCTGATCATCCTGACAAAGTTTACAGGGTGAAGAAGGCTATGTATGGGTTGCATCAAGCTCCTAGGGCATTGTATGAGTGCATGTCTACTTATTTGATGGACAATGGCTTCAAAAGAGGACTGATTGATAAGACTTTGTTCATTAGGAAGCACAAGGATGATATCTTACTGGTTCAGGTTTATGTAGATGACATCATCTTTGGCTCAACCAATAAGGAGTTATGCAAAGATTTTGAGAAAGTTATGCATGATAAGTTTCAGATGAGTTCTATGGGAGAAATCACTTTCTTTTTGGGGCTACAAGTTCAACAAAGGACTGATGGTATTTTCATTAGTCAAGACAAGTATGTAGCAGATGTTTTGAAGAAGTTTGGGTTTCAGGATGTGAAGAGTGCTAGTACACCTATGGAGACTCAAAATCCACTGCTACCAGATGATGGAAGTCCCAAAGTTGATTTGAAGTTGTACAGGTCCATGATTGGATCCTTGATGTATCTCATTGCATCTAGGCCAGATATAATGTTCTCATTATGTGTGTGTGCAAGATTTCAAGTCACACCCAATACCTCACACATGAATGCTGTTAAAAGAATCTTTAGATACCTTAAAGGTCATCCTAAACTAGGCCTTTGGTATTCTAAGGATTCCCCTTTTGATTTGGTGGCCTATACAGATAGTGATTATGCTGGTGCTAGTTTGGATAGGAAATCTACAACTGGAGGATGCCAGTTTTTGGGACGCAGACTAATTCCATGGCAGTGTAAAAAGCAAACTATTGTGGCAAATTCTACAACTGAAGATGAATATGTGGCTGCTGCTAGTTGATGTGGTCAAGTTCTTTAGATTCATAATCAATTGCTGGATTTTGGGTACAACTTTATGCATACTAAGATTTACATTGATAATAACAGTACAATATGCATCATTAAAAATCCTGTTTTACATTCTAGAACTAAACATATTGAGATAAGGCATCATTTTATTAGAAATTGTAATGAGAAAAGGTTGATTCAAATGGTAAAAATCCATACTGATTTCAATGTTGCTGATCTTCTTACTAAAGCTTTTGATGTGGGAAGGTTTCAGTACCTTGTAGTTAGTATTGGAATGATTAATCTCTAAATCTCAACTTGTTTTGTAAAAGTTTGTACAAGTATTGGACTGTTATTATGTGATCTTAGTATTGCTATTTTTGTTTCTAACCACTGATAGTTATGTTGAAACCACTGTTTGTTGCTTTGTGTTCCCACTAACCATTTTGCAGAAATTTGGAAGTTTCTCACTATTTGTATGATGCAAGAAACTACTAAGGAAAAAGCCATAATACTATTATTCATAGTTCATAAACTGCATTATACAATGCAGTGGTTACAATCATGGTTACAAACTACATGGAGCACACATTACAACTAGCTACTCTAGTTCATATCTTCTATTCCAAAAGCTGGTGGATGTACATATGAAGAAGCTGAAGCTGAAAATGGAAAGATGGATTGATGAAAACGATGATGGATGCATTTGTGATATGAGAAATCTTCAGTTGTTCCATCTACTCATTCCACTATAAAGCAACTAATCCATCTTCCCTTTTCCCTTTCCCTTCACCTCTGCACCCTTGCCCTTTCCCTTCCTTCCATGGTTTGAAGAACCAGATCCTTGAGCAGGAAGACCAATCACCACCTCTCTGTTCTTTGGGAGTGGTGGATTTCGGGCACGTGGCCTTGGTTGGGGTTGGGATGGTGAAGGTTGTGCTCTCTCTGCTTCCTCTCTCACCCATCTATTGAAGGTTGGCTCTAGGCGCTCAGTGGAATCATCTGAACCTCTTGATGACTCATTTGGATCTACCACACTATCATCTTCAAATGAAGGGAGAAAGGGGGATTTTCTAGGTCGAGGATCTTCTTGAGGAAGGTAAAGAAACCATGGGTTAGAATCATCACTTGATGATGATGATGATGAGGAGGAGGATGTTAGATTGATGACTTCTGGTTGATTCCATATACTGATTATTGTTGATTGTGGATTTTTGAGAAATTAGGGTTTGGAAGTAAGTTGGATTAATTGGTGTGTGTCTCTTGTGCCTTGGGATTATTTTATAGGCAGAATAAATGGTTTTTGTGAGTAAATGAGGGGAAGGTTTAAGTGGGTGAGGAGTTAATGAAGTCTTTTGACTTTGAAAAGCATTTATATCGAAAGTTGACCATCTTGACTTAGATTTTAGCACTTTGGCTAACCACTGCTAAGTATATGGAACCACTTTTGATTTTACTCTAACCACTGCTAATCTTAACCTTCTTTTTTAGTGCTTGGTTTATGTTTGTGATATACAGGTATGAAGGATAGTTGTGTATTTTGGAGCTTTTGGTTTGGAGAAATTGCTTTAGACCTTTGGAGCTTTTGTGTAACGAAAAAAAAAAAACAAAAACAAAAAAAAATGTGTTCAATGCTATACTCCTTCATATTTTTGTGTGATATCACTGAGACTGACAAAGATTTGCTTGCTATATCTTTTGGTCAATTGATTGGAGTGAAATTCTGTATCCACTGCTAGTGTTTTTCAAACCACGGATAGCGTTTTTCAAACCACTGCTAGCATGTTGCTGATTTCTGGATACTTGAGGGACTGTTTGGTAACTTTGGAGAAAACACGTTTATATCCCCAAATCACTGATAGGTCATTTATTTGATCTTCAAATCACTTCCAATTGGCGCTTTACATAAACCTAACCATTTTCCTCTGTCACATTCACACATCCCACATAACCAACATCATTGATCGTCATGCCAAATCAATATCCCACTTCCCATAACCTAGTTGCTAATTTGGTCAAAAATAATCGATCCGAAGGTTTTCATCAAATGATTGATTTTCTTATTCACAGTCCTATTCACTTTGCCTTAACCGTCACACCAACCATCTTTAAATCCTATATACATCAATTCTGGAGGAATGCTAAGCTTGAGGAGGTAGATGGTGTGGACATTTTTAGTACAGTGGTGGATGAGAATGATATTTTGGTTGATGAGGAAATAATTAGAGGGGTTTTGAAGTTAGATGATGCTGATGGTGTTGTTAATCTTTCAGATGCCTAGATATTTGCTAGTTTAGAGAGGTTAGGATATACACACAGGGGAGACAAGGTAAAATTTTTTAAGAGCATGTTTTCACAACAATGGAAGTTTTTGATCCATACCTTGTTGATGTGTATAAGTAATAAGACCACTGGATTTGATGACTTCCCTTCCAAAATTGCTACTACTATCATTTGTTTTGTTGATGGGAGGAAGTTTAATTAGTCTAGGATGATTTATAATGGGTTTGTGCAGAATATTAGGAAGAAGGGAAAATATTATTTGTATTCTATGTTTGTGCAACTGATTGTTGAAAGTCAAATAGAAGAACCTGTCGAGCATACTAAGGAGTATGAAGTGCATTATATGTTTCCTAAGGTATTTGCACATATGAGGAATCAGAACCCTAATGTTCAAATCAGAGATGTTTCTTTATTTCCCCATATGCTTATTTTGCCTGCTATTCTTGAGTTTGATGAAGGTTTTGAAGCCCAATCCTTAGCACCTGAACCCACTGCTAGTACACCTGCAACCACTAATAGTATACCTTAAACCCCTGATAGTACACTTGAAACCACTGTTACACCAATTGTGTGGACTAGGAGGAGAAAGGGCACTAAGCTACCTCAGGCTGGTGCTAGTGGTGTTGCTCATGAGGCTGTCACATGTTGTGGAGGTGACATGATTGGAAGGGCTTCCACTACTGATTCATGCTTAGATGCTGGTCAGGATAGTGGAAACA
Organism: Chrysanthemum makinoi; assembly: GCA_910596185.1. NCBI lineage: Eukaryota > Viridiplantae > Streptophyta > Magnoliopsida > Asterales > Asteraceae > Chrysanthemum > Chrysanthemum makinoi. Next base: position 106,897,909 of record OU343220.1, read on the forward strand.
TAAGTAAGACCCAACCTCTGGCAACTCCTAATGTGGAGAGTTCCTTGGAACTCAATACAGGTGGAGGAATCCCTAGCCAACTGGCTAACACATGGTGCATAGATGTTCAGGCAAGGTCTGATGCTATGTTTACTATATCCAAGGATTCACCTCTCGGAGCAGTTAACACAGCTCGATGTGATGAGGATAGTTTGGAACATCAAACTGAATTGACGGATCCTAAGCTGGTACATGATGACTTTTCCAATGAACCACCTCTCGGACCAGGTAGCACAGGTCGAAGTGGGGAGGATATTCAGCGTAAAGAAATAAGGAGACTGAAGCATAGGATGTTTATTTTGGAGAAAGTGAGAAGACCAGGGGTTGCTATTTTGAGGAACATGAGAAGGTTGAGAAGAAAGGTAAACTCCTCTCCAGTTGAGAATTTGGTGAATATGGAGAATGTATCCAAACAGGGGAGGAGTGATGGCATGAATTCGGGAGCTGTAGATGTGCATATGGAAGAGGATGTGGATAGTGGAGATGCAGCACAATTTCGGTATCGATAAAGATGGGAATGAAGATGTTCTTGAAAGTGTGAAGACTGTGGTAGAAGATGAGATAGTGCAAGTCACAACCACTGATAGTGTGTCTGCAACCACGGCTAGTACTCTTGAAACCACTGCTGCAGTTTCTAAAGAGATAATCATACCCACTGCTATCATAACCACTTCTACAATTGTTTCAACCATCTCTGTATCACCACCCAAATCAAAAGAAGTTGAGAAAGAAGCTGCAAGCACATTGATCAATCTTAGAAAAACCTCAACTAACCCTTCACCCATCATTGCACCTGTTTTATCTCTTGAACCTACTGCAACCAAACCCAAAGGTAAAAGTTTAGTTATTGGTGAGCCTTTGAAGAAGAAGGTGGCTCAACCCGATATTGGTAAGGGTAAAGGTATTGCAACACCTGTTTTAAAGTTTAAAAGTGTAGAAGAATAGATTGCTTATGATGAAGAGTATACAAGAAGCATACATGTTGAAGAGGAAGCAGCTGCAGAGAAAGAAAAGCAAGAAGAGGAGGAGGCTTCTCAGAAATAGCTAGCTAAATGGTATGAATCACAAAACTATCTGCAAGCTTCTAATCAAATACAGAATGAGTATACTGCTCAAGAATGGGCATTGTTAGATGATGAAGAAAGAGCTAGACGCTTGGGTGAATGGGCAAGGAGGATAAGTAAGGAAAAGAAGCAAGCTAAGAGGAAGAAACCTCCTACAATTCGTGAGATGAGGAATGTGCTGATGAAGATTATTAAGAGTTCAGGCATACATATTCCTGACAATCTTAGTAAATGTTAATTTGAAAGAATCCATGAGCTTTATCTGATGTGTATGAGGATTAATAATGAGAATTTTACTCCTGTGGATTCTGAAAAAGATGAAGAGTGGATTAAAGGTAATCTAAAGAGAAAATCTGAGATTCAGGAGACATCTGGTTCTAAAAGATTGAAAGAGATTGAAGATAGTCATCAAATTATCTCTTATGCATTTAAGCTTAATGGAAGTGAAGACTGTTGGAAAATTCAAAGACTCAATAATGAAGTTTCTGAGTTTCATAAATTTTCACAAATGCTTCAATACCTGGATAGAGATGATTTAATGAATCTATGGAAGCTTTACAAGAATAAGTTTGGTGATATACATCCGGATGATTATCATGAGAGACTGGTTTATCAGCACTTGAAGATTTTGTTTGAACCAACTCATGATGAACCTGAATGGAAAGGACTCTACAATGGTCATGTTACAAGATGGTTTTTATATCAAACTTGGGGAGTTCATGTGTTAACTGTGTCTAGAGTAGTTATTCATATGCTTGTAGAAGGTGATTATCCCAAATTGAATAATTATCCAGGAGTTATTGCTCAGATGGTGAAGCCTGGTGGTTTGAAGATGTTGATGCCCTATGATGGTCAAGCTTACAATTTGTTGCTGAAGTATGAGAAAATTCTTAAAACAAGTAAGTGTTTGGCTACATCCTCCAATTCAGATGTTTTGAGCTTAAAGGAAACTTGAGAATTCTATTTGAATGTATCAAGTTTAGGGGAGGATTGTTGGGTTTTAGGTTCCTTGGATCATGATTTATTCTAAGTGTTGGAACCTCGGACAGAGTTGTTGAAACCACGGACAGAAGATTGAATCCACTGCTGATGAGAAACCGCAACTAGTAGTATTGTGTAACCACGGATATTGTATTGTAACCACTGCTAGTCTTGTATAGTCGGTTTAATATTTTGTATTAGATAAATATGGACAAGATATTTATCTTGTAGGGTACGTATTGTATTATGCAAAGGACTCCTTAGCCTATAAAAGGAGGTCCTAGGTTAGATTAGATATACGTATGTTTTATATCTAAGGTCGATACACTTCAAGGTTGTAAAACCCTAATACTGGTTAGAGTATTCGTATTAATAATAATATTGAGGTGTTGAATGTTTATTGTTCTTCTTCTTAAGATTAAGTATTAAATTCCGCGTGATACTTAATAAGCCTTTGTTTAAGTCAGTTTCTATAAAGGATCGTTTGCTCAACTGGGATCAACATAACACGAAACCAATGATATATAAAACATAGAAAACGGACTTATAACGACTAAGTTACACGCGTTTTAAATAGGGTTATCATAACTATTTTTCACAAGTAATAACACTTACATATTTTTACTAGTCCAAAATGGTTATCTCAAGTGACCGTGTTTGGAGTCATTTTTCATATCGATAGAATATTTTTGAGAAAACGATGTCTACTAGTAAAAATGAGTTCGCCTAGCCTATTTTCCAAAATGTTCAACCGTTTGTCAAATGAAGGTATAACGAATAATTTACGATCACCCAAAGTTAGTCATTTTCATGAATTGTCAAAGTGTATTATTTTACAACGAAAAACTATAATCTCTTTATAAATCACTAAATGACTATCGTAGGATATCATTTCAACGTAAGCACTTGTAAAGTAATTTATAACTTGACAATACGTTATAAACTTATTTTTCAACGATAAACTTTATTTTCAAAATGCACAAGTGGTATGAATATCATATGAGTTTGCATGCATAACATTATTTCATAACTTATATTAGATCATATCATTCATAATAGGTCGCGGTTAGAGATTGCGCCTCATTTCAGTGTATCCACTTTTGCCATCATAATCATTGTATCAAGTGAGTTTTCATAGCCCCGTTTTACAAGTTTATACTTTATTTCAAACCTACGGGGGGAGAATACATTGCACATCATTTTTATTACGATACCAAGTATATCAAATTCATTTACATTGCTTAAGTTACCTCATTGCCAATTGAATGTCCCCATTTCATAATCATGAACCGTTAATTCCGGAAGAAGCGAGGGTGAGTGAATAGATCTATTGAGGGTGACTCCTCCATCCAGGTTGGTGGATTCCAACTGGTCAAACGGATGCGTTCCATTTAATATCATTATTTGAGTTGTTTGGCAAAACACTCTGTTGGGGCGAACATCATGATCAGTCTAGCTTCGGTGTCATGTGCTTATAGCAATTGTATCATTTTTATGTGACATATTTGTCATACATGGCCTATACTTGTGGTAGTCGTATAAAACATTTACATAAACTCTATGAACTCACTCAACCTTTGTGTTGACACTTTTAGCAATGTATTTTCAGGTATCTAAGGCATATACTTCATGGCATACATGTGGACTTATCATAGGGTCGTGGTGACGACGCGTCTCATATGGGTTTTATGCACTTTAAAACATCGTTTGGATTGTAATAAACTTATTTTCGCAAATGTTGACTACCTTTTTGGGACTTATCTTTTGTAAACTCTGAATGTTTTATTATATCAAACGATGTGTTTTCCAAACGACACTTTAGGTCGTTCAATATAACTGTAACTGTGATGCTATGGCAGTCATCCCCCAGGAATTCCATTCCACTACAAAACAGGTATTTTGGGGGTGTGACATCAAGTTTCAAAACAGAAAGTTATATCCAATCGAACAAAACCAGTCATCATCAAAAGGGGCAAATCAAATCGATTCAAGGAAAAAAAGGAACAAACACACGAAAAGGCCCAAATTATACACGTTATGCAAGTGTTCGCAAAGAACACACCAACCGAAGAAGAGGTTAACCAGCCACATGATAGGCGGTCAACCACCAAGAATCATAGAAGACAGGGTTTTAGTCTCTAAAGGGAGAGGAGACGTTTTTTTTCTCAGAAAAAAGAGAGGCACAGAAGTATTCTTACTGACATCACCAGGAACCAAAAATAAGGTCAAAGGGTATTATTAACCCTACCAAGTTCCAAAAATTACAAAATACACCCTCCATTTTATTTTTTTTATTTTTTTATTTTTTTTGAAAAGTTATTTTTAGATTTAAGTTTTTAAGTGTTTCAATTTTTAAAAGTTTTAAAGTTTTAAGATTTTTTTATTTGGTTTATGATAAGAAAACAAGTTTTAAGTTTTTCTTATTTGGTTTATGATAAGACAGTTTCAAGTTTTACTTATTTGGTTTATGATAAGAAAACAAGTTTTAAGATTTTTCTTATTAGGTTTATGATAAGAAAACAAGTTTTTAAGATTTTACTTATTAGGTTTAAGATAAGTAATATATATATATATATATATATATATATATATAAAGTTTAAGGTTTATAAGTTTTAAAGATTAAAGGATTTTAAGATTTACATTATTATGCTTTTAAAGAATTACGAAGTTATGATTCATGTATCTATCATCACTCAAGAATCAAACCAACCAAGATGTCAAAGGAAAAAAAACACAGTTTGTGTTCTTATGAAGAAAATTGAAAGAAGGAACAAAACCAGAATAAACTACACAGTTTGCGTTTTGTTACTATTAGTGCAAATATTACGATATGTAACTTGTAATACATAACGTAAAATATACAATTTACTTGTAATCACATTTTGTCTTAACATACATTCAACACCTCTCGATGCCTCAAGTCCTCATATGTTACAACACAGGTTCGTACATGTTGTTATGTGGCATTATGATCAAACCCATTCACAAATCATTTAGAATGATTAAATTACGTTTAGAGTCACTAAGTATTTTAATAGGTTAACCATTCTATCTCGAACCTCATTTCACATTTTGCATTCACAAGTATTTTATACAAATACATCTTTTGTAAAATGTCTAACAAATATATACTTTTATTTGTACAAGTAAACTAACTATAATATTCATACAAGTACTAAAGTTTACTTTACACTTGACAAAATATATTTTATTTTGACAAGCACTCAACTAGATATTTTATTTTACAAAAGGTTACTTACATTTTATTTACAAGTAACTTACCTATTTTAATAAGTATATACATTTGTTTAAATATATTTTTCATAAAAAGGAAAACACTCTTTTAGTACCTCATGCATAGTGTCATCTAAATCCTTAAAATATTTTGAAAAGATTTTGAAAGATATTCTAGGATATCAAATCTAATAAAATATTATTTTTTAGATTACATCTTTGGCTATAAATAGAGCCCATTGTCTTCTCATTTTTCTCATCCCTTCCAACACACATTCTCTCTATCTTTCTTTCATCTTTTAGATCTATAGATAAGCATGTAGTAACATCTATTAATCACTCTCATCATCACATGATCATAATGCTTCTAACATACATCTTTGTTGTAAGCATACTTTACATTTTGATCAACCAAAGAAAGCTTGGAGATCTAGCCATCCTCATTCACCAAAGCATATCAACGTATGACGATTCAAGATCTCTTGATATCCTCATTGATTGAAGACTTCTCATTTAAGAAGATCATTTAGATTAGTTATTTATATCCATTGGACATTTATCTCATGGATCATCATTGTAAACATTAGTAATCATCACAACATTTCTCATCTACTTAGATTAGATGGTTTATGTGTTTATGCCATAAAACACAAGGTTTGTTATATTGGGCCATAAAACATAATGGGAGTGGTTGTACCCGGAAAGAACTCGACATCTAGCTTAGTCGGAAATATTGTATAGGCGGAGTTAGGTTGGTTCTACCTCGAACTAGAACCCGGTATTTAGCTATGTACCGGAAAAACTGTAAGAGACGATTGTAAGAATTTCTTCCCCCGAGAAGGGAGCTTGTTGATTTAGTGAAGTAACTCTCGAGTTGGGTACTCGGGGAGTGGAGTAGGGTAGAGAGGAGATCCGTGACCAAACCACTATAAATCCTCGTGTTCGGTTTGCACTTTCCTTTCTTTATCTCTTTACTTTTATAATTGCTTGTGATGTGGTTTGATGTTGATGCTTGTGTGACAACTTGGTTTACTATGCTTTATACTAGTCATAAAAAATAATTCGTACTTTCATATTATAACAAGCTTCATAAGCGATTTGATACAAAAGGTCTAACGTTTTTAAACGGTAACGTATTCACCCCCTCTACGTTTTCACAATTTGTATCAGAGCCTCGTAGCTCTTATTTTAAAAACAAATGGTTTTTAAAATGAAGCACGATCCATGTATCAAATTACCATAGAAGATAAATATAATATGAAAAATGTTTTGCTAATTATACTTAGAAATTTTGTTGTTAAATGTTTAGATAAGTCACATTAGTAAAAATAAATAACAAAATATGTGTATTATATTTTTTCTATCAAATCTAGTAAGTCCTACACCTTCTCGCTATGCGTAAGTACATTTTTCAACATTCTGTGCTGACCACGGATTGGGCGGAACCAAAAAAAGGGTTCCTCCCTTGTAAATTTTTGGTTTCTTGGTCTGCACAGTATGCAGTTTTTTGGCCAACTTCAAAAAAATCATAACTAATTAACCGTAAGTCCGTACAAGTCGAGTCACCTATCATTTTGAAGGGAATTGAGTCTAATTTCATTTAAAAATACTTTCATGGCTTGATTCTAAATTTAAATAAGTGAAATAGACCAAATACTACAGTATGTCTAAGATATTAAGTTTCGCTTTAACATAATAACTCAAAATTTTGAATCAAGCAATTTAAGTTGGTATTCTTAGAACTTTGATACAATTTGTTTTGAAACTAAATAATTTGGTAATATGTTTAAAGGAAATAATCAAGCTTGGTATACATCATCATATTTAAACGCAAAATGACGAAAAATGTTTTTATTTTTATGCTATACTAAATGACCACTTGTTTATGTTGTTTGCATATATGTTGCTTACTTATTTTCAATTTTTTTACACTTGTTTGTTTGTATAATATAAGTGTCAATCTTGCCATGTTATTTATTAGCTTGTTTGATGATTTCTTGTTTATGCACAATAGGACATTTGCTAGATTTTTGCACTAATTTGGAAAATTGTTTTACCATCGCATATAGAATTAGATCAATTTCTTTGCATAGGTTATACTAACATCTCGCATAACTTATGAAATGTTATAACTCACTTAGCAATGAGTACTAAGTAAATTAGTCAAGTACGTTGAAAAATGGAGGTTTTAAGACAGTGTTTGGTACAAGGACTAAAACAATGTTGTATGATGTAATTTATGTGTTTTCTCTTTCTAAGATGATGACTAAACTTAAAACAATCATGTGAACTAACTTTTCCGTGCAGGAGGATAACATTTTAATGGTATCAAATTTTCACCGTTTTCACTATTTAGTGAAAATCGCTAGCCCCTATTGAAAGTACATGCTCCCGTGTGTCTATATGTGTGTTATTGATTGTTCCTAACTAGAAATAATTATCTCCATATGTTTTAAGAAAAATTCCAGGATTTGAAAAAGTCCCCGAGGGTTAAAAATGCCTCTGTCAACATTTCTGCACAGCACGGATTTGACGGACCCAAAAAATTGGTTCCGTCCGTTATAAATTTTGGTGCCGCCATATTTGTACTGCCGGACAAGACGGAACCATAAATTGGGTTCCGTCCGTGTAAATTTTTGTTGCCGTAGCCACTACAGGTAAGTTGCTGAATTTTACCAATCCCGCACTCTAATTTACCAAATTTTGTTTCTAGGATAGTTTTTATTGCTTTTCATTTATATTAGGGGTAGTTTAACTTACTTAGACCAATAGGATATTCATTTCTCACCAAAACACAAAAATTCACAAAATCCACCCAAGGAACCCTTTCCTATAAAGGAAGGAACCCTAAATTTGGTTTCTTGCAATCCGTGGATGTCTGACTTCTAAGATTTTGCATTGATTGAAGTTCATTTACTGCATATCTTTCATATCTCACTCAACACATCCTCAATGAATTGACTTAGGATGTTTGACATACTCTTAAACACTTCCATCTCATTAGAAGCCATCATCGTTGTATGGATTAACATCAAATCAAACACATTTCTTCATGAATCCTTAGTTCCATAAATTAACACATTTAGGATGGTCATTTTCACACCTTCACTATTACTTCTTCTTAAGCTTAGCATTTCTTAAAGCAAAGTCAAAATGACTAAATCCTCAACCTCAAACAAGCCACTTAAGAAAACCACTAGGATTAGTGTTCGATCTTGTTGCTTCGTTAACTTTAACTCTTCATCCTTATACTCGTTACCTCTCAACATCTCATCACCCATTCGAGATGAGAACTTTCTAAACTTAAGTACTCCAACTCCACCACAAAAATCACCCACCATTATGACTACTTCACAACCATCCAAAACACCTTCACTACCAAAGTATCCAAAACTTGTACCTATCAAACTTTGTGCAACACCACCAACATCTCCACACCCGTTTGCAGATGACTCAGATGACTTGCCACCGAGACTAACAAATCTGGACTCATTATTTGCAAACATATCATACACAAGTCAAACATATGACTACATATATTGTTTTTGTATCTACATATATTGCCTCGCTTGGTTAACATGAAAGTAATGTGTCATCCTCCAAGACGATAAGTATTTACATCCAGTCATAACTCACACATATGTTAAAGATGCATTATCAAGTCTTGTTATCCTTGAGTACTGTTGGAATCACTCCTAAACCTTAATTCAAGTGTTAGTGATTCATATGTAATAGTTAGCTTATTATGGCCTTTATATTTGTTATTAAGCTAAGGCTTATGTAGAAGGCCCATAAGCCTTGGCCCAAGTCCAATAAGGAAAGGAAGGGACTAGGAGTGTTGCCCTAGCTCCCTATCCTATAAATACCTTTGTAATACCCTCACTTGAGGGTTGGTTGTTCATTTATCTCTTTTACTCTACGCATAAACCTTTATTCATTATATTCGTGTGTTTGGCTAAGTGTTCAACCGATCCCTTCTTCTCTATTTCTACATATTGATGCTTGTGTTACTAATATGGGAACCTAACAGTGGTATCAATCGCCAAATAGTTGAGTGAAAAGAAGTTTTTTTTTGAAGCTTTTGGTTTTACGCGTAAGTCACGGTTCCAAAACTTGTTCACGTTTCAAAACTCATTTTTTACACTTTTCAATCCAAGATTCTTGTACTTTCAACGTTTTTAAGTGTTAAAATTTCAGTTTTAAGCAAAAAGTTTCGAGCTTTACATGTTTTTCCTTAGTTTTAAACTTGTTTTTATATGCGTGTTCATAGTTACGCATAAGGTATTTTGAAGTTTTGGGTCATCAAGTTTCACACTTTTGTGTTATTTTGGTGATATTGAAGCTATTTCATTCCTAAAATCTGGTTTAGACACATCGGTGGGAAGAAATCAATTTTGGTTGCATTCTACGCGTAAGAAAACCCTATTCTTACGCGTAAGTCATCCTTGGATCGATCTTCAGTTTTCGTGGTTTACTCAGTGTTTTCTTGCTTGGATAAGCCTGAAAACACTTCGACTTTGGATATCCTTTACACTGTGATAGTGTAAAAGATTTTTGGGCAAAACCCTAATCTTATGCGTAAGCTCAAACCTTACGCGTAGAACTCTTTCCGCATAAGATTTTATTACGCCTAAGCCCTGTTTTACGCATAAGCTAATCCTACGCCTAAGTTTTCTACGCCTAACTTTCAGTTTACGCATAACTTTAGTGTTTCTCAATTCTTACGCGTAAGCTAATCCTAAGCGTAAATATCAATTTTACGCGTAAGTATTGGTGTTTTTACGCTTAAGTATTACTTTGCCTTCACTTGGTTTCTACGCCTAAGGATACTTCATCAACAACGTTTCATTTGACTACAAAGATCCATTTAACAACACAAGTTTTCAACATGTCACAACCACCATACTCTAGCTATTTTCTTTACACTTATAATCAACAACAACAACAACAACTAAGTCCACAACATCAACAATTTAATCATCAACAACAAATTTATCAACAACAATTTAATCAACAACATACTCCACAACTTGGAGCAATTCCACAACCACAAATGGTTCAACCACCACCTAGTCTTCAAGTACAACCTTACACAAACTTCTACAATCAACATCCATCCAGGAGTACTATGAAGGAACCAACATGGTTTGGCAAGATGTGTGAAGCCTTAAGTAGCCAACAATCAATTCATGAAGCTGGCTCACTTGATAGACCTTCAATGCTCACTCCCGAAAATTATAATCAATGGGTGATAAGGTTCTTTAGGTTTTGTGATCTAAAGAAGCCACATGGAAAGTTCTTAAAGAAGGTCATTATGGAAGGTCTATTTCAGATGCCTACTGTTGTCACACCCGCAGATCCTAATGCCAATCCACCAAGAGATATTGTCACCAACATTGCAACTGTCTCAGACCTCTCAGGTGATGAACTTCTACATTTTGAAGCCGACGAACTAGCAATGCAATACATCCTTTTGGGATTACCCAATCCGATCCTCCGAAGTGTTGATGCTCAAAAGACTGCTAAAGCAATGTGGGAACATATTCATCTTCTTATGGAAGGCACAACACTCAATCAGGAAGACATGGAATCCAAAATCTACTTGGCTTATGAACACTTCATGATTGAACCAGGAGAGACATTAGAGTCATATCATCATCGCTTTTCAGACATCATCAATGATTTAGACAAACACAACATCATCATGCCACGAATTGCTATCAACACTAAGTTCCTAAGTAGTCTTGGTCCGGAATGGGAGAAGTATGTCATTTTTCTCCATCAAGCTAAGAATCTTCATCATGCTACATATAGATTGTTGTACGACTATTTGAAGCCTCACCAAAAAGAAGTTGACAAAGAAAGGGCTATCCGTGGACTCCCGGCTCCACAGTCACTTCCGGACAATCAACAACTTGCTTTGTGGGCTCAAACTAGTATTCCTCCTCAACCCGCTCCTCAACAAACTGCAACAATTACACCATATAATCCATCACAGCAACAATCTCAAGAAACTCAATTAGTTCCATATAACAACAACACTGATCAAGCACTTTACAGTAAATCCAATGAGGATACTGAAGCTTTTGATGCCCTGCAGCAAGGATTTGTCATGATTGCTAGAGCCTTCGGCCGATATTCCAACAAATCCAACAATCGCATTCATACCTCATCCAACACAAGGAATCAGGCTGTGGTTAACAATGGAAGAGTTGAAGTTTAGAATCGTGGTAATATTCGTCAGATGGGAGGTGGTCCAGGGTTTAATGCTATGGGAAGGAATAACATGGGTGCTCCGCAACAACAAAGGGCTCAAGTGGTTGAAAAAGGGAATGCTCAGAATGGGGTTAATGGTCTCCGTTGTTATAACTGTAATGAGAAGGGTCATCTGGCTAATACATTCCCTAAGCCGAGGACAAGAGGTAGTACTTATTTCAAAGAGGCTTTGCTCTTGGCTCTCAAGGATGAAGCTGGTGGAACTCTTACCAACAAGGAACATAGCTTTATGGCAGATGCAGATTCTGATGATGATATGGAGGACTTGCAGGACAATGCAGCAGTGATGTTGATGGCACAAATGCAAGCACTACACATGAGTGACACAGGCCTAGTGTATGACACTGATGGCTTGTCTCAGGTACTCGAACAAACCATATTCATCTCTGATCTAATATCTCCGCCAACATCTGAATTCGACAAGGCTCCGAATGTTCAAAATGAGTCGTCCACATCTCATTCTGACGATTCTCAACTAGACCCCGTAGTTACATTTTACGATCAAGATGATCTAATGGTTACCTTTGATAATCAAATTGACTCCGTGGTTATACTTGAGGATCTGAATAATGATCATGTTGTGTCTCACGTTGAACACGCTGAACCTTTGCCTAATCCAGATATTGATCTGTTACTTAAAGACCAACAATCCCGAATGCTTAAAATGACAACTCAATTTTTTCAAAACTCAAGAAAACCGTGAAAAAGGTTTTGAAGCCGCTTTTGCTAAATCTCATCAAAATGAACAATCTTTAGAACGACAGATGCGTGATCTAGTCGCTTCGAAGAATGATTTGTTATCTCAAATAGAACAACTGTAACATGAACACAAACAACAAATTAACGCTCTTACTTTGGAAACTCAAAAAGCCAAGGCTGAGTTGTTAACTTGTCAAAAACAGTTCTCTGAATACAAAAAGCATTCCACGAAACGAATAGATAACTATCTTGAAGAAATTGTCGACTTATAAAACAAAATCAAAGAGTTTCGAAATGTTGTTTATAAACATGGTGAATCAATCACAACGATTCAAAAGTTTACTTTCAAACCAAATCCAAATGGATATGGACCGAATCTTGCTGATTACAAACCTAAGTTTTCACACAGAGCATTCAAACCAAATCCTGAAGTTTACAGTGCAGAACATAGAATTGATGATTCAATTATGACTGTTGTTGAATATAATCGCATGGAGGAATTAGATGCTGATGACGAGAGTCGGTCAAAAATGGAAAATGTCGTTTATAACAAACCATTTAACTATTCAAAACCGTAACTTTTGTCACACAACAAGATACTTCTAACAAACCTTTGGTTATCACACCAGTTTCTGAAGTTAGTCCCCAACACAATGGTGCACAAATTAATGGTCCTTTACCTTCACTTAGTGAAGTAAAAACTAATGCCGAAAGTTGTCGCGTTATCAAATACTTTGACACTTTCTTATCTGACCTCAAAATTTTGGAACGTGAGATTGAATTTCATTCTAAAATAAAAGTTCAACATTTTCAATCGCCAATGGCGCGAGAACAAAGAGATATTCTTCAGAAAAGAATTTTACCCCATGTCAAAATTTTGAAAACTTGTGCACTATATTGGGAAAGGGATTTTCACAAGGAACTTGGTCTCATGAAAACAGTTTTTGAGAAAACAGAAACATCGATTTCAAATACTAAACGTAAAAAGAAACTGTTGAGAAAAGATGTTGATTGACTCTTGGAAGATGTTATCTGTGCTGATATCAATAATCTTGTGTTATTACAATCTATTGCATATGCATCTGATTATATCTCTGCTGATACTGTTGATTCTGTTGAAATTGTTGAGAATACTGATAATGTGCTTCAAATCGAGTCTTTAAAAGTTGAAAATGAACGATTATTAAACGAATTTTCAAATGCAAAACATCGTCTTAATTGGTGTCAAAAAGATATTCACGATCAACAACTTGCTTTTCAAAACAAAATCGCCAAGTTGCATGAAAAAAATCTTAATCCAAAACTTGAGCAACTGGATGATCAAAACGTGTCTTTTAAGTGTCAAATCTCAAAATATGAACATGAACTTGCAAAAGTTAAACAGGAATATGGTGTCATATTTGATTTACTCAAACAGACTCGTGATGAAGCATCAAACGAACTTGATCATTATCTTGCACACACTAAAGAAGTCATGAATTTTGTTGGAAATCTTCGTTCTGAAAATCAAGATTTGGTGCACACTATCATTAAGTTAAGGGAAATGTTAGGAAAGTATGAACAAGTTCAGCCTAGCATCATTAAGAGAATTGCACCTGTAACACTTAGCAAACGTGAACCCAGATTGCCTACTGACAAAACACAAGTTACTAATGTGATTCCCTCTACTGAAACATGACTAGTTGCTTCTTTTCCAAACGTCCGCACTTCACATCTTAGGAGCAATACAAGGAAGAATAGGAAGTTGCGACCTAAGAAAAGAATAATAAGGAATGCTGAAGTAGAAGAACACCCTAGGACTTTGAATAAGACTCACGTTGCACCTACTTTAGATATTGCATCTGAAAAATGTAATGGAAAAAGTGTTGTAACAAATGCTAAACCTTTAAGTACTTTTGATATTCAGTCTGATGCTTCTTGTGTTATTTGTCGTAAAAGTATGCTTTCCGATTGTCATGACAAATGTGTTGCTAGAGCTATCTTGTCTCGTTTAAGGAATCCTAAGAATCGAATACCTCTAGGCCCACTAATGCTTCTAAGTCTGTGCTTGGTAAACCGCCCTCCTTAGATTCTAAGCAACGAATTGATGTCCCTGTAGTTCCAGTATCACCTCCAAGGAATGTAGTACCACCTAGTGCATTCACTAAGACTAAAGCTAAGACTAGTTGGAGATGGCCGAAATGGATACATAATACACTAGGATTTAAATGGATGCCTAAAATCATTGATGTGTGTATTTCTACTATAGCTGCTGAGGAACCCTCTAACTCATCGGGTTCTACATCTACTTCTATTCCATTTGTGTCGTCTGTGTGTAATGCAGGTGATACAGATCGTCCTTTGGATTGTTGATAGCGGATGTTCCCGACACATGACAGGCAACCTTAAACTGTTATCAAACTTTATTGCAAAGTTCATTGGCACTGTCAGATTCGGGAATGATCACTTCGCAGCTATCATATCAATGGCAATATTGAAATTATCAGGGTTTATTATGTGGAAGGCCTCGGTCACAATCTCTTTTCAATCTGTCAATTCTGTGATGGAGATTTGGAAGTTGCTTTTAGGGAGAAAACTTGTTTCATTCGTGATCTACAAGGAAACGATCTTATGTCTGGCTCTCGCAATTCTAGTCTGTACACAATCTCAATGCAAGACATGGTTGCTTCATCTCCTATCTGTCTACTTTCAAAGGCTACATCAACAAAATCCTGGCTATGGCACCGTCGTCTCTCACACCTAAACTTTCAACCCATCACCAACCTTGCTCGATACAAACTTGTTGAAGGTCTCCCGAGATTCCGGTATTCTAAAGATCACCTATGTTCAGCTTGTGAACAAGGAAAAAGCACTCGTGCTCATTTTCCCTCAAAGGTGGAACACAACTCTCAGCATGTGCTTCATCTTCTTCACATGGATTTGTGTGGCCCGATGCGCATGCAGACGATTAATGGCAAACGCTACATCTTGGTAATTGTTGATGACTACTCAAGATGGACTTGGGTTTATTTTCTTCGAAGTAAAGATCAAGCTCCACATATGATCATCACCTTTCTCACGAAAATTCAAATTCAGCTCCGGAACACCGTCAGACAAATTCGAACAGACAAAGGGACTGAATTTGTGAATCAAACTCTTCGGGAATATTATGAGAAAGTGGGAATTGAGCATCAAACATCCATTGCACGTACCCCAGAACAAAACGGAGTTGTTGAAAGACGAAACCGTACGTTAGTGGAAGCTGCCAGAACGATGTTAATCAATGCTAAACTTCCAGATTACTTGTGGGCTGAAGCTGTCTCAACTGCATGCTACACTCAGAACCGTTCAATGATTACAAAACGCCATAACAAAACACCTTTTGAGCTTATCCATAACAGAAAACCGAACCTCAAACACTTTCATGTATTTGGATCCCTTTGCTACCCAAATAATGATCGTGATGACTTTGGAAAGCTCAAAGCCAAAGCTGACATTGGAGTCTTTATTGGATACTGTGAGAACTCTAAAGGTTACTGGATTTGGAATCGTCGTACAAAGCAGGTTATGGAAACGATTCATGCTAATTTTGATGAGCTTACTGAAATGGCTTCTGAGCATAACAGCTTGGAACCCGGTTACAACCGTTTAAACTTCCCTCAAACCCCATCATCAGCTGAATCAAGCCCCCAACTTACTCGTCAACAAATGGAAAAGCTATTTGCTCTGCTGTTTAGTGATGAAATTGATGAACGTGCTCCAGGTGTATCCAATGTTTCCACTGCACAACCTGATCATAATCCAATACCTGATACACCTGCCACAACAACTACGGTTGAAGAAGCACCAACAGTTGACTCTACAACAACAGTTGAACAAACTGCTTCCAACAACTTTGAACCAGTTGATGATATTCTTAATGTAGTACCCCCACCTACAGATTTTGATCCAAATGCGTTCTTTAACCCATTTGCTAATGAAACTGCTGCACCTGATGTTGCGGAATCATCTACAAGCCATTTGAATCCTCAAAATCTGCATAATGTATATCAACATCAACCTTCCACACATCGTTGGACGAAAGACCATCCTCTAGAGAACATTATTGGAAACCCGAATCAACCAGTCATAACTAGACAACGTCTTCACACAGATGGTGAACATTGCATTTATGCTCTCACTGTCTGCCAATCTGAACCTAAAAACATTAAAGATGCAATTACAAAAGACAACTGGATTGAATCCATGCAAGAAGAACTCAATCAGTTTAAACGTCTTGAAGTATGGGAATTGGTTGAAAGACCAACATGGGTCTTCGTCATTGGTCTAAAATGGATTTGGAAAAACAAATTGGATGCTGAAGGAACCGTAATTAGAAACAAGTCACGTCTGGTGGCTAAGGGTTATAGACAGGAAGAGGGTATTGACTTTGAAGAATCATTTGCTCCGGTTGCTCGTCTTGAGGCTGTTCGGATTTTTATGGCATTTGCGGCTCACATGAACATCACGGTCTTTCAGATGGACGTCAAAACTGCTTTTCTCAATGGACAACTGAAAGAAACGGTCTATGTTAGCCAGCCAGAAGGATTCGTTGATCCATAGTTCCCTAATCATGTCTACAAACTGAAGAAAGCTCTCTACGGTCTCAAACAAGCCCCTCGGGCATGGTACGGTAAGTTATCATCCTTCCTTATTGCCAATAATTTTACCAAAGGTTCGGTCGACCCTACACTCTTTATACAATATCACGGGGCTCACATCTTAATCGTTCAAATCTATGTGGATGACATCATTTTTGGGTCAACACATTTAAAATACTCAAATGCTTTTGCAAAACTTATGACAAAACATTTTGAAATGTCAATGATGGGTGAACTCACATTCTTCCTTGGAATGCAAGTTCATCAATCACCCCGTGGTATTTTATTGAGTCAGTCCAAATATGCCCTTGAATTGTTAAACAAATTTGGAATGCAAAACTGTGACACCTATGCCACACCAATGGCTCATACCAAGAAGCTAGACGCTGATTTACATGGGAAATTGGTGGACCCTACCAAATACCGTAGTATCATTGGGTCTCTCATGTATCTAACAGCTAGCAGACATGATATTGTTTTTGCGTCTATCTTTGCTCCGTTATCAGTCGAGACCAACTGAAACCCACCTCTTCGAGGCTAAAAGAATCCTCCGATACATCAAAGGAACCATTAACTTGGGGATCTGGTATCCGAAGGATTCTTGTTTTGAACTAATAGCTTTTTCAGACGCTGATCACGCAGGATGCTTAGATTCACGAAAAAGTACTTCAGGAGCTTTACAATTTCTTGGTGATAAACTGGTGTCATGGCAGTCGAAGAAGCAGGATTGTACATCGCTGTCCTTAACCGAAGCAGAATATGTAGCCATGTCGGCGTGTTGTGCTCAAGTCATTTGGATGAGAACACAACTCAAAGACTATGGTTACGTATTTGACAGAATCCCGATGTACTGCGACAATCGGAGTGCTATTGCGATCTCGTGCAATTCAGTTCAACATTCGAAATCAAAGCACATTGATCTTCGATATCATTTTATCAAGAACCATGTGGAACAGGGTACTGTTGAATTATATTTTGTGGGTACTGAATACCAATTGGCAGATCTTCTCACCAAAGCCTTAGCTCCTGCTAGGTTTAATGAGTTGGTCCACCGGATTGGTATGCGGTGTTTGACTCAAGAGGAACTGGATGAACTCTTAAAACATTCTTAAAAAACAGTCAAACACCAAAATCTCTTTTGTAAATATTTTCCAAAAACAAAATACAAAATTATAAAACCTGATAAAACAACAAAAATATTCTTCTATCTATTTTTCTTTTAACATGGCAAGTACAAATCTTCCGTCAACACTCTATTCTTTTAAAATTCAGTATTTTTTCGATCAAGTGTTGAGGGGGAGAAAGAACATATTTTTCCAGTTTCATAAAAACCTTGTACTTGCATGTTACTTTATCCCGGTTGTTTCTTTAAATGGTGGTCACTTTTCTGGTTTACTGACACTCCTCGGACTAAAATTTATAAACTTTCATTATTTCTTAAGTCGAGGAGGAGTGTCGTCAAAATTCTTTCCAAATATCCTTCGTTGGGTAACCAAAATGGAAGTTATGGACATTGGATGTAAATGGAAAAGGTGGAGGGGCTAAAACTGTCAAAAGCTTAAAGTTATTTTCAATAAAATAATCCACCTAACACATTTACTCCTCACATTTATTACTCAACCAAACCAAATCCTACGCGTAAAAATCAATCCTCTAATCCGTGTTCTTGATCATCAATTTGTAAGTGGTTTCTCAATCTTAATGTGTTTACAAACAATGGTTTTGAATTTTTCATAAATCCAATGGTTAAAACAAGAGATTGAGTGATTTTTGTGTTCTACGCATAAGCGTATGAACACGTAATCGAGTTTGAGTGTTTTTGGTTAAAACGATTATGTCAAAACGTTTATTTAATCACTATGATTCCATTTATATCATCAATACTCACCCAGAAATACGAATTGGTTGATTTTGAATTTTAGGGTTCATGCGTTAGTTTGGGGATTTTCAAATGAGAACGATTTTGGTTAAAAAGATTGTTTTGTGAAGTTGTTTATAAGATGAATTGACCATATCCATGTCTAGAATCAACCCAGAAACACTAATTGCTAGTTAATTAGAAATTAGGGTTTATGTTCTTGATAATTGGGTATTTTTGATTCATGTTGAGTTTGATGTTAAAACTTGGATAAACATACTTAATAGGCTTCCTAGACTTCCCAGAATCAGTTTGGTGCATTTCCTATGGCTAATTCACTTAGGCGTAATTCTTGAAACTTAGGGTTTAAGTTTACGCATAAGTCTTCTTACGCGTAACTGTTTAATGTGTATTCATGCTATGATCTGGAAAATAACTGAGTGTATGTGTTAATATTGGTGCTATGATGAAACCATTTCAGGTTTATTACGCGTGAAAATTCAGCATTAAGGTTGTTTGACATCTACGCATAAGGATCACCTTACGCGTAGCATGTTATGCGTAAGAGAAATCTTACGCGTAACGTTTACGCGTAAGGTTCTACATAAGGGACTACACGTATCCTGTGAAGGATATGCGTAAACAGTGACTTCTACGCATAAGGTTGACTCTTACGAGTAAGCCTTACGCGTAAGGTTTTATATACGCTTACTCGTAAGCTCTATGCATAAGGTCCCCTTTTCCTACACGTAATATTTCTTACGCGTAAGTCAAGAACCTACGCATAAGCTTGCGTTTACGCGTATATCATTCTTGTTTACGCATAAGCTTGCCATTTCTACGCCTAAGCCTACTTTAACCTTAGTCATGAATTGTTACGCGTGTAAACTTGTAAATAAATAAATCATAACGCCACGAAACCAATAATGTCACTATAAGCTTAAATGTTTAAACAAGTTGTGAATAATAAGTGAAAACATGGACTTTAAAACTTAAAGTTAATCAACTCATGAAATTTATCACGACGTCATTGGACTATTGGACAAACAAGTGACATTGGACTCGTAACAATCATCGACATATCACATTCAATAATTAGACAATAAAACCATCTGTTGACTAACATAATGTCTTTCGATATGTTGGTTCTTTTGGCTAAATATCTTTCAGATCACGACATGGACGCTCAAATGCAGAATGTGGATGCACCAAATGTTCTCACCATTGCTGATATCTTCCCTAATGGCTATCTGATGAAGATTGGAAAGAACAACCTCCGTGTTGATTTTGATACCCTCACATGCTCAGAGTCTTCTTGCTTAATAGCAGTGGACATTCTGAAGAACCATTCTTATCAGAATATGCTCACCAACTCTGCCACAGTTCCGGAGATCTACATACAGCAATTCTGGCAAACAATGAAGCAGATCAAATGGCAAAATGTTGTGACTGTGACTCTCAATCACAAGCAAGTCACCATCACACCAGCAGACTTGCGGGCTATTCTCCTCATTCCTTTCATTGAACTAACTGAGTACAACGCTACACCTTCTGAAGAGGTCGTTCTGCAATTCATGATCAACATCGGTTATGACGAAGCTACAGGGGTAATCACCAAGCACTCTTATGTTGACCTGAAGAATATCCCTCAGCCCTGGAGAACCTCTTCATCATCATCACAAAATCTGTTTCTGGACGGGATAGTGGTTATAAGCATCCCAACCTCATGGAAATACAAATTTTTTGGGCTTTGGTCAACATGAAACATATCGAAGTTGAAGCTCTGATATGGGATGACATGATGTCTTTCCTCAAAAAGTGAGGCACCAAGATCCCATACATCAGATACACAAACTGCGATCCGAGAGCTCTTGGGTTAAATCCTGATATTCCCTTGAGACTCGACGACCCAAACAATCACTCCATGTTGTATGAACCTACACTAACAGTCAGATTTAAGGAATCAACAACAAAGAAATAAGGTGCTGTGCTGCCGGATCACCTTCTCTCTGATGCAATCAAACAGCTTTACTGATACAAAAGGTATCTGGTAGCAGTTGATGAAGGCAAAGTTGGTTTTCTCGATGACAAGTCTTCTGGTACACCTACTAGGAAAACCAGAAGAGGCAGTGCAGGAAGTGTTGCAAGCATTGAGAGTCAACGAAAGTTCCCTAAGAGGAAACCTCCACTCAAAAGGAAAGTTCCATCTAAGGAAGCTGGTCCTATTCCCATTCCCAAGTCTGAACCGCAAAGAAATCTAGTGGATGAAAGCTCTGAGGAAACCGAATCAGAAGAAGAGGTTATCTACTCTGAAACTGCAACCATTGTCACTCCAACAGTAGCTAAACCTCCTAGTCCAAAAGCTGACCAAGGCAAAGGGAAGACTCCAGTTCTTGAGCAAGAAGAAGAAAGCTCTGATGAAGAGCCACTGGATACTGACTACAGGAAGAAGTTCAAAATCATTAGACTCCAACACAAGGCAAAATAGTTTGAACAGGAACAAATGCGTGGCCCCAGAGGGTCAAGTGGTGGTGTCCTATCTACACCAATTCCTGATGCGGTTAATCAACCCGATAAGGGAATTGGTGCCACCACCCTTGAGCAACAACAAAAGCGCCTGGAGGATTCTATTGATTATGACATTGAGGAACCAGAAACAGAGAAGTCTGAGAAAGGAAAAGCTGATGAGGAAGCTCGGATTCAGACTGAAGTAAAGGCTAAATCTGGACAAGATGACGAAGTGAAATATGATGATTTTCTTCTCAACAGTCCAATTCGCTCCGAGGAGAAAACTTCTGAACCTCCTAAGGACCCTGAATCCCCTCATGTCTCTTCATCATCAGATTCATCCTCTCACTCTTCACCACCACCATCCAGAAGAACAACCAAATCCACATCCAAATCTGTGAAGAAGCCAACGGACTCTTGGATTTCTCGAGCAAAGACAAGGATCGTTAAAGCTGTCAAGCAGGTCAGGAAGAAAGACGTGCTTTACAAAAAGCTGAATTTTCTCACTGACCAGGTTCAGTATCTTCATGACGAGAATGACAAGATGTCAGCTGAAAGGGAGTACATCCAGAAGTTCATGCAACGGGATCTTCAAAGGGAAATGAACGAGATGATCAAAGGTTACACTCACAAGTTCCTTCTTGACATCGTTCCTGGTGTGACAAAAGAAATGTACACCAGACAACTCTATCCGAATCTATTGCATTTGGCCAAGCAAACTATGAGATCAACACCTATGCAAGTGAACATCAATCCAACTGATCCCATAATATTCTCAGATGCTGAATTGGTTTCCAGGCTAGTATCTCAAATGTCTAAACGATCTGCAACATTTACTTCTCACGAAGGTAAATTGTTTGAAGCATTGCTGGAATACCAACTCAAATCAGCATACAGAGAAGAAGCTCAAAGGCCTAAACGTCCAAGAGATGATGAAGATAAGGATAAGGATAAAAATGACGAGCCTAAACGTCCAAAGCAGTCTGGAGAACCATCATCTATGCCACCACCACCCCGAAGGACTTCACCACCAAGACGATCTCCTCCTCGCTCTTCTGTTGACAAACCTCAGGACTCTGAGTTACCACCCCAGACAGAGAAAACCGGTGATCACTTTGAGTATACTGGTGGTGACGATGAGGAAGTCCCTGAGCCCCAACAATAACCCACCTCTCCCGCTTCAACAAAGAAACCATCATCCTCATCAAGGCCAAAGAAGAAGAAGAAGTCTCCTAAGGCTAATGTCGTCTCATGGTTAGACGAAGATGACACCGAGTTTGATTGGTTCTCTACACTTGTTGATGCCACTCCCGCTCTAACTGATGATCCATATATGGTAGAAGGTAGTACGTTGGAGCATGCTAAGTTATTGCAAGAGAAGTTTCATGTGAAGAAGATGACGAAATCAGAGTTGAGACGAATCAAGAATGAAGCCTTTCAACTCCTCAAAGACAGCTCGAAAAGTGCTATAGAAGTCGAATATCACCTTGAAAACATGGCACGAGCCATGTCTACCACATTGATTGGCTCAACCCTGAAGCAAAAATTGACTTCACCAAAAGAGACAACCCTCCATACTACACCGACTGGTCTACACCTCTACCAACAATTGGCCAACCAGATCAACCTAGGATTCCATTTCGCTACTTCTTCAACAAATATTTGGAATTTCTTCTACACGGTAGCGATGGTTCAAAGAAATACGCTACATCACTTACACTTCTGTTCTCGGCAGCCATATACTCCAACTGCATAGCCATCGAAGAAAAGGCTACCCACATGTTTTCCAACAAAGTGGAACAAGTATAACATTGATGCAATGTACGGGATTCATCATTGGCCAGAACGCCGACGAATCTACTACAAGAGCTACCAGGTTCGAAAGTCTCAACATGAAGTGTTCAGTGATAAAGGGATCGTGGCCATTAAGCATGTCACCCTTTCATCTAAATGGGATTACACCTTCCTCAAGTCTATCGTGGTCAAAAGACAAGACGAAAGGGACTATGAATTCTGTGAAGCGGACTTTCAGAACTTGCCTCTCAACGACATTGAAGATCTGTATCTTGCTAAAGTACAGGGAAGAATGAGACATTTCTCGACTAAAATTCAACGTGAATACATCAAGTCCTTACTCATCTTCATCAGAAGCATAGTGATCCAGGAACGTGTAGAAGATTTACAACTTGCTGTTGAATCATATTATACCCGTGTCAACTTCACGGACCTCAGCTAGAAATACCGACATCAACCAGCTTTCACAATACACTCTCATCAGCAAACCATTCGGAGTAGTTTACCGCAGCGAACTATAACGCAACTGCTTGATGGCGTGTAGAAATCTTCACAAGTTTGGGGATCACACATTGAAGATGGTCAGGGATGGCTTGGCTTATAGGTTAAAGGAGATACACGCAGGCATTGGGTCTCCAAAGCGATGGAATTCTCAGGACAGACGGGATGTTAAGAGGATCATCACTAGGATCGATGAAAGGTTGTACAGAAGGGACCAGTTCAGAACTCTGGAGAGCTTCGTAGGTGGTCGTCCTAGTTTTACTCTCACAGGCTATCAACGCCTTGTTCTTATTCCTGGAAAGATTGATGGACTACCTGGTACCCCTTAAACTGTTTTCAATTTCATATTAATTTGGATGTGTGATTTTATAACAACTATGGCTTGTGCACTCATAACAGTGTACAACCCGTACTTGTAATGAAAGGACCCTATGGTATGCTTCAGTGCCACAATCCTTATAAAAGGAGCCAAAGCTTCTTCCTTTTGAGTAAAACTTATCAAACCTTTCATTTTTCAAAGGTTTTGCTCAAAAGAACGAGTACTTCCCCTTATAATTTTCAAAACGTCAACCGTTAATATCACTTGTTCAGGGGGAGTATTTGATCAAAAAATTTGTTCACCTAAATGTTCTTCGTGTAATCTTCCCACAAAACTCAAAATGGTCATATTTATTCTCAACATTTCTTCAAAAATAACATCTTTATATGCTATTTTTGAGGGGGAGAAAAATTATAATGTGAAAAGAAATATGTTGTGAATTGCTATTGAATCCTTGTGTGATAAGACTTCAACCCATGAATTGATGGGATCTGAACAGTCATACATTGAACAGATTTGTCTTCCAAGACTTATCCAAGTAAATTGTACCTATTCGAAAAGCTCTTGATAGACATGAACCTTGACGGGTTTGACAACCTTTCGGGGTTGTCCACATCTTCAAGGTAGTTATTAGAGCTATTTGTCACCTAAAAGCTGACAATGTATCTTTTTAACTATGCAACGTAATCGTGTCTCGCAAAGAACTGTCTATCTTGAGTCGATCAATTCAAAAAGTGTGCGCTCTTCTCTCACTGTGCAGATTTCTGTCAAAACTCTTAAGCACATGTGGAGGGGGAGTATTTCTGAAAATCTAAAACTCTTGAAGTGTTCAAACATGGTTTTTCATTCACAAACACTTTGAGAGATTTTCATGAAAATGGTTTTATGGCAATGGAGTTATAAGGTGATTAAGGTTAGGAATAACCGTCCTATGATCCGCCAGAGCCGGAGAGATCTACCCAAGGACACTACCAATAGTTAGAATTAGAAGTCCTTAGGCATGATTATAAAAAGGATAAAATGAGAATCGGAGAAACAAGGAGTTGAAGAATTAAAAAGAAATGCAAAGAAAAGGGTGAAAAGAAATAGCCCTCCAGATTATTCAACTTAGGGCAGACACCGGGTTCAATTCATATGCTACTGGTCGTCATTTGATGACGTCGGTATTGAAGATTAAAAGTCGTCATGGATCCAGTGACGCATGCACTAAACCTTCTTAGCCACTCAAGTTTCTCTCAACAGAAGCTTGTTTCATTCTCACAGGGAACCCTACGTAAACTATCGGCTTTCTCTTAGAGATTGCTGGTATTGAAGAAGGAGACCCTCTCCCTAGTCTCCGCTCAGGAAAACCAAAACGCACTGTTGAGTCTAGAGCCATGAGATTCATCAAAAGATCTCATATGTACACTTGACATTTCATCACTTGTTGTTCAACAATAAGAACAACAGTGGTACGTTATCGAGTCCTACACAGATCCTAGCAATCTGTCGAGAACATTTATGAGAAGTTCACAATTGTGATCCTCAGTGATTGAATGGAAACTCATGCCAGGGTCAACATCAAACACCGGCAGGTCACTTTGGTAACTCCTCGTGGATTACGCTTAGTGTGTCTCAAACGTTCTACAGTCGTGGGGTGATGCTTCGGTGTACCTCAGTGACTCATCTGAACCGTAGATGTACTTCGGTACATCGCGTTATCTCAGTTGTGGGACTCCGTTTCAGGAACGGCCTTTGTGAGAATTAGAGTTGTGTTTTCACACTATGTTGTTAACACTCTCAAATTTCAAACTTGTAAGTGCCGGAATTCGCTTATTACTAACCTTTCTTATGTTTTCTTCTTATGAAAGCTCTGGAGCGGACTGATCGTGCAGACTCTTCACATGCTCATACCTACAACATCACTAATGGAAGTTCTCTCAAAAGGCAACACAAAGTCAGAATGATTCTTCGTCAAAGTCACAGAATCTACAAAGTTTAAAGACTAAGAGAACTACATCAGTACTAAAATCCAACGTCAAAGAGTGTGTGAGCATGTTGAAGAAATACATAGAGACACTGGAGCAACGAAGCAGACCTGATGCAGACAAAAACATACTATCACTATCATCACAAAGAACAAAGATCAAAGAACAAAGTAAATGATGACGTCAAAGCAAAACTTTTCAAAGGAAACAATTTCTCTACACTAGGGAGATTGTTCGAATCAGGGAAACTCTTCTCACAAGAAAGAAGAATTTCAGAAGACGTCAAAGCTACCTAAATCGTTTATCACTCTTTCACTCATCACCAACACTTAGGGGGAGATTGTTGGAATCACTCCTAAACCTTAATTCAAGTGTTAGTGATTCATATGTAATAGTTAGCTTATTATGGCCTTTATGTTTGTTATTAAGCTAAAGCTTATGTAGAAGGCCCATAAGCCTTGGCCCAAGTCCAATAAGGTAAGGAAGGGACTAGGAGTGTTGCCCTAGCTCCCTCTCCTATAAATACCTTTGTAATACCCTCACTTGAGGGTTGGTTGTTCATTTATCTCATTCACTCTACGCATAAACCTTTATTCATTATATTCGTGTGTTTGGTTAAGTGTTCAACCGATCCCTTCTTCTCTATTTCTACATATTGATGCTTGTGTTACTAATATGGGAACCTAACAAGTACAATCTAAGCTTTATAATCTCCACAAAGTTAGGATTTACAACTTAAGTATTTTGTCCGAAATATTCAAGTATATATGACTTACAATTGTAGTCATTAAAAGTTATATCCGAAAAATCAATACCCAAGTATTTTAGCGACACATGTTAAAACACTAATCCTAAAATGACTCAAACACTTATCCCATCTCAACTCAAACACTTATCCAAAAAAAAAACAACCCACTATGGCACTTATCCCTATTTGACACCTACTATCCCTCTGCCATCTTTTGGCACCATTGAGCGTATTTCTCATGAACCTCCTAGAGCATCCATTGAACCAAATGCGCCCTTTAATATGAACCTATATCTCAACTCCTAAGCTTCATAAACATGACCAAAACTTCAAGCACTTCACCCACTAGTTGTACCAACCAATGAACCATAAGAATTAGTATCCGTACTTGTTGTGTTCAACATCTATGGACAAATAAATCAACCTAAGTACTCCCATAGCACAAAAAACCTCTACATCACCACATCCTTATTTAGACACACTAGAAGACCTACCACCTAGATCAATAAATCCACCATCCTTACCATCATTTGAATTTGATGAGTGTATTGCTCAAAAAGCCCTTGTGTCCAACACTCATATTGAGTCAAATGCACGTTTGAACAAACTCAACCATACTTTCCCACCTATGAGGACTTAGATGATTTATTATGGCTAGAACCTCAACTATCAAATGAGCATGATGCTCCTGGTAATTTTTGTCAATTTCCACTAGGTATAAGTAGTACTACCTTCACAAATTATCAAAGCATTAGTAATACTTTGAGGTAAAAGCCATAAAATAACAACGTACTTTCTAAAATTTACCGACTTGAAACACTTACTTTTTTATTAACATATACACCCACGTACTTTCAAATTTTGTTCCGACTTTACCTATATTGTAATAAAATAATATTATTTAATATGATATTATATTAATATAAATCGGTCATATGGGTGAAGTCGGAACAAAATTTGAAAGTACGTGGGTGTATATGTTAATAAAAAAGTAAGTGTTTCAAGTCGGTACATTTTAGAAAGTACGTTGTTATTTTATGGCTTTTACCCTAATACTTTGTCTTTAAACTTCTGCATAAATTTCGTTAAACCTTAAATCAACATTTTAACAACATATGTTAAAATGAAATCTTAAAGCCAACATCATATACCCCGAGAAACAATGACTCTTAAGGAGTATACATAAGAAACTCGAGTGAATTCGTCTTGTCATTATCTAGGGAATATAATCTTGAGACCAAGTATATTTAGGATAGGACTATTCGATTCAAACACTTTGGCTTCATATTTTCATTTAGTAAAACATGATGTTTTGAAAAACATTGTGACTAAGAAGTCATGCGTTAAGTTTTCATCTTGTTAAAAGGATATTGTATATCCTATGCATCATTCTTTCCTTGCGACATAAATGGTTGTGTTACAAGAGATTTCATTACACCTCATTGGCTAAATGATCTTCAAACAAACATCTGCAAGTTCTATGAACTAGCGTATCCAATTCATCTCGTCATACTTGTTTTCATAAGCATGATAACTTTATCCCATGGGATAATCTCATTTGTTGAAAGATACTATTTGTATCTATTTCCTTTCAAGCGTACATCATAACCTAACCTTGCTCAAACCTTGTGCACATCCAAGGTTAAAACTACACATCTCTAAAACATACACAAGATCTATTGAAGTTGGTAACCTTATTTAGGTTCTTGTTAAATAAAATTCCAAAGAGCTTTCTTGAGAACGTTCTTAATTTAACATATTCCATTCCCTAGTCTTAGATGATCAAATCACATTTAAAGTACATACTTCAACTCAACGTAAAAGATGTCATCCATTAGATCATACAATTAGTTATGTAATTTTAACAACCTTAGATTCTAAACACTAGATTAAAACATACTGTGTATCAACACACCATTGTTAAAATTAATGTGTATAACATGACATCTTCATCACCTTAGTTATATTGCATATTAGTTGAGTCACATTAAGCCAAGTATTGGTAAACTATCATCTTTTATACACTTTAATAGGCAAAAGTAGGAGTTCCCATCTTTCAAACATGACAATGACTACTGTAGAACCTATTGCACTAGAAACTCAATTTGACCTAATGGTTGAATTGCTTCTAGGAGAGAAGTTGGGTATGTGGAATCACCCGTAAAAATGGTTGTGTTTAGCCTTAATTGAGCACCACTAGTAATAGTCTCATATTCATTCTCCAACTTGAAAAATCTGTTTTCCTATACTTGCCTAAAGTAAGTGTTAAAACAGTGATAGTTTGCTTCGCCTTAGGAATACTAATAAAACAAGTAGTATATATTACTTTTAATTTAAAACCACTTGCATTGCATTTACATGTGTTGATTACATGTTCTTGTTTGATACGATAAATTGTTTTGACATTTTCTTGGTGTTTGATATCAACTTGATTAATTGTCAAATGTATAAACTCTAGAAAGGTTTTTTTTTCTTTTTGATGCTTTATGCTACTTTATGTTAAGCGTAAATATTATTAGCATGATATTTATAGTTGAAGCAATTATGTCCCTTGTATGATGTTTCACCTGATTAACTTGTTACTTGTGAACTTATAATATGTCATTTTGTTATTGATGTATCCATGTTTGAAAGCTATTGTCTTTTGTTGACATTCCTTAAATCTATGCATAAGATTGTCTAAGTAATACATGCTCCTAAATGTTATAATGGCTTGCATGAATCTCTCGTCTTGCTTTTTTTGCGTCTTTGTCACACTATTTGCTTGCTACGTGTGCACTTATAATTTCTCAAAGTGATTTTGGTATGATAAACTTTTAGAAGTCTTTTTATCCTACAATATAATCACATAATGTTAGGTCACCATATTGCAACACAAGCATCAATGTGTAAGAAATATAGATAAGATGATCGGATGAACACAAACAAAATACACACGTATAAGAATGATAGAACTTTAGGCGTAGGAATAAAGTGAAATGTGAACAACCAACCTTAAAATGAAGGTTTACAAGACTATTTATAGGAGAAGGGACTAGGGAAACACTACAAGTCCCTTTCCTTCCTTATTGGATATGGTCCAAGGCTTATGAGCTTTCTACATAAGCCTTGCCATTAATACTAACATAAAATCCTAAATAAGTAACCTATTACATATTGATTACAAACACTTAAAATATAGTTTAGGAGTGATTCCAACAATCTCCCCCTAAGTGTTGGTAATTAATGACTTAAGTAAACTTTAAACGTTGTTGGTGCTGATGTAATAGTTGCTTTGACATCTTCTGACATTCTTCTTTCTTGTGAGAAGAAGTGCCTTGTTTCTAACAATCTCCCCAGTGTGAGGATATTGTTTTCTTAGAAGTTTTCAGCTTTGATGTCTTCATTTATCTTTGTTCTTTGTTCTGGAGTGGATATGGTGATGTTATGTTGCGGCTATCTGCATCAGATCCGCTTCGTTGCTCGGGTGTCTCCACGTCCTTCTCCAACATGCTAACACGCTCTTTGACGTTGGGTTTCAGTGTTGATGTAGTTCTCTTTAATCTTTAAACTTTGTAGATTCTTTGGCTTTGACTAAGAATCATTCTGACTTTTGTGTTGCCTTTCGAGAGAACTTCAATTTATGTTGTTATTGGTATGAGCATGTGAAGAATCTGCACGATCATCTCCCAGGAGCATCCATAAGAAGAAAACATAAGAATTGGTTAGTGATAAACACCAATCGATCATTGTGGTCGTTTCTTAGAGAATTGACCACTACAATTGTTCTTCTGATGAATGTCTTGATTCCATTCACCTTGGTCGGGCGAATCAGCTGCCCGAATCCCATAAGGGACAGGTGGCATTACATTGAACAAGTTCAAGTAATGACCCACATCTTCAGGACTCGATTCTTGAAAGGAATATCCTTAGCGGGATTTCCAGTACTTACAAGTTTGAACTTCGAGTGTATTAACAGCA
The DNA here is from genome assembly GCA_910596185.1 of Chrysanthemum makinoi. NCBI lineage: Eukaryota > Viridiplantae > Streptophyta > Magnoliopsida > Asterales > Asteraceae > Chrysanthemum > Chrysanthemum makinoi. The sequence goes on from OU343220.1 coordinate 106,928,477, forward strand.
TAGTATGAAAACACATCTCTAATTCTAGCAAAGGATTTTCCCGAACTGGAGTCCCTCAAGTAGGATAACACGATGTACCGAAGTACACCTACAGTTCAGGTGAGTCGCTGAGGTACACCGAAGCATCACCCCACGACTGTAGGCCGTTTGAGACATCACTAAGCGTAACCCATAAGGTGTTACCGAAGTGACCTGTCGTCATGGCTGTTTGATGTTGACCCTGGCAGGAGTTTCCATTCAATCACTGATGATCACAGTTGTGAACCCCTCATAAATGTTCTCGACAGATTGCTAAGATCTGTGTAGGACTCTAGAATAGTATCACTTGCGTCCTTATTGTTGAGCGACAAGTGATGAAATGTTGAGTGTTCCTAATAGATCTTTTGATGAATCTTGTGGCTCTAGACTCAATAGTGCGCTTTGGTTTTCCTAAGCGGAGACTAGGGAGATGGTCTCCTTCTTCAATACCAGCAATCTCTAAGAGAAAGCTGATAGTTTAAGTAGGGTTCCCTGTGAGAATGAAACAAGATTCTGTTGAGACAAACTTGAGTGGCTAAGAAAGTTTAGTGCATGCGTCACTGGGTCCATGACGACTTTGATCTTCAATACCGGTGTCAACTAGTGACAACCAGTAGCATATGTATTGAGCCCGGTGTCTGCCCTAAGTTCAATAATTTGGAGGGCTATTTCTTTTCACCCTTTTCTTTACTTTTCTTTTTAATTCTTCAACTCCTTCTTTCTCCGATTCTCATTTTCTCCTTTTTATAATCATACCTAAGAACTTCTAAATTCTAACTATTGGTGGTGTCCTTGGGTAGATCCCTCCGGCTCTGGCGGATCATAGGACGGTTATTCCTAACCTTAGTCACCTTATAACTCCATGACTAACCTATGTTGCCATAAAACCATTTTCTTGAAAATCTCTCAAAGTGTTTATGAGTAAAAACATTTTGTACCACTGTGAGAGTTTTTTATATTTTGCAAAAATACTCCCCCTCGACATGTGCTTAAGTTTTTTGACAGAAATCTGCATGGTGAGAGAAGAGCGCACACTTTTGAATTGATCGACTCAAGATAGACAATTCCCCGCGAGACACGGTTACGTTGCATAGTTAAAGAGTTACATTGTCAGCTTTTAGGTGACAACTTGCTCTAATAACTACCTTGAAGGTATGGACAAACCTCGAAAGGTTGTCAAACCCGTCAAAGTTCATGTCTATCAAGAGTTTCTCGAATAGGTACAATCTACTCGGATAAGTCTTGTAAGACAAATCTTTTCGATGTATGACAGTTCAGATCTCGTCAATTCATGGGTTAAGTCTTTAGCACGAAGATTCAATCACAATTTTCACAACGTATTTGTATCACATAATTTTTCTCCCCTCAAAAATGGCATATAAATGTTATTTTTGACGAAATTTTGATATCGAATATGTCCATTTCGAGTTTTATGGGAAGATTTCCATGAAGAACCATTTGTGAACAAAGATTTTAGCAAGTACTCCCCCTCAACAAGTAATACTAACTTTTGAGGTTTTGAAAACATAAGGGGAAGTACTTGTTCTTTTGAGCAAAACTTTGGAAAAATGAAAGTTTTGATAAGTTTTACTCAAAAGTAAGAAGCTTTTGATCCTTTTATAGGATTGTGGCACTGAAGCGTACCACAGGATCCTTTCATTACAAGTACGGGTTGTACACTGTTATGTGTGCACAAGTCATAGTAAGTTATATACAGATAAAAAATATCCAAATATCAATCAAGAAAATAATCAAGGAGTACCAGGCAGTCCGTCAATAACACCGGGAGTTCTCTCTGGACGTTGATAGCCGGTAAGAGAAATACTCTGTTGTCCACCCACGAAGCTCTCCAAAGTTCTTATCTGATCACGACGAAACAACCTTTCATCAATCCATGTGATGATTTTCTTCACATCCCTCTTTTCCCTAGAATTCCACCGTTTCTTTGACCCGATGCCTTCATGAATCTCCTTTAACTGATATGCTAGCCCGTCACGAACCTTCTTCAGGGTGTGATCACCAAACTTGTGAAGCTCCTTGCACGCCAAGAAGTAATTGTGGTAAAGTTCACTTCGGTAAACTACTCCAAACTTTGGTTTCTTGAGGATGGTGTACTGAGCCAGTTGGTTTATATCGGGAAATTTTAGCAGTGGTTTTGTAAGATTAACACGTTTTTGGTATGATTCCGTGGCAAGTTGAAGGTCTTCAACACGTTCCTGGATAACGATGCTTCTGATGAATATCAGCAATGACTTGATGTACTGGAGCTGGATGTTGGTGGAGAACTGTCGCATTCGACCTTGTACCTTAGCAAAATACATGTCTTCAATGTCATTGAGTGACAATCTCAGAAAATCCACTTCAGTAAAGTCATATTCCTGTTTGTCTTGGCGTTTGACTTTAATTGCTTTCAGGAATGAGTAGTCCCACTTAGCAGACAGGCTGACATGCATTATAGCAACGATCCGTTGGTCACTGTACACCTCTTTGTTAGATTTGAGTACCTGGCAGCTTCTGTAGTAAAGTCTTCTTCGTTCAGGCCAATGATGAATTCCATACAGTGCATCGAGGTCATAATTAACCACATTATCAACAAACATTCGTGTGGCTTCTTCCTTGATGGCAACATTATTGGAGAAGACTGCTGCGGGATGGGGAAGGTGAGTGAGGTAGTGTATTTCTTGCTAACATCGCTACCGTGCTGAAGAAATTCCAGGTCATTGTTGAAGAAGTACCGGTAGGGAATCTGTTGTTGATCAGGTCGACCAATGGTGGGTAGTGGCTTGGTCCAGTCAGTGTAGTAAGGATCCTTGTCAGGTCTGGTGAAGTCGATGTTTGATTCAGGGTTGAGCCAATCAATATTGTTGGACATGGCTCGTGCTATGTTGTCGAGTCGATATTCGACTTCAATGGCACTATCTGAGCTGTCCTTTAGTAGTTGAAAGGTATCGTTATTGATTCGTCTTAACTCTGCTTTCGTCATCTTCTTCACTTTAAACTTTTATTGAATGATCTTGACATGCTCCAAGGTTCGACCATCTACCGGTTCTTGGCCTTCCGGTAATTGAGGGGTTGCATCAACAAGCTTTGAAAACCATTCGTATTCTGCAGTGTCATCTTCATCCAGCCAAGATACAACTGTTGGAGAATTTTTCTTCTGTGACTTGGAGGATGATGCTAAATGGTGCTTGGCTGATGTTGTTGATGAGGGCGGTTGTTGGGGCTCAGGAGGCTCTTTGTCATCACCACCGGTGTATTCGAAATGGTCACCAGTTTTCTCCGTTGGTGGTGGAGACTCAGAGTCCTGAGGTTTGTCGCTAGCAGGAGGACGTTGTGAAGATCTTCTGGTGGTGGTGGTCCTTTGGGGTGGTGGAGGCATAGATGAGGATTCGCTAGCTTTCTTTTTGCGTTTTGGCTCAGAATCCTTGTCCGCATCATCGTCGTCTCTTGGTCGCTTAGCTCTTTCAGCTGACTCTTTACACGATGTTTTGAGTTGATATTCCAGTAATGCCTCAAAGAGTTTAGCTTCGTTAGAAGTAAATGTTGCAGATCGTTGAGATATTTGCATAACCAGCTTGGAGATCAATTCCGCATCAGAGACAACCAGAGACGGGACTGGTTTGATTTCCATAACTACAGGGGTATTAGCCAGTGTATGCTTGACCAAAGACATGAGATGTGGAAAGAGTTGTTTGGCGAACATCTCTCTGGTGACGCCAGGGACAGTGTCGAGAAGGAACTTGTGAGTGTAGTCCCTTATGGTCTTGTCTATTTCCCCTTGGATATCTCGATTGAGAAACTGCTGGATCTGTTCTCGTTCCTCCAAAGACTCGTTTATCACATTCTGAAGTAGAGTGACTCTGTCCGCATGCTAATTCAGTTTCTTGTTAGCAACGTTGCGTTTCCTTGCTTGTTTGACAGCTTTGACAATCTTTGTCTTGGCACGTGATGCCCAAGTATCGGTTGGTTTCTTGACCGATTTGGATGTGGATCTGGTGGTAGCATCTTTGGATGGTGGTGGTGATGAATGAGATGAAGAATCTGATGAAGATGAGTGATGAGATGGCTCTGGGTCTTTTGGTGGCTCAGAAGTCCCTTCAGGGTTGTGATCATGATTATCTTGGAGATAATTATCAGCTTCTTCGCGAGCTTTAGCCTCTTCTTCAGCCTTTACCTTAGCCTCTTCTTTAGCTTTAGCTCGAGCTTCCTCTTCAGCTCTTTCTCTAGCAGCTTCCTCAATGTCTTCATCAGTTATCTTTTCATCCTTCTCCTTTTCTTCTTCTTCAAAATCAAAAATGATTTCATCTTCTTGCTGCTGTTGCTCTGTTGATTCGTGAGTGGTGGTACCAGTTCCCTTATCGGGTTGATTAACCGCATCGAGAACTGGTGTGGTTATTGCACCACCACTTGAACCTCCAGGGCCACGAGTTTGTTGACGATTAAATTCCGTAGCAGCATGCTGTAACCTTAGATGCTTAAGTGTCTTGTGGTAGTCTTTCTCCTCGTCCTTTGGTTCATCATCAGAACTCTCTTCTTCTTCCTGCTCTGCAACTGGAGTTTTACCCTTGTCTGTTTTGGGACTAAGTGGTTTTTCAACTGTTGTTGTATCATCCATAACAGACTCTGAATAGTGAACCTCTTAATCAGTCTCAGTATCCTCGGAGTCTTGATCCTCTAATTTAGGTGCCGGTTTAGGAGTAGGAATGGCACCTTTATATGGAACTTTTCTTTTTCGGGGAGGGTTCCTCTTTGGTTACTTTAGGGCACTCCCAGTGCTTGCTACACTTCCAGCACTGCCCGATCTTCTGGTCTTCTTGACTGGTATGGCGGAAGGCTTTTCATCCATGAATCCGACTTTGCCTAAGGCCACTGCTTCTTGGTATCATGAATAAGATTAAAGACTTTTAATGTCATCAGTAAGAAGGCAGTCAGTCAGTACTACACCTTGTTTCTTTGTTGATGAGCCTTTAAATTTGACAACATTTAATGTAGCCTCAAAAAATGCAGAATGATGGTTGGGGTCGTCAAGTCTCAAGGGAATGTTCAGATTATTCCCGAGTATCTTCTGGATCAACAACTTTGTGTATCTGATGAAAGGAACCTTTGTGCCAGGCTTCTTGAAGTGAGACATCATGTCTTCCCAGATCAGACTTGCATAGTCAATGTGCATCTTGTTGACCATGCCCCAGAAGATTTGTAGGTGCATTAGTTTCGGATGTTCATGACCGCTGTCTCTTCCGAAAACAGACTTGGCGATCATGATGTACAAAGTTCTCCATGGCTGAGGAATGTTCTTTAAATCTACTGAAGAATGCTTGGTAATAATTCCTGCAGCTTCATCATAGCCAATATCGACAATGAATTGTAGTGTAGCCTCTTCAGTTGGAGTTGGCACATACTCAGCAGGCTGGATAGCAGGGAGCAGAAGAATTGCTCGCAAATCAGCAACAGTGACGGTGACCTACTTATCATTAAGAGTCACTGTAACAGCATCTTGACCATCAAATTTCTTCATTGTGTGCCAGAACTGATGAATATAAATCTCTGGTACAGTCGCTGAGTTGGTGAGCATGTTGTTGTAGGGATGAGATTTAAGAATATCCACTGCAATTCGGCATGAGGATTCAGAGCAGGTGAAGTTCTCAAAATCAACCTTGAGATTGTTCTTTCCAAGCTTCATACTATAACCAGTTGGGAATATGTCTTCCATTGTGAGCTCGTTTGGAGCATTAACGTTTTCCATGGTGATGTCCATATCGTGATCTGAAAGATATTGAGCCAAAATAACCAACATATCGAAAGACATTATGTTAGTCAAAAGTTGATTTTATTGTCCAATTATTGAATATGTTATATTAATGAATGTTACGAGTCCAGTGTCACTTGTTGTCCAACAGTCCAAAGTGGTTGTGATAAGTTTCGCGAGTATATTAATTTTGAATTTTAAAATCCAAATTTTCTCTCATTCACACAACATTTTAACAATTATAGATTATTAGTGACATTTTGGTCTTGTGACGTTATGGGAAATTTATTTACAAGTTTGTACGCGTAACATTTCATAATAAAAGTTAAAATAATGGCTTAAGCGTAAGATTGTAAGCTTATGCGTAAACATTTTTGACCATACGTGTAGACCTTAAGCTTATGCGTAGGAGTCCATCTTACGCGTAGGAATAGACTCTTGGCATGAAGCTTACGCGTAAGCATAGGTGGGAGCTTATGCGTAAGGTTTACTCGTAAGAGTAAGCCTTTTGCGTAAGAATCCAAGTTTACGCATATCCTTCACAGGATACGCGTAGTCCCTTTGTAGACCCTTACGCGTAAGAGTTACGCATAAGATTTATCTTACGTGTAACATCTGCGCGTAAGGTATTCCTTAAGCGTAAGTCCATTATACCCTTGTTTCTGAATTGGAACGCGTAGAAGCCTGAAATAAATCAATTGTGACATTCAAATTAACACTATATTCAAAATCTTACATCCTCACATGGTATCACAATTGTAATCAATTACGCTTAGTTATGCGTAAGGTTTAAACCCTAAAGTCAAATCCTACGAGTAAAAAATCTAGCCATAGGAAATGAACCAAATGATTTCTGGTAAGTCTTAGAGGCCATATGAGTTGCTTACAACAAGTTTTAACATCAAACTCCTCAAGAATCAAAAGTACCCAAGTTAACGAATACTTAAACCCTAAATTCAAATTTTACAATTATGATGTTTCTGGGTGAGATTCAGAGGTTTCATTGGTTAATTAAACACATGTTAAGCACATTTCAAGCCTCTAATTGTCCTTAAACACTCACAATTGAAAACCCTCAACTTCACGCATAAACCCAAATTTTGAAAAATGATTAATACTTGTTTCTGGGTTGAATTAGATGTTGGAAACAGTTTAAGGATTGATATTAGAAATATTTTAACACTCCCATTTCACAACAAACAACCAAACGTGATCACTTGTTCATACGCTTACGCGTAAAACATAGAATCACGTCTAGAGTAAAATCAAACCATTGGTTTTGCATATAATTAAAAACCTGTGTTTGGAATCACTCAAAGAAACTTTTACCACTTACAAATTTGAAGATTATTACACGGATTTGAAGATTGGATTATAGGCGTAGGATATGGTGTTTGTAGAAATAAATATGTGTAATAAATGTGAAGTGAAATTAGGTGGGAAGGTTTTGTAAAAAATTAAATTTAAACATTTGACAAGTATGGCCCTTCCACCTCAACCATTTTCATCCACAGCCCATAACTTCCATTTGGTTAAGCTTGAAGTAAAAATTTGGAAAGAAACTTGACGACACTCCCCCTCGACTTTAGAAATAGATAAATTTTACAAATTTGGGTCCGAGGAGTGTCAGGAAACAAGAAACGTATCCACCATTATCAAAGATACAACCAATACTGGGTAACATGCAAGTACAGGTTTTATGAAACAGAAAAATATTTACATTCTCCCCCTCAACACTTGACCGTAAAAATATTGAAATCTTTGAAATAGTAAAGTGTTGACTGAAGATGTGTACTTGCAATGCTGAAAGAAATTAAGATAGAAGAATATTTTTGTATTTTATAAATTTTATATTTTTGTATTTTTTTTTTGATAAAATATTTACAAAAGAGGTTTTGGTGTGTGACTGGTTTTAAGAATGTGTCAAAAGTTCGTCCAGTTTTTCTGAAGTCAAGCACCTCATACCAATCCGGTGGATCAACTCAGTAAACCTAGCAGGGGCTAAGGCTTTGGTGAGAAGGTCCGCCAGTTGGTGTTCAGTACCCACAAAATATAATTCAACGGTACCCTTTTCCACATGCTCCTTGATGAAATGATATCGAAGATCGATGTGCTTAGACTTTGAATGTTGGACGGAGTTGCATGAGATTTCAATAGCACTTCGATTGTCGCAGTACATCGGGATTCTGTCAAATACGTAACGATAGTCTTTGAGTTGTGTTCTCATCCAAATGACTTGAGCACAACACGCCGACATGGCTACATATTCTGCTTCGATTGAGGATAGTGATGTACAATCCTGCTTCTTCGATTGCCATGATACCAATTTATCATCAAGAAATTGTAAAGCACCTGAAGTACTTTTCCGAGAATCTAAGCAACCTGCGTGATCAGCGTCTGAAAAAGCTATTAGTTCAAAACCAGAATCCTTCGGATACCAGATTCCCAAATTAATGGTTCCCTTGATGTATCGGAGGATTCTTTTAGCCTCAGAGAGGTGAGTTTCAGTTGGTCTTGACTGATAACGGGAGCAAAGATATACAACAAAGACAATGTCAGGTCTACTATCTGTTAGATACATGAGAGACCTAATAATACTTCGGTATTTGGTAGGGTCAACCAATTTCCCATGCAAATCAGCGTCCAGTTTCTTGGTATGTGCCATAGGTGTGGCATATGTATCACAGTTTTGCATTCCATGTTTGTTTAAAATTTCAAGAGCATATTTGGACTGACTAAAGAAAATACCACGGGGTGATTGATGAACTTGCAGTCCTAGAAAGAACGTAAGTTCACCCATCATAGACATTTCAAAGTGTTTTTTCATAAGTTTTGAAAAAGCGTTTGAGTATTTTAGATGTGTTGACCCAAAAATGATGTCATCCACAGAAATTTGAACGATTAAAATATGTTCCCCGTGATATTTTATAAATAGTGTTGGGTCGACCGATCCTTTGAAAAAATTAAGAGATATGAGAAAGGATGACAACTTATCATACCACGCCTGGGGGGCTTGTTTGAGACCGTAGAGAGCCTTGTTCAGTTTGTAGACGTGATTAGGGAACTCTGGATAAAACAAATCCTTCTGGCTGACTAACATAGACCGTTTCTTTCAGTTTACCATTCAGAAAAGCAGTTTTGACATCCATCTGAAAGACCGTGATGTTCATGTGAGCTGCAAATTCCAGAAAAATCCGTACGGCCTCAAGTCTAGAAACTGGTGCGAATGATTCCTCGTAGTCAATCCCCTCCTCTTGTCTAAAACCCTTAGCCACCAGATGTGACTTACTTCTGATAACCGTACCTTCAGCATCCAACTTGTTTTTCCAAATCCATTTCAGACCAATAACATAGACCCCCATTGGTTTTGCAACCAATTCCCATACTTCAAGACGTTTAAACTGATTAAGTTCTTCTTGCATGGATTCAATCCAGATGTCATATGTCATGGCTTCTTTAATATTTTTTGGTTCAGCTTGGCAGACGGTAAGTGCATAAATGCAATGTTCACCGTCAGTCTGAAGGCGTTGTCTAGTTACGACCGGTTGATTCGGGTTTCCAATAATGTTCACAAGAGGATGTTCTTTAGTACAACGATGTGTGGAGGGTTGATGTTGATATACATTGTGCAGATTAGGAGGATTCAAATGGCTTGTGGATGATTCTGCAACATCAGAAGTGGCAATTTCATTAGCAAAATGATTGAAGAACGCATTTGGATCATAATCTGCAGGTGTTGGTACTTCTTGGTTTAGAGAGTCATCAGCTGGTTCAGCGTCATTGGATGCGTTTTGTTTGGCTGCTGGTGTAGAATCAATTGGAGGTGCTTCTTTAATAGTTGTTGTTGTTACAGGTGTATCAGGTATTGGATTATTATCAGGTTTAGCAGCGAAAACATTTGATACATCTGGAGCACATTGATCAATATCATCACTAAACAGAGGAGCAAATAGCTGTTCCATTTTACGTCGAGTAAGCTGTAAGCTTGGTTCAGCTGATGATGGGGTTTGAGTGAAGTTTAGACGGTTATGGTCGGGTTCCAAGCTATTTTGCTCAGAAGCCATATTTGTAAGCTCATCGAAATTGGCATGAATTGTTTCCATAATCTCCCTTGTGCGAAGATTCCATATTCATCACGATCCAACAAAGACTCTAATGTCAGCTTTAGCCTTGAGCTTACCAAATTCATCACGATCATTATTTGGGTAGCAAAGAGAACCAAATACATGAAAGTATTTTAGATTTGGTTTGCGGTTGTGGATAAGCTCATATGGTGTTTTGTTGTGGCGTTTGGTAATCATTGAACGGTTCTGTGTGTAGCATGCAGTTGACACGGCTTCAGCCCACAAGTAATCTGGAAGTTTAGCATTTATTAACATCGTTCTTGCAGCTTCCACTAACGTACGGTTTCGTCTTTCAACAACTCCATTTTGTTTTGGTGTCCGTGCAATTGATGTTTGATGCTCAATTCCAACTTTCACATAGTATGCTTGAAGAGTTTGGTTCACAAATTCAGTTCCTTTGTCTGGTCTGATCTGTCTGACTGTGTTCCGGAGCTGAACTTGAATTTTCGTGAGAAAGGTGATGATCATTTGTGGAGCTTGATCTTTACTTCGAAGAAAATAAACCCAAGTCCATCTTGAGTAGTCATCGACAAATACCAAAATGTAGCATTTGCCGTTAATCGTCTGCACACGCATCAAGCTACACAAATCCATGTGAAGAAGATGAAGCACATGCTGAGAGCTGTGTTCCACCTTTGAAGGAAAGTGAGCACGAGTGCTTTTCCCTTGGTCACAAGCGGAGCATAGATGATCTTTAGAATACCAAAATCTTGGGAGATCTTCAACAAGTTTGTATCGTGCAAGATTGGTTATGGTTTGAAAGTTTAAGTGTGAGAGACGACGGTGCCATAGCCAAGATTTTGTAGATGTTGCTTTGAAAGTAGAAAGATGGGAGATGAAGCAAACATGTCTTGCATTGATATTGTATAAAGACTTGATGTGCGGGTTCCAGACATAAGATCGTTTCCTTGTAGATCACGAATGAAACAAGTTTTCTCCCGAAAAGCAACTTCCAAATCTCCATCACAAAATTGACCAACTGAAAAGAGATTGTGACCGAGACCTTCCACATAATAAAATCTGCTACTTTCGATGTTCCTATTGATGTAATCTCCGTAGCCCATGATATCTGCGAAGTGATCATTCCCGAACCTGACAGTACCGATGAACTTTGAAACAAAGTTTGATAACAGTTTGAGATTGCCTGTCATGTGCCGGGAACATCCGCTATCAACAATCCAGAGGATGATCTGTATCACCTGCATTACACACAGACGACACAGGTGGAATAGAAGTAGAGGTGGAACCCGGAGAGTTATAGGGTTCCGTTACAGTTACAGAAGACACACACATATTAAGGATTTTAGGAATCTATGTAAATCCTGGTATGTTTTGTAACCATCTCTGCCAAGTCCAACTAGTCTTTGCTTTGGTCTTAGTGAATGCACTAAGTGAGAATTTTTTCCTAGGAGGTGAAAGGGGTTCTACGGGTACATCAATAATAATTGCAGAAACACTAGAAGGCGGTTTACCTAGCACAGACTTAGAAGCATTAGTGGGCCTAGATGTATTCCATTTTCTATTGTTCCGCTTACGAGATAAGATAGCATTAGCAACACATTTATCATGACAACCATAAAACATGCTTTTATGACAACCAACACAAGATGCTTCAAACATAACATTCAAAGTACTTAAAGGTTCAGCATTCGTTACATCACTTTTTCTATTACATTTGTCTAACGAAATGTCTAAAGTGGGTGCAACTTGAGTCTTATTCAAAGTCCTAAGGTGTTCTTCTACTTCAGAGGTCTTTATTGTTCTTTTCTTATATCGCAACTTCCTATTCTTCCTTGATTTGCTCTTAAGCTGTGAAGTGCAAGCGTTGGGAAAAGAGGCAACTATTCTTGCTTTAGTGGAAGGAAGCACATTAGTATCTTGTGGTTTGTCATTAGGCATTCTAGTGTCAATTTTAAACTTTCCTGGGGCAAGTGTATTTGTGTTACTAATTTTATCTTGCTTAAGTTTCACCAACTCTGCTTTTAGATCATGAATAGTGTGTAACAAATCTTGATTTTCAGAGCGAGGGTTTCCATTATTTCATAAAACTTCTTTGGTATATGCAAGATGATCATCAACATCTTTTGACGCTTGAGCACGAGTCTTTTTAAGTAAATCAAATATGACACCATTTTCAGTTTTGAATTTGGCAATTTCTTGTTCATATTTTGAAATTTGACACTTTAAAGACATGTTTGCATCATCCAGTTGTTCTATATTTGGATCAAGAGATTTTGAACACAACTGGTTGATCTTGTTTTGCAAAGCAAGTTCACGATTTTGACAATCTTTTTAACACCATTGAAGACGACATTTTGCATTGGAAAGCTCATTTAACAATATCTCATTTTTAATTTTTAAAGACTTGATTTGTGACACATTATCGGTATTCTCAACATTTTCAACAGAATCAACAGAATCAGCAGCAATATAATCAAATGCATATGCAACAGAATGTAATAACACAACATTTATGGTATCAGCACATATAACATCTTCCAAGAGTCGGTCAACATGATTTCGTAACATTTTCTTTTTACGTTTAGTATTAGAAATCCATGTTTCTGTTTGCTCGAAAACTGTTTTCATAAGCCCAATCTCCTTTTGAAGTTCCCGTTCCCAATAGATTGCACACATTTTTAAATTTCGGACATGTGGTAGAAGTCCTTTCTTAAAAATATCCCTTTGTTGTCGCGCAAAAGGCGATTGAAAATGTTCAGCTTTAATTTTAGAATTTACTTCAATTGCATGTTCAAAAAGTTTGATGTCAGACATAAAAGTGTCAAAATATTTTAGAACCTGGCATCGTTCAGCTAATGGCTTTATTTCACTAAAAGAAGGTAAAGGACCATTAATTTGTGCAACATTGGTTCGGGGACCATCATTAGGAGTGGACTCAGGAGTAGGCATGATAACCCAAGGTGTATGTGAATTATCCTGTTGTGCGACGAAAGCTATGGCTTTTGAATAGTTAAATGGTTTGCAATAACTCCTCCATACGATTATATTCAACAACACTCATAATTGAATCATCAATTCTGTGTTCTGCACTGTAGACTTGAGGATTTGGTTTGAATGCTCTCTTTGAAAAACATGGTTTGTAATCAGCAAGATTCGGTCCATATCCATTTGGATTTGGTTAAAAAGAAAACTTTTGAATAGTTGTGATTGACTCACCATGTTTATAAACAACATTTTGAAACTCTTTAAGTTTGTTTTGTAAGTCGACAATTTCCTCAAGATAGTCATCTATTTGTTTCCTCGAATGCTTTTTGTACTCACAAAATTGTTTTTGACAAGTTAACAACTCAGACTTGGCTTTTTGAGTTTCCGAAGTGAGAGCGTTAAGTTGTTGTTTATGATCATATTTCAATTGTTCTATTTTAGACGACAAAGCATTTTTAGATGCAACTAGATCATAGATCTGTTTTTCCAAAGATTTTTCATTTTGGTAAGATTTAGCATGCGACTTGTAAACCTTTTTCACGTTTCTCTTTAGTTTGAAAAATGTTGAGTTGAAACTAATAGCATTCATTATCCTTAGTTAACAGTGCTATTTTATCTTGCAATTGCTTATTGATGTCATTGCACTTTTCAAATTGAGATTGGGTGGTCTGAAATAATTTGGTCATGAGCTCAAGATCTGGATTAGACGAAGGTTCATTTTGTTCAACTTGAGTCTCAACATGATCATTATTTAGTTCCTCAAATATAACCATGGAGTCAACTTGATTATCAATATTAACCATAAGGTCATCTTGATCATCAAATATAACTACGGGATCCATTTGATTATCGTCGGAATGATTTGTAAAGGGCTCATTTTGAACACTTTGTGCCTTGTCAGATGCAAATGTTGACGGAGATATCAGATCATGCAAAAGTATGTTTGGATCCGGTACCTGAGACAAGCCATCAGTGTCATACACTGGGCCTGTGTCACTCATGTGGAGTTCTTGCATGTTTGCCATTAACATCACAGCTGCATTAGCCTGCAAGTCCTCCATGTCATCATCAGAATCTGCATTAGCCATGAAGCTCTGTTCCTTGTTTGTAAGAGTTCCACCAGCTTCATCCTTAAGAGCCAAGAGTAAAGCCTCTTTGTCATAAGCACTGCCTCTTGTCCTCGGCTTGGGGCATGCATTAGCCAGCTGACCCTTCTTATTACAGTTATAGCATCGGAGACCATTAACCCCAGTCTGAGCATTTCCCTGATCAACCACTTGAACCCGTTGTGGAGCACCCATGTTATTCCTTCCATTAACATTAAACCCTTGCCTACTACTCATCTGACGACCATTTCCACGATTATGAACCTCAACCCTTCCATTGTTAACAACAGCTTGATTCCTTGTATTTGACGAGGTGCTAATGCGGTTGTTGGATTTGTTAGCAAATCGTCCAAAGGCTTTTGCAAGCATAACAAATCCTTGATTCATTGCATCGAAGGCATCTGCATCCTCATTTGATTCACTGTAGAGTACCTGATCATTGTTGTTATTGTATGGAACCAATTGAGTTTCTTGTGATTGTTGTTGTGAAGGGTCATATGGTGTAATCTGAACAGTTGATTGTGGAGGGTTTGTGAAGGTTGTTGGTAAGGTCGGGAATTGAGGATAACATGCTTGAGCCCATAAAGCTAGAGTTTGATTATCCGGGAGTGAAGGCGAGGCAGGGACTCCACGGATGATCCTTTCTTTGTCAACTTCCTTTTGGTGGGGCTTCAAATAGTCATACAATAATCCGTATGTAGCTTGATGAAGATTCTTTGCTTGATGGATAAAGATAACATACTTTTCGCAATCAGGACCAAGACTGCTCAGGAACTTAGTGTTGACTGCAATCCTTGGCATAATGATATTATGATTTTCCAAGTCATTGATGATGTCTGAAAACCGATGATGATATGACTCTAATGTCTCCCCTGGTTCAATCATGAAGTGTTCATATGCTAAGTAGATTTTGGATTTCATGTCCTCTTGATTGAGTTCTGTGCCTTCCATTAGAAGATGAATGTGCTCCCACATTGCTTTAGCAGTCGTCTGAGCATCAACACTACGAAGTATCGGATTGGGTAATCCCAAAAGGATATACTGCATTGCAAGTTCTTTGGCTTCTAAGTGTAGAAGTTGGTCAGTAGTAAGTTGATCAAGACCGATAACATTGGTAACATCATCTCTTGGTGGATTAGCATTCGGATCTCCGGGTACAGTGAGAGTAGGCATCTGAAAAGGACCTTCAAGGATGACCTTCTTCAAGAACTTTCCATGTGGCTTCTTTAGATCACAGAACCTAAAGAACCTTATCACCCATTGATCGTAGTTTCTGGGAGTGAGCATTGGAGGTCTGTCAAGGTATCCAGCTTCATGAATGGATTGTTGGCTACTTAAAGCTTCATACATCTTCGCAAACCAAGACGGCTCCTTTGGTGTTGTAACATTCATAGCATACTTGGCAGGATACTGATTTTGAAAGTATGTGTAATGTTGTACTTGTAGATGAGGGTTTGGTGGAATAGGAATTGCTCCTTGAGAAAAGTGTTGAAATTGTTGTTGAAATGGTTGCAATTGTTGTGGAGATGGTGGAGGATATTGTTGATAGAATTGTTGTTGTTGTTGTTGAGGCTACTCATGAGGAAAATAGCTAGAGTATGGTAGTTGAGACATCTTGAAACTTGTGTTGATGATGGATCTTTGTAGTCGAATGAAACAATGTTGATGAAGTAACCTTATGCGTAGAAATCAGCTTAGGTGTAGAAATCACCTTACGCGTAATACCCAACTTACGCGTAGACAATGGCTTACGCGTAGACTTGAGGAAAACTTAGCTTAGGCGTAAACCAAAGACTTAGTAGTAGAATCCTTATGCGTAATATTTGCTTAGGCGTAAGAAATGCTTAGGCAAAAGAGATGCTACGCGTAAGTTTTTAAGCTTAGGCGTAAAACTAGGGTTTTGCCCAAAAAATCCTTTACACTTATACCAGTGTAAAAGATATCCAAAGTCGAAGTGTTTTCAGGCTTATCCATGCAAGAAAACACTGAGTAAACCAACGGCACTGAAGATCAAAGGATGATATGCTTACGCGTAACAGAACCTTAGGCGTAGACCAATAGCTTACGAGTAAAACTAGGGTTTTACTACGAGTAGAAAGTACAAGTTATCACCAAAACTGATTTTTATGCTTATAAGTGTTTAGAAACCTGATTTAATGGATGAAAGAGCTTCAATATCACCAAAATAACACAAAAGTTTGAAACTTGATGATCTAAAACACTTTTTCACCTTACGCGTAGACAGAAGTATACGAACAAAATCAAGTTTAAAATCTATTCTACACACGTAAAGTTTCAAACTTGATGCTAAAAACTTAAATTTTAACACTAAATAAACCTTAAACCACAAAAATCTTGAGTCTTTAAGTGTAAAATTTGAAGCTTTAGGCGTATGAAATTTTTAGAACACGAAACCCACGCGTATGAAATATTCTTCAAAAAAACAAATATGTTTCACCCAACTAGATGGTGATTGATACCACTGTTAGGTCACCATATTGTAACACAAGCATCAATGTGTAAGAAATATAGATAAGATGATCGGATGAACACAAACACAATACACACGTATAAGAATGATAGAACTTTAGGCGTAGGAATAAAGTGAAATGTGAACAACCAACCTTCAAATGAAGGTTTACAAGACTATTTATAGGAGAAGGGACTAGGGCAACACTACAAGTCCCTTTCCTTCCTTATTGGATATGGGCCAAGGCTTGTGGACTTTCTACATAAGCCTTGCCATTAATACTAACATAAAAGCCTAAATAAGTAACCTATTACATATTGATTACAAACACTTGAAATATAGTTTAGGAGTGATTCCAACACATAAACTGTCATACTTACTTATAGATAAGTATACTTAAATGTATCAGACTAACTACAAAACAATCTAAAAATAAAATGTCTTGAATAATGTCACATTCTTGCATAATATGATTGTTTGTCTTGATGCTACCTTGTTGTGTGGTGATTTCTTGTCTTCTAAGTGAAATGTGTTGTTTTTGCTTATATGAGATGTTATCATTTGATTTCTATCATGTTAACATCTTTTGTCACTAACAAATTTGTTTTGTAGGTTGATAACAAATTATTTGTTATCTCACTTGGTTCTAACTTTTATATGCTCATTTTGCATAATCCCCTTTATTGCTACGTAGATTAGTAATATGCTTTATGGGACCCCCTACACTTACATATAGTTTTAAAGCATATAGAATTAAGATTTAGAGGCTTGGCTTTTCGTATCTTTCAACCGGCCTCTTTCCAAAATCTCATTATTACTTCCACTTTACAAAAATTGCCTCCACCACTATTTAGCTACAACAATACTTTAATTACATCCTCCTCTCCACCACCTATGAGGAAACTACATGCCTCGTCATACGATCATCTCGTAATTAATCAAGAAGAGGTACGTGACTTTAAGGATGAAGTTCATTGTATGCTAACCATCATCCATAAAAACATCACTAAGCTCATCTCTTTCGTTAACTCGAATAACCTCCTAAACACTTTTTGTCATTCCTTATTTGATACATTACACATTATGCTGGATGTCCACCAATTAAGGGGCAGAGAAATCCATTCACATAGTTGTCTTTTGTCAAATTTTATGTCTCTTAAACTCTAAAATACCAACACATAGGTAAACACCACTTAGCTAAAACCGGTTCACGAAACCACAACTAGTTCAACCTTTTTAACCTTATATCACAAGTTTGCACCAATACCTCATCAAGTGAAAAACGCATCATGTGTTTTACAAACTTCTTCATCTCCACAATCAACAAATCTAGGATTTTCCTTAAACTAGCACCTTACAACTTCACTATCTAGAACATCATCATAGGATCTTATTCTTCTATCGCTTGACATATATCATGCATGTCATTGTCAGTGCAAATGATATATTAATCAAAACCGTTATTCCTAACACTCTTTCAACACGTTGGTCTATCCAACTCTCTCTAATATGATGTCATTCTCATCCTCATATAGGTACTTAATTTTTTTTGGTACATATTGTTTTCACTTCTTTTCAATGTCATAATTTTCCATGTCGGTCAAAACCATGTTAATACTATCTCTCTCATTGTCACCTATAATAGATCATTTTTATAATTTGTATCAATCAATGAACGAATTTATCTTCATGTTGTCACTTTTATATTTATGCATTTTCTTTGGTATCCTCATTATAACATTATTAGATAGAACGCATTATTGATTACTCTTGGCTTGAAGCATATGAGAACTTGTTCAAAATAATAGGTTGTTAGCATCAATAAATCATTCAAATCATAACCCTCATGCATCATTGAATTGCAATGTCTATTCATTTTTTTCTTCCTCTTAGTCTTGGTCACTTGACATTACCAAAGGATTGCATGAGTCCATATTTTTGTATTATTTGCTATACATACGAGTTTCTAACTCCTTAATAGTTTTCTACGTTATCACCACCACCTTCCATCACCACTTTCACTAATCATCACCACCATGGATTAGCGAAAACTTACTCTTATAAATCTTGAGTCATCTACCGAGTTATCACCACATGAATCCTACTAGTAAACCGACACCAACACTAGCACCACTAGATTTAACTCTTTATATTCCAACTTCACTTCATATCTTCTTTCTATGCACTATTTTGTAGGCTCTTATCATATTATATTATCGCTTTTCTTATGATTGTTATTTTTATTAGGAGATTGCACTTCATGAGATCTTTGATTATATGATAACACATATATACATCTTAATTTTCTTTGTCAAAAAGATGAAATATATTGCACTAATTTTTTTCATTGTAGGTTCATCATCATATACAATCGATTGTATATAACTTACTCATCTAATGATGAAGTTTGCATCAATTAATTTTCTTATTTTAGGTGCTTCTTGACACCCTCGAACAAGGGGAAATATCCATTAAGCACTCATATTGCATCGTCTATACACTTGGTTGTATATGACATATTTGTCTAAAGATAAAGCTTCTGTTATACTAATTTTTATTTTGTAAGTTCATCTTGACGCCCTAGAGCAAGTGGAACTTCCGTCAACATTTATTGAATGCATCTTATACACACTTTGTTGTATATCACTTATTCGTCCAATGACGAATATAGTTTTGCACTAATATTTGTTTTGTAGGTTTTTAATCATACCTTGATGCCTCCAACAAGGAGAAGCATAGACGCATTAATCATCATTCTCACTTTTCGACAAGCCTTTGTGCTTCGATAAAAAAGTGGAGAAAATAGGCTAACATTGCTATGCAATTTTCTTTATCATATATTTCTCATAATTTTTGTTGCATAAAACTAAACTTGATGTAGGTTAAGCCTCTTAATTTGATCCACGAATCCGCTACCAAACAAGGGACGGATTGGAGTAGATGATTTAACTTCACTAGATGATGCAAGCTCGCCCTTTTCGGAAGAAATAAATTTAAACTCCAAGGACACGCCCTTTTTGTTTCGACAAAAGGGGAAGAAAAGCGTAAACGGAGAAGGTAATGTAAAGGTTGTAAGAATACAAGTAACTTTTTACTTTTTACTATCTATTACGTTTACATATTTTTGTCATCATCAAAAAGGGGGAGATTGTTAGTGCAAATACTACGATATTTAACGTAAAATGTACAAGTTACTTGTAATCACATTTTGTCTCAACATACATTCAACACCTCTCGATGTCTCAAGTCCTCATATGTTACAACACAGGTTCGTACATGTTTGTTATGTGGAATTATGATTAAACCCATTAACAAATCATTTAGAATGTTTAAATTATGTTTAGAGTCACTAAGTATTTTAATAGGTTAACCATTCTATTTTGAACCTCATTTTACATTTTGCATTCACAAGTATTTTATACAAATACATCTTTTGTAAAATGTCTAACAAATATATACTTTTATTTGTACAAGTAAACTAACTATAATATTCATACAAGTACTAAAGTTTACTTACACTTGACAAAATATATTTTATTTTGACAAGCACTCAGCTAGATATTTTATTTTACAAAAGGTTACTTACATTTTATTTACAAGTAACTTACCTTTTTAAATAAGTATATACATTTGTTTAAATGTATTTTTCATAAAAAGGAAAACACTCTTTTATTACCTCATGCATAGTGTCATGTAAATCTTTAAAAGATTTTGAAAGATATTCGAATATATCAAATCTAATAAAATATTATTTTTTAGATTACATATTTGGCTATAAATAGAGCTCATTGTCTTCTCATTTTTCTCATCCCTTCCAACACACATTCTTTCTATCTTTCTTTCATCTTTTAGATCTATAGATAACCATGTAGTAACATACATTAATCACCCTCATCATCACATGATCATAATGTTTCTAACATTCATCTTTGTTGTAAGCATACTTTACATTTTGATCAACCAAGGAAAGCTTGGAGATCTAGCCATCCTCATTCACCAAAGCATATATGAAGATTCAAGATCTCTTGATATCCTCATTGATTGAAGACTTATTATTTAAGAAGATCAT
This sequence comes from Chrysanthemum makinoi, assembly GCA_910596185.1. Taxonomy (NCBI): domain Eukaryota; kingdom Viridiplantae; phylum Streptophyta; class Magnoliopsida; order Asterales; family Asteraceae; genus Chrysanthemum; species Chrysanthemum makinoi. Next base: position 106,948,956 of record OU343220.1, read on the forward strand.
TTAGATTAGTCATTTATATCCATTAGACATTTGTGTAATGGATCATCATTGTAAACATTAGTATATCATCACAACATTTCTCATCAACTTAGATTAGATGGTTTATGTGTTTGTGCCATAAAACACAAGGTTTGTTATGTTGGGCCAGAAAACATAATGGGAGTGGTTGTACCCGGAAAGAACTCTAAATCTAGCTTAGTGTCGAAAATATTGTATAGGCGATGTTAGGTTGGTTCTACCTCGAACTAGAACCCGGTATTTAGCTTTGTACTGAAAAAAGTGTAAGCAACGATTGTAAGGTTTTCTCCGCCAAGAAGGGAGCTTGTTGATTTAGTGAAGCAACTATCGAGTTGGGTACTCGGGGAGTAGAGTAGGGCTGTTGGAATCACTCCTAAACCTTATTCAAGTGTTAGTTACTCATATGTAATAGTTAGCTTATTATGGCCTTTATGTTTGTTATTAGCCTTAAGCTTATGTAGAAGGCCCATGAGCTTAGGCCCAAGCCCATAGGAGAAAGGAAGGGACTAGGAGTGTTGCCCTAGCTTCCCTCCTATAAATACTATGTAATAACCCTCACTTGAGGGTTGGTTGTTCAAGTTATTCTCTTTCACTCACACCTACGCATAATCGGTCTTAGCTTTAACGTGTGTGTGTGTTTGGTTTATTGTTCAATTGCCTCTCTATCTTTCTTATAAGCTTGTGTTGTAAAACTAGTGACCTAACAGTGGTATCAATCGCCAACTAGTTGGGTGTACACTTTGTTTTTGAAGTTTTTGTTTTGGTCTTACGCGTAAAAGTGGTTAACACTTTGGTTCGCTTAAAACTCGTTTTTACACTTTTTAATCCAAGATTCTCGTACTTTCAACGTTTTAAGGTGTTAAAATACTTGTTTTTGACAAAAAGTTTCAAACTTTACGCGTAGATCTAAGTTTTTAAGCTTGTTTTTGTTCGTGGGTATCGTTCTACGCATAACTGTTTTAAGAGCTTTGGATCATCAAGTTTCACACTTTTGTGTCTTTTGGTGTTATTGAAGCTATTTCATCACACAAAAACTGGTTTAGAAACATCTTTGGGCATTATCATTTTTACGAGTAATCCTACGCGTAGCAAAACCCTAAAACTACGCGTAAGATATTCCTTGGTTTGATCTTCGTTTTCGTGGTTTACTCCGTGTTTTCTTGCTTGGATAAGCCTGAAAATACGTCGACTTTGGATATCTTTTGCACTGTGAAGTGTAAAAGATCACTTGGGCAAAACCCTAAAATTACGCATAAGCATAAAGCTTACGCGTAGAAATCCTACGCATAAGATTCATCTTACGCCTAAGCCTAGTCTTACGCATAAGATAATCCTACGCCTAACTTTCTACGCCTAACTTTGTGTCTACGCATAACTTTAGCGTCTTTTCCCTACTTACGCGTAAGCTAAATCTACGCGTAACTCTTGATTGTTACGCGTAACTTTGGTGTTTTTACGCATAAGTGCTACTTGGCTATTGTGATTTCTACGCCTAAGGATACTTCATCAACAAAGGTTCATTCGACTACAAAGATCCATTTTTACCAACACAAGTTTATCAACATGTCACAACCACCATACTCTAACTATTTCCCTTACACTTATCCTCACCGTCAACAACAATTAAGTCCACAACATCAACAATGGAATCAACAACAAGCAATTTATCAACAACAATTTAATCAACAACATACTCCACAACTTGCTGCAATTCCACAACCTCAAATGGTTCAACCACCACCAAGTCTTCAAGTTCAACCCTACACAAATGAATTCAATCAACATCCATCAAGGAACACTATGAAGGAACCCACTTGGTTTGCAAAGATGTGTGAAGCTTTAAGCAGCCAACAATCAATTCATGAGGTTGGATCACTTGATAGACCTCCAATGCTCACTCCAGGAAACTACGATCAATGGGTGATAAGGTTCTTTAGGTTTTGTGATCTGAAGAAGCCACATGGAAAGTTCTTAAAGAAGGTTATCTTGGAAGGTCCATTTGAGATGCCTACTGTCATTGTACCCGGAGATCCAAATGCTATTCCACCAAGAGATGAACAAACGAACATTGCTACTGTTGCAGACTTGAATCCTCAAGAACTTCTACACTATGAAGCTGATGAACTTGCAATGCAATATATCCTCTTAGGATTACCTAACCCAATTCCTTGAAGTGTTGATGCTCAAAAGACTGCAAAGGAAATGTGGGATCATATTCATCTTCTTATGGAAGGATCTGCACTCAATCGGGAGGATATGGAATCCAAAATTTACTTGGCTTATGAACACTTCATGATTGAACACGGAGAGACACTAGAGTCTTATCATCATCGTTTTTCGGACATCATCAATGATTTGGATAAACACAACATCATCATGCCAAGAATTGCAGTGAATACTAAGTTCCTGAGTAGTCTTGGTCTGGAATGGGAGAAGTATGTCATTTTTCTCCGTCAAGCGAAGAATTTGCATCATTCTACATATGGATTGTTGTACGATTAATTGAAGCCTCATGAAAAGGAAGTTGATAGGGAAAGGATTCTCCGTGCTCAAATTGCTCCACCGACACATCCGGAAAATCATCAACTTGCCTTATATGCTCAAAACAGTTATTCTCCTCAACCGGCAACTCAACCAACTGCTACAATCACACCACATGATCCTTCACAACCTCAATCTCAACAAACTCAATTGGTTCCATACAACAACAACAATGCTCAAGCACTTGTTAGCGAAGCTAATGAGGAATCGATCCGTTGAAGCATTGCAACAAGGATTTGCTATGATTGCTAATGCCTTTAGCCGTTATACCAACAAATCCAACAACCGTATTCGTTCCTCATCTAATACAAGGAATCAAGCTGTTGTGAACAATGGGCGAGTTGAAGTTCAGAATCGTGGTTATGGTCGTCGGATGGGCGGTGGTCAAGGGTTTAATGTTGTGGGTAGGAATAACAATAGAGCTCAAGTGGTGGAGCAGGGAAATGCTCAGAATGGGTTGAATGGTCTTCGATGCTACAACTGCAATGAGAAGGGACACTGGCTAATGCATGCCCAAAGCCAAGGACTAGGGGCAGTGCTTATTTCAAAGAGGCTCTTCTTTTGGCTCTTAAGGATGAAGCTGGTGGAACTCTCACGGACAAAGAATAGAGCTTTATGGCAAATGCTTGACTCGGATGATGATATGGAGGACTTGCGGGCCAATGCTGTTATGTTGATGGCTAATATGCATGAGTTACACATGAGTGACACAGGCCCGGTGTATGACAGCGATGGCTTGTCTCGGTACCCGAACAAACCATATTTATCTCGATCTCATATCTCCGCCAACATCGAATCCGGCAAGGCTCAGAATGTTCAAAATGCGTCGTCCACATCTCATTCCGGCGATTTTCAACTAGACCCCGTAGTTATATTTGACGATCAAGATGACCAAGCGGTTTCCCTTGATAATCAAATTGACTCCGTGGTTATACTTGAGGATCTCAGTAATGATCATGTTGAGACTCACGTTGAACACGCCGAACTTTTGCCTCATCCAGATTTTGCTCGTTTAATACAAGACCAACAGACCATAGTGGAAAAATGTCATGCCATTAATCAGGACATGAAAAGCAAAAATGCCTTTGTTAACCAAGGATTTTGAATGTTTACAAAAGCAACTCAACTTTTTCAAAACTCAAGAAAAACGTGTAAACGGTTTTGAAGCGACCTTTGCCAAATCTTCATCAAAAGCGAAAAATATTTAGAAAGACAGATGCGTGATCTAGCCGCTTCGAAGAATGCTTTGTTTGCGAAATAGAACAACTGAAACATGAACATAAAAAGCAAATTAATGCTCTCACCTTAGAAAATCAAAAAGCTAAATTTGAGTTGTTAACTTGTCAAAAACAGTTCTCTGCATACAAAAAGCATTCAACGAAGCGAATAGATGATCATCTTGAAGAAATCATCGGCTTGCAAAACAAACTTAAAGAGTTTAAAACTGTTGTTTACAAACATGGCGAGTCGGTCACGACCATTGAAAAGTTTACTTTAAAACCCAATCCAAATGGATATGGACCGAATCTTGCTGATTACAAACCTAAGCTTTCAACCAAATTATTCAAACCAAATCCGAAGTTTCGGTGCAGAATATAAAATTGATAATTACATTATGAGTGTTGTTGAATATCATCGTCAAGAGGAATTAGATGCAGAAGGCGAGAGTCGATCAAAATTAGAAAAAGTTGTTTACAACAAACCTTTTAACTATTCAAAAGCGGTCACTTTCGTCACACCAGCGGATTCTTCTAACACACCAAGGATTATCATAAAAACACGAGTCTTCTAATGTTAGTCCCAAACCAGATTATGCACAAACTTATGGTCCTTTACCTTCCATCAGTGAAGTAAACTCAAAACACGAAAATCGCAAAATTCTTAGATATTTTGACCTTTTCATAGGTGACCTCAAAACTTTACAACATGAGATAGAATATCATTCTGAAATCAAAGTTCAACACTTTCAATCGCCTCTAGAGCGAGAACAAAGAGACATTTTTCAGAAAAATCTTTTACCAAATGTTAAAAATTTGAAAAGTTGTGCATTGTCTTGGGAAAGGGACTTTCATAAGGAACTTGGATAATGAAGGTCGTTTTGAGAAAACGAAACATCTATTTCTAATACTAAGCGTAAAAAGCTGTTGAGAAAAGATGTTGATCGACTCTTGGAAGATGTCATCTGTGCTGATGTCCATAATGTTGTGTTATTGAATTCTTTGTCATATGAATTTGATTATATCTCTGCGATCTTGTTGATTACGTGGTAAATGTTGAGAACACGATAATGTGCTTGGTCGAGTCCTTAAAAGTTGAAAACAAACGATTGTCAAGCGAACTTTCAAATGCAATACGTCGTCTTAATTGGTGTCAAAAAGATATTCACGATCAACAACTTGCTTTTCAACACAAAATCGCCCTATTGCGTGCAAAATCTTCTGATCCTAAAATTGAGCAACTGGATGATCAAAGCGTGTCTTTTAAGTGTCAAATCTCAAAATATGAACAAGAACTTGTAAAAGTTAAAAGGAATATGGTGTCATATTTGATTTACTCAAAAGACTCGTGATGAAGCATCAAATGAACTTGATCATTATCTTGCACACATTAAAGAAGTTATGCATTTTCTTTGGAAATGTTAGGTCGAAAATCAAGATCGATTCACACTATCTTCAAGTTAAGAGAAATGTTAGGAAAGTATGAACAACTTCCGCCTACCGTGATTAAGAGAATAGCCCGGTAACACTTAGTAATCATGAACCTAGAATCCTCTTGCCAAATCACAAGTTGCTAAGCGTGCTTCCTTCTCTTGAAACAGGAATAGTTGCGTCTTTTCCAAAGCGTCCGCACTTCACGCCTAGGAGCACTACATCGAAGAATAGGAAGTTGCGACCTAAGAAAAGATCAATAAGGAATGCTAAAGTAGAAGAACACCCTAGGACTATGAATAAGACTCACGTTGCTTCCACTATAGATATTGCGTTCGGCAAATGTAATAGAAATAGTGATGTAACGAATGCTAAACCGTTAAGTACTTTTGATATTGATCGATGCACCTTGTGTTATTTGTCGTAAAAGTATGAATATTGATTGTCATGATAAATGTGTTGCTAAAGCTATCATCTCTCGTTTAAGGAATCCTAAGAACCGGAATACCTCTAGGCCCACTAATCTTTCTAAGTCTGTGCTTGGTAGACCGCCCTCTTTAGATTCTAAGAAACGCATTGTTGTCCCTGTAGCTCCGGTTTCACCTCCTAGGAATGTAGTACCACCTAGTGCATTCACTAAGACTAAAGCAAATACTAGTTGGAGATGGCCGAAATGGATATATAACACACTAGGATTTAAGTGGATACCTAAAGCTATTGATGTGTGTATATCTACTATAGCTGCTACGGAACCCTCTAACATTTCGGGTTCCACATCTACTTCTATTCCATCTGTGATGCGTGTGTAATGCACGGTGATCTGAGATCATTCTCTGGATTGTTGATAGCGGATGTTCCCGACACATGACAGGCAATCTTAAAGTGTTATCAAACTTTATTGTAAAGTTCATTGGCACTTTGTCGGTTCGGGAATGATCACTTCGCAGCTATCATGGGCTACGGAGACTATATCAATGGGAACATCGAAATTAGCGGGGTTTATTATGTGGAAGGCCTCGGTCACAATCTGTTTTCAGTAGGTCAGTTTTGTGATGGAGATTTGGAGGTTGCTTTCAGGGAGAAAACTTGTTTCATTAATGATCTACAAGGAAACGACCTTATATGCGGCTCGCGTAATTCAAGTCTTTACACTATCTCTATGCAAGACATGGTTGCTTCTTCTCCCATCTGCTTACTTTCAAAGGCAACATCAACAAAATCCTGGCTATGGCACCGTCGTCTCTCACATCTAAACTTTCAAACCATCACCAACCTTGCTCGACACAAACTAGTTGAAGGACTCCCACGATTTCGGTATTCTAAAGATCACCTTTGCTCAGCTTGTGAACAAGGCAAAAGCACTCGTGCTCATTTTCCTTCAAAGGTGGAACACAGCTCTCGGCATGTGCTTCATCTTCTTCACATGGATTTGTGTGGCCCGATGCGCGTGCAAGCGATCAATGGCAAACGCTACATCTTAGTAATTGTTGATGACTATTCACGCTGGACTTGGGTCTACTTTCTTTGAAGCAAAGATCAAGCTCCACAGATGATCATCACCTTTCTCACGAAAATACAAGTTCAGCTACGAAACACCGTTCGACTAATCCGAACAGATAGAGGCACTGAATTTGTTAATCAAACTCTTCGTGAATTTTATGAGAAAGTGGGAATTCACATCAGACATCTATTGCACGTACACCAGAACAAAACGGAGTTGTTGAAAGACGAAACCGAGCGTTAGTGGAAGCTGCAAGAACAATGTTAATCAATGCTAAACTTCCAGATTACTTATGGGCAGAAGCTGTATCTCTGCATGCTATACTCAAAACCGTTCTATGATTACAAAACGCCACAACAAAACACCTTTTGAGCTTGTCCACAACAGAAAACCGAATCTCAAACACTTTCATGTATTTGGATCTCTTTGCTATCCGAATAATGATCGTGATGACTTTGGAAAGCTCAAAGCCAAAGCCGACATTGGAGTCTTTATCGGATACTGTGATAATTCAAAAGGTTTCCGAATCTGGAATCGTCGTACAAAGGAGGTGATGGAAACGATTCATGCTCATTTTGATGAACTTACGGAAATGGCTTACGAGTATAACACTTAGAACCCGGTCACAACCGCTTAAACTTCCCCAAACCCCATCATCGGTGAACAAAGCCCCACTTACTCGTCAACAAATGGAAAGGTTATTTGCTCGCTGTTGTGGCGATATTGATGAGCGTGCTCGGTGTATCCGCATTTGCTCAACGATAATACTCTTATACCCGATACACCTGCTACAACAACTACGGTTGAAGAAGCACCACCAGTTGACTCCAACACAGCAGTTGAACAAACCGCTTCCAACAATGATGAACCGGTGATGATGTTCGAATGAAGTACCCCCACCTGCAGATTTTGATCCAAATGCGTTCTTTAACCCGTTTGCTAATGAGGCTGCTGCACGGATGTCGCGGAATCTTCAACAAACCATTTGAATCCTCAAAATCTGCACAATGTATACCAACATCAACCCTCCACACATAGATGGACGAAAGACCATCCTCTGGAAAACATTATTGGCAACCCGAATCAACCGGTCGTTACGAGACAACGTCTTCACACAGACGGTGAACATTGCATTTATGCACTCAGTCGCCAATCTGAACCTAAAACATCAAAGACGCAATGACAAAAGACAACTGGATTGAATCCATGCAAGAAGAACTCAACCAATTCAAGCGTCTTGAAGTATGGGAACTGGTTGAAAGACCAACAGGGTCTACGTCATTGGTCTCAAATGGATTTGGAAAAACAAATTGGATCTTTGAAGGAAATGTTATCGAAATAAGTCACGTCGGTGGCTAAGGGTTATCGTCAGGAAGAGGGAATAGACTTTGAAGAATCTTTTGCTCCGGTTGCTCGTCTTGAGGCTGTTCGGATATTTCTCGCGTTCGCGGCTCATATGAATATGACGGTCTATCGGATGGATGTCAAAACTGCGTTTCTCAATGGACAACTTAAAGAAACGGTTTATGTTAGCCAACAAGATGGATTCGTTGATCACGAGTTTCGAATCACGTCTACAAACTGAACAAAGCTCTGTATGGTCTCAAACAAGCTCCTCGGGCATGGTGCGATAAGCTATCATCTTTCCTCATTGCTAATAATTTCACCAAAGGTTCGGTTGACCCAACTCTTTTTATACAATATCACGGGGCACATATCTTAATTGTTCAAATTTACGTGGATGACATCATTTTTGGGTCTACACATAAAAAGTTTTCAATCGCTTTTGCAAAACTAATGAAGAAAAATTTTGAAATGTCCATGATGGGTGAACTCACGTTCTTTCTAGGACTGCAAGTTCATCAATCACCCGTGGTATTTTCTTGAGTCAGTCCAAATATGCCCTTGAATTGTTAAACAAATTTGGAATGAAAACCTGTGACACCTATGCCACACCAATGGCTCATACCAAGAAGCTAGACGCTGATTTACATGGGAAATTGGTGGACCCTACAAAATACCGTAGTATTATTGGGTCTCTCATGTATCTAACAGCTAGCAGACTGATATTGTCTTTGCCGTATATCTTTGCTCTCGTTATCAGTCGCGACCAACTGAAACCCACCTCTCCGAGGCTAAAAGAATCCTCCGATATATCAAGGGAACCATTAACTTGGGGATCTGGTATCCGAAGGATTACGGTTTTGAACTAATCGCTTTTGGGACGCGACCACGCGGGATGCTTAGACTCACGGAAAAGTACTTCAGGAGCTTTACAATTTCTTGGTGATAAACTGGTGTCATGGTAATCGAAGAAGCAGGATTGTACATCGTTGTCCTCAACCGAAGCAGAATATGTAGCCATGTCGGCGTGTTGTGCTCAAGTCATTTGGATGAGAACACAACTCAAAGACTATGGTTACGTATTTGACAGAATCCCGATGTACTGCGACAATCGGAGTGCCATTGCGATCTCGTGCAACTCGGTTCAGCACTCGAAATCAAAGCACATCGATCTTCGATATCATTTCATAAAGGATCACGTGGAGCAGTTGTTGAATTATATTTTGTGGGTACAGAATACCAATTGGCAGATCTTCTCACCAAAGCCTTGCCTCCGCTAGGTTTAATGAGTTGGTCCACCGGATTGGTATGAGGTGTTTGACTCAAGAGGAATTGGATGACCTCCTAAAACAGTCTTAAAAACTGTCAAACACCAAAATCTCTTTTGTAAATAATTTTTCAAAAACAAAATACAAAAATATAAAATCTGATAAAACAACAAAAATATTCTTCTATCTATTTTTCTTTCAACATTGCAAGTACATTTCTTCCGTCAACACTATAATCTTTCAAAATTCAATATTTTTTCGATCAAGTGTTGAGGGGGAGAAAATAAATTCTTAACTGTTTCAAAACATCTGTGTACTTGCATGTTATCATATCTCGGTTGTTTCTTTTATCAATGGTGGTAAACTTTTCTGGTTAAATGACACTCCTCGGACTAAAATTTATAACCTTTCATTATTTTCTTAAGTCGAGGGGAGTGTCGTCAAGTTTCTTTCTTAAAATCTTTGTTTGGTAACCAAAATGGAAGTTAAATGGCCTTTGGATGAAAATAGAAAAGGCGGAGGGACCAAAACTGTCAAAATATTAAAGTCATTTTAATAAAACATCTTCCACCTAACTTTTCACCTCACATTTATTACTTACACCAAAAAGATCCTACGCCTAAGAATCATTGAAATCCGTGTTTTGATCATCAATTTGTAAGTTGTTTCATGATCTTAACATGTTTATAAACATAGGTTTTGATTTTTACACGAATCCAACGGTTAAATTTTTGTCTATGATTGTTTTTGTGTTCTACGCATAAGCGTATGAACACATAATCATTTGAATGGTGTGTTTGTGGTTAAAAGAATTGTGTCAAAACATGTATTTAACATCAATGATACTAGTTTTATCCTCAAAATCCACCCGAAACACGAATTGAAGGTTTTTAAAATTAGGGTTTATGAGTCGAATTGGGTGTTTTCAAATGTGAAGGTTTTTGGTCCAAAAGATTGTTGTGTGATGTTCATATCATGTTGAATTAATGATTTCCAGGCCCTATAACAACCCAGAAACACTAATTGATTAAAAATTGGAATTAGGGTTTAATGTTCTTGAGTTTGGGTATTTTTGATTCACCACGATTTAGATGTTAAAACTTGGTTATTAGACTCTCATAACATCTAAGACCTACCGAGAAAAGTTTGGTGCAATTCCATGGTTAGAAATCTTATGCGTAATTCATAACCCTTAGGGTTTTGACCTACGCGTATGTGTTTCTACGCATAAAATGTTTAACATGTTTTCATGCCATGATTTGTTGTAAACTGAATAAATGTGTTAAGATTGATGTTATGATGATTTTATTTCAGGCTTGCTACGCATAAAACTCAGAATCAAGGTCATTGAATCTCTACGCATAAGGATCACCTTACGCGTAGACAGTTATGCGTAAGAGAAATCCTACGCGTAACTATTACGCGTAAGGTTCTACAATGGGACTACGCGTATCCTGTGAAGGATATGCGTAAACAGTGACCTCTACGCATAAGGTCTACTCTTACGAGTAAGCCTTACGCGTAAGATTTTTACGCCTACGCGTAAGCTCTACGCATAAGGTCCCCTTTTCCTACGCGTAACATTTCTTACGCGTAAGTTAGGATCCTACGCATAAGCTTTCGTCTACGCATATATCACTCCTATTTACGCATAACTTTGCCAAATCTACGCCTAAGCCTTGATTGACCTTCATTATGAATTGTTGCGCGTGCAAACTTGTAAATAAATGAATCATAACGTCACGAATCCAATAATGTCACTAATAAACTTAATCGTTTGATATGTTGTGAACAATAAGTGATAACATAAACTTTAAAACTTAAAGTTAACTAACTCACGAAACATTTCAGGACGTCATTGGACTATTGGACAAACAAGTGACTTAGGACTCGTAACAATCATTGACACTTTACATTCAATAACTAGACAATAAGACCTTCGTTGACTAACATTATGTCTTTCGATATGTTGGTTCTTTTGGCTAATGTTATTTCAGATCACGACATGGTTGCTCAAATGAATGTGGATGCACCTGAGGTTCTCACTATTGCTGATATCTTCCCAAATGGCTATCCGAGAAAGATTGGAAAGAACAACCTTAGGGTTGACTTTGACACCCTTACATGCTCAGAATCTTCTTGTCTCATTGATGTGGATATTCTAAGGAATCATCCCTACCAGAACATGCTCTCACACTCTGCTACAGGAAATCTACATTCAACAATTCGGGATTCTATGCAGAGGATCACAGGTCAAAGTGCAGTGACGGTGACACTTAATCACAAACAAGTCACTATTACTCCTGCAGACTTACGGGCTGTACTCATCATTCAGACATCGTGCCAACCTGACTTCTTTGCCACACCTCTTGAAGAGACAGTTCGCAATTTCTACTTGATATTGGCTATGATGAAGCTTCAGGAATTATTAACAAGCACTCTCACGTGGAGCTTAAGAACATTCCTCAACCGTAGAGAACACTCTACATCATCATCACTAAGTCTGTCTCGGTCGTGGCGGTGGCTATGAGCATCCCAAGCTCATGGAACTGCAAAGTCTTCGGTCATTGATCAATAAGAAGGACATTGAAATCGAAGCAGCGATATGGGATGACATGATGACATTTCACAAGAAACTTGGCTCAAAGATTCCCTATGTCGGATACACAAAGCTTTTGATCCAGAGAGCACTTGGACTTCATCCTGATATTCCCAAGAGGCTCAATGACCCTGACAATCACGACGTGTTGTCGAACCTATCCTTTCTATCGAGAATCAAGGAATCGACAACAAAGAAACAAGGTGCCGTGCTGCTGATCACCTTCGACAAATGAAATCAAAAAGCTTGAAACATACAAAAGGTATCAAGTAGCGGTACGAGAAGGCAAAGTTGGTCATCTCGATGAAAAGCCTTCCGGAACTCCTACTCGGAGAACCGAGAAGAGGAAGTCTGGAAGTGCAATAAGCACAGAGAGTCAAAGGAAGGTCCCAAAGAGGAAACCTACTCCAAGGAAGAAAGTTCCCTCCAAGGAAGCTGCTCCTATTCCTACAACTGAACCACAAAGAAAGCTACTGGACGAAAGCTCTGAAGATACACAATCAGACGAGGAGGTCCACTACTCTGAAACTGCAAAGGATGACTCTCCATCAGTACCAAAACCTCCTAGTCCAATAGTTGAACATGGCAAAGGAAAGACTCCTGTACTTGTGCCATATGATGAAAGCTGAGAAAGTGATGAAGAGCAACTGGATAAATCATACAGGAAGAAGTTCAAATTCGTTAGACTTCAACACGTTGCACAACAATTTGCTTAAGAACAAATGGGTGGCCGGAGGTCAAGTGGTGCAGCTCAACCTTCACCGAGATCCGATGCGGTTAATCAACCCGATAAGGGATCTGGTGCCACCAATTTAGTACAACAACAAACACGTGTTGAAGACACTATTGAGTATGATTTTGAAGAACCAGAATCTGAGAAGCTAGAGAAGGTAAAACCCGATGAAGAAGCTGCAGTCAAAGCCAAAGGCGATGAACAAGCTAAGGCGGCAATGAAGAAGATGTTGAGTATGATACGTTTCTTCTAGATAGTCCTGCACGATCAAAGGAAGAAACTTCTGAACCACCAAAGGACCCCGAGTCTCCTCACATCTCATCATCATCAGATTCTTCTTCTCACTCTTCACCACCACCATCAAAAGATCAACCAAATCATCATCCAGATCAGTGAAGAAGCCACCTCGATCTTGGATTTCTCATACTCATGAAAGAATTGTGAAAGCTGTCCAACAAGTCTGAAAGAAGGACATGCTCTACAGAAAACTGAATTGGTTTCTTGACCAAATGATATCTACATGATGAGAATGACAAGATGCAGAATGAAAGGGAATACATACAGAAGCTCATGCAGGATGATCTACAAGGGAAAATGGAGAGAATGATCGAAGGCTACACTCACAAGTACCTTCTGGATATCGTTCCTAAAGTCACAAAGGAGATGTTTACCAGACAACTATATCCGAATCTTATGCAGATAGCCAAGCAAACTATAAGATCAACACCCTTAACCGTCACAATCAATCCATCCGATCCTGTAGTTTTCTCGGATAATGAATTGGTGGCCAAGCTTGTCACACAAATGTCTAAACGATCTGGGACATTTACTTCTGATGAAGGAAAGTTGTTTCAAGCATTGTTGGACTACCAACTCCAAGAAGCATGCAGATTCGAAGCTGAAAAGTCTAAGCGTCCTAGAGACGATGAAGATAAGGATCAGGATAAGAATGATGAAGCTAAGCGACAAAAGAAGTCTGGTGAATCATCTTCCATGCCACCACCTCCCCAACGGCCTCTTGCTCAACAAAGGTCTCCTCCTCGTTCTTCTACAGATAAACCTCATGATTACGAGACACCACCCCGGACTCAAAAACCGGTGATTACTTTGAGTATACGGGTGGTGACGATGAAGAACACCATGAGCCCCTACAACAACCCACCTCTCCCAAACAAGTAAAGAAACCAGAATCCTAATCTAGGCCTAAGAAAAGAAGAAAAAGGCCCAAGGGCGTCCTATCATGGCTAGATGAAGACACCACAGAGGAATTTGAATGGTTTTCTACACTTGTCAATTCCACTCCCTACCCTGAAGAAGGTCAAGATCTGGTAGGCGGTAATACATTGGAGCATGCTAAGATTATGCAAGAAAAGTTCCATGTGAAGAAGATGACGAAATTCGAGTTGAGGCGAATCAAGAATGAAGCTTTTCAATTGTGGAAAGATAGCTCGAGAAAGTGCCATCGAGGTCGAATATCACCTTGAAAACATTGCTCGAGCTATGTCTAACAACATGGATTGGCTCAACCCAGAAGCAAACATCGACTTCACCAAGCGGGACAACCCTCCATACTACACCGACTGGTCAAAACCTCTACCAACAATTGGCCAACCAGATGAACCAAGGATTCCATTCCGATATTTCTTCAACAAAGACTTGGATTTTCTTCTACATGGTGGCGATGGTTCAAGGAAATACGCTACATCGTTGACACTTCCATTCCCAGCAGCTATATACTCAAACTGCATAGCCATCGAGGAACGTGCCAATCACTTGTTCTCCAACAAAGTGGAAGCATACGACCGAGATGCATTGTACGGGATTCATCATTGGCGGAAGCGCCGAAGAATCTACTACTGCCGGGTTGAAGTCTCAACATGCGGTATTTAGTTCTAAAAGTATCGTTGCCATCAAACACGTCGATCTTTCATCTAAGTGGGACTACACCTTCCTAAAGAATATCGTGGTCAAGCGACAAGATGAAAGGGATTATGCATTCTCTGAAGCTGACTTTGAGAATTTGTCTATCAACGACATCGAAGACATGTACCTTGCCAAAGTACAGGGTCGTATGAGACAATTCTCCACTGCAGTACAACGTGAATTCATCAAGTCAGTGCTCATCTTCATCGGACGCATAGTTATCCAAGAACGTGTAGAAGATCTCCGGTGGCGGTTGAATCTTATCAGACCCGTGTCAACTTCACTCCACCGCAGCTTGATCTACCCGACATCAACCGGCTTCCACAATATACGCTCATCGGCAAACCTTTGGCGTCGTTTACCGCAGTGAACTTCAAAGAAATTGCTTGATGGCGTGCAGAGATCTTCATAAGTTTGGAGATCACACTTTGAAGATGGTTAGGGACGGATTGGCTTACCGGTTGAAGGATATACACCAAAAGATCGGGTCTCCTAAGCGATGGAATTCTCGGGATCGAAGGGACGTGAAGAGGATCATCACCATGATTGATGAGCGGTTGTATAGAAGGGATCAGTTCAGAAGATTGGAAAGCTATGTTGGTGGTCGACCTAGGAGAAACATCATCGGCTTTCAATGCCCGACTCACACTCTGGCGACATCTCGGACTACACGGTACCCCTTGAACTGCTTCTTTCATTATAAATTTGGATGTCTGATTTATTATGTCTATGGCTTGTGCACACATTACAGTGTACAACCCGTACTTGTAAATAAAGGACCCTGTGGTACGCTTCATTGCCACAATCCTTATAAAAGGAGCGAAAGCTTCTTACTTTTGAGTAAAACCTATCAAACCTTTCATTTTTTCAAGGTTTTGCTCAAAAGAAAAAGTACTTTCCCTTATGATTTTCAAAACCTCAACCGTTTATATCACTTGTTGAGGGGAGTACTTGAATTAAAACTTTGTTCAAAAATTGTTCACAGTGGTCATTCTTCCGCAACACTTTCGAAATGGTCATATTTATTCTCAACTTTTCAAAAATAACATCATATATGCCATTTTTGAGGGGAGAAAATAAGTGATAAGAAATATGTTGTGTCAATGCAAATGAATCTTTGTGCTATAGACTTAACCCATTAATTGACGAGATCTTAAGCTGTTAGTAACTTCGAAAAGACTTGTCCGGGACGGGTAATAATTTCAAGCTAGTTCGCTAGTGATGTAAGCGTGTCTCGCAAAGGACTTGTCTGAGTAGAATGTACCATTCGAGAAACTCTTGGTAGACATGAACTCGGACGGGTTTGACAACCTTTCGAGGATTGTCTACACCTTCAAGGTAGTTATTAGAGCTAGTTGTCACCTAAAAGCTGACAATGCAACTCTTTAACTATGCCACGTAACCGTGTCTCGTGGGGGAATGTCTATCTTGAGTTGATCAATTCAAAATGTGCGCGCTCTTTCCTCACTGTGCATTTTAACCGTTAAAACTCTTAAGCACATGTGGAGGGGGAGTATTTATGCAAAATCTTATCTCAACAGTGGTACTAAAATGTTTTTCATTCACAAACACTTTGAGAGATTTTTCACAACAGTGGTTTTATGGCAACATAGGTTAGTCATGGAGTTATAAGGTGACTAAGGTTAGGAATAACCGTCCTATGATCCGCCAGAGCCGGAGGATCTACCCAAGGACACCACAAATAGTTAGTATTTAGAAGTCCTTAGGTATGATTGTAAAAAGGAGAAAATGAGAATCGGAGAAAGAAGGAGTTGAAGAATTAAAAGAAATGCAAAGAAAAGGGTGAAAAGAAATAGCCCTCCAGATTATTCAACTTAGGGCAGACACCGGGTTCAATTCATATGCTATTGGTTGTCACTTAGTGACACCGGTATTGAAGATTAAAAGTCGTCATGGACCCAGTGACGCATGCACTAAACCTTCTTAACCACTCAAGTTTCTCTCAACAGAAGCTTGTTTCATTCTCACAGGGAACCCTACGTAAACTATCGGCTTTCTCTTAGAGATTGCTGGTATTGAAGAAGGAGACCCTCTCCCTAGTCTCCGCTCAGGAAAACCAAAACGCACTATTGAGTCTAGAGCCACGAGATTCATCAAAAGATCTCTTAGGTACACTTGACATTTCATCACTTGATATTCAACAATAAGAATTTCAGTGGTACATTATCGAGTCCTTCACAGATCTTAGCAATCTGTCGAGAACATTTATGAGAGGTTCACATTTGTGATCCTCAGTGATTGAATGGAAACTCCTGCCGGGTCAACATCAAAAGCCCGACAGCGGTCGCTTCGGCAACTCCCGTGGATTGCGCTTAGTGGTCTCAAAGCGGTCTACAGATCGTGAGGTGATGCTTCGGTGTACCTCAGCGACTCATCGAATCGTAGGTGTACTTCGGTACATCGTGTTATCTCACTTGTGGGACTCCGATTCAGGAGCGGCCTTTGTAAGAATTAGAGTTGTGTTTTCACACTATTTTGTTAACACTCTCGAAGTTCAAACTTGTAAGTGCCGGAATCCGCTTATTACTAACCGTTTTATGTTTTCTTCTTATGGAAGCTCTGGAGCGGAATGATCGTGCAGATTCTTCTCATGCTCACGCCAACATCATCACTAATGGAAGTTCTATCCAAAAGCAACACAACAGTCCGAATGATTCTTCGTCAAATCAAAGAATCTACAAAGTTAAAGACTTAAAGAACTTCATCGATCTTGAATTCCAACGTCAAAGAGCGTGTGAGCATGTTGAAGAATGACGTGGAGACACTGGATGCAGACAACAACATACTATCACTTTCATCACAAAGAACAATGATCAAAGAACAAAGTTAAAGATGACGTCAAAGCATAACTGTTCAAAGAAAACTATCTCTCTACACTGGGGAGATGGTTCAAATCAAGGCAATTCTTCTCACAAGAAAGAAGAATGTCAGAAGACGTCAAAGCTACTATTACATCAACGCCTTCACCGTTTTCATCACCAACACTTGAGTGTTTGTTACTCATATGTAATAACACTTGAGGGGGAGATTGTTGGAATCACTCCTAAACCTTATTCAAGTGTTAGTTACTTATATGTAATAGTTAGCTTATTATGGCCTTTATGTTTGTTATTAGCCTTAAGCTTATGTAGAAGGCCCATGAGCTTAGGCCCAAGCCCATAGGAGAAAGGAAGGGACTAGGAGTGTTGCCCTAGCTTCCCTCCTATAAATACTATGTAATAACCCTCACTTGAGGGTTGGTTGTTCAAGTTTTTCTTTCACTCATGCCCTACGCGTAACCGTCCTTATTATATCGTGTGTGTGTGTTTGGTTTACTTGTTCAATCGCCTCTCTATCTTTCTTGTAAGCTTGTGTTGTAAATCTAGTGACCTAACATGGGTTAAGTCCCAACTAGGACAATTATGTGGTATTTGTAATGTATGATTATATATTTCTATATAGTGTGATACTGTTAAGTTAATGCTTGTGTGACAATATTACAATACACATATGAGATGTATGTTACATAACCACCAATTCCATGATATTTTGTAAGTCAAAACAATAATTGGTAAACCATGTATGTTATTACAAGCTTCATTTTTTCTCGATTTGCATACAAAAAGATCTAACGTTTATTATACACATCAACATTACATCCTTGCAATCTTATGCTTCTTGCCATTTCTATTTTCGACAAACTGCTTCATCCATCTTTAAGGAAGAAGATTTTTCTCGAAAGTGCTATTAACAACTAGTGTTTACATATTAGGCAGATATATACATACTTAGTATGTATTATAATGGGTAATAGAATGGGTAGAAGTTTATCAAGTATCAAGTGACATCGAACAAATTTTCTTAATACAAATGTAGTGGGCTAAAAGACATGCCCTAAAGTCACGATTATGATCAGGACCCATGGACGCATGATCCATAACCCATGACATTGAAGACATGCACAAGTCATAAAGGCATCATGGAGCTACACCCAGACCCATTGAAGAACTAGATGCATTGCATCTTCTAGATACATTGTTTCTGTTGGAGTAACCATGGATCAAAGCCTACAAGGCATGTTATTCCATGATCTGCATGACCCACAACCCATTTAGTCAAATCCCAAAAGTCAAATACACATGGATCCCTCAAGCAGTTATAGGGATCCATGGGATCCGTGGAAACAGGTGCACCCTTTTGTTCTATAAATACGAGCCATTTCTTCACATCCTTTCAGATACACATTTTCTCTTAGTTTGTAAATACCTCATCCACGATCTTTGTATACACAGAAAGTTTTGTATTTGTGTGACTCTCTAGGTTCCAGATTTATATAACCATCTTTTATAAGTCCATGGGTTCAAAGCTTCGTCATCATTAAGACTCGGGTATCTTCTTGATAGTTCTTTCCTTTATCATTAGAAGTGTCGTATCGAAGACCTCAGTGAAAAATGTCTAAAGGGTCAAGACTAAGGCATTAGTGAAAGGTGCCAAAACTTTTTCCATGTCAAGATAGACTGCAAGGGTGAAAAAGGCACAAAGTGCCTAGAAGTTGAGTCAAAGGCATTCAGTGGAGGTGTTTGGTTTAGGGGTACATTATATGTCAAATGGCAAGGTAGATTAGTATCTTGGGAGTATTGATTCAAGTGAGGTGTTGTTAGTGTTTGGAATTAGTTAATGGAAGTATCTAGCCATAAATCCCCTGTATCATGAACCATAGTCTAGAAGAACGCAGATATCTAGTACTATGGATGAAGAGTAACGACGTCTTGTAGGAAATAAGGCTTCTCCGCCACAGGAGTTTGAATTGCATTAGTGTAAGTATTACTGAACTCACTTTGGAGGGGCAAGGAAGGTGTCCTTGTAGAACCACTCGATAAAGACTCGCGTTGTAGTTTTGGATTCTTCTTGCTTTACTTTTACATTAGTTACATACTTATCTATATCCAACGTAAAGCACAAATAGAACAATGATCTAAATAGTTTAAAAGCAAGTTTTAATCAAACTATTCAACCCCCTTCTGTTATTATTGGTATCTTCGTCATACCAATGTTTTTGTTCTACTTTAAAAACTTGACACGATCCGTGTATAGATTGAAAACTCTAAGAGGTTACAAAAACAAATCACCATGATCCTTTGAAAACACTTTTGTATAAGTTGATTGGACCCCCGCCTGTTTTCCCACAACACATATTTTTTTTCATCTTACTAAATTGCACTAACCTTTCTTGTCATTTTTCTTAGTTAAAGCTCATTTTAATCAAGCCTTAGGAATTCCTTAGGGTTAACAAGATTACAAGAAGGACTTAACTACCATCTAGATGCCAAGTAGGTTGTCTATTGACATTTTTCTTGTCAAAGAAAAAGACACTCATAATTGCATGTATGACTTTGTATTATCTTAAATAAATCCCAACATTACGCTTACAATAAGTATGCTTGCATAAGAACTTGTATGAGCTCATATGCGCATGTATTATCATCGCGATTTTCTTGCATATGATATAGTCTAGGTTTATAATTATGATGTTCATGTTTCTTAATCCAAAAATCAAATCGCAAATCTCAAAAACCTCCCCATAAAAACCCCTTTCACTCAACCGTCACTGTTTCAAATTTTCCACTTTAAGCATGTTTACCTCTCATTAAAAATAGCTTCACTCTTCCCTCTCATCTCATCTCATCTCAAATCTAGGAAGAATTTCATCCATGGTTTATATATCGTGATCATCGTCTTTAACACTATCGCCTTGTATCCTTAACAATTTAACATTATGTACTTTGTGTTGTTAATCTACATATCAATATCCAATCCTTTGTATCGCTCTTAGCATTGAAATGAAATATTACTAATGTCATTAGTTTATGCTTTGCGTTGTGATATCAATCGAGTAATACCCCAGTTTATCATTTATCTTTTCCGCTTGCAAAACATACTTTTTGGGGGATACATGTTAACTAGTAAATATTGGCAGAGAACACACTCTTATAAAACCAAAAGTTGCAAAAATCTAACTCAAGATCATTTTCCTTTGGACCTTGCCATTCTCACTATCCCAAAACCCAGTTCAACACATCAAATATTCATGTAACCTAAGGAACTAGTACCTAGTGTGGAAGTGTGTCTTTGAACCAAACTAGGAAGAACACAAAATATTCCTAGAATGTTAGTGACTTAAGTAAGTTAATTGTCATTGTTAAAGATCAAGAGACAAAACATTAGGAGATTATTTTCACCTATCAAATGTCCTCTCCTTTGATGCATCTCTTCATATTAACTTTTCACTTCCATAGTAATGTGTTCCACATGCTAAAACACATGAAATCGACTTTCAACATGGACACTTATGTCTACATAAATCTGCCACACTTGAGCCCCATCTAGTAAACCACACATGTCTAAACTAATCTTGGAACTTGAAAAGATCAAGATATCAATAATCCCTAAGCCATAACTTGTCTTCCATGAAAGACGTATCAAACAATAAAGTTGACACACCTCTACTAGACAAGAAGGTATCAATACCTCTCCAAACCATAGGACTAGAAGGCCGGTAATTAACGAGAAAATTTGTCCACGGTTTAGAAGAAAGTTGGAAAATAGGAAGAGCTTCGTCAAGTTGAACTTCGTTAATAAGGAGGATCGATCTGTGTCACTTTGGTTTTGGATCAAAAACCAAATGTTTGTCTTAACTCTTGGGCAATTTGCTCACATTCTCCGAATTCCAAATCACTTAGAGTGTAAGTAGTCCTTCGAAGATTGGTCTCTTGATTCTCTCTTCAACCATCGTGAAGAAAATAGTTCATATTGTTCACACATACCTTCCCCTCAAGAATTAACTCGCATGTTATGCAAACCTCGACCTATTACTCTGATCCAAACATAATCTATACATGTGATATCCGAGATGATCTTAAACCTCTTGCGGTCATTCTTGAAAATGTTTGGAGTCTTAGGGAAATAGAGAAATTCTTCCGCTTGTTGTGCTCACATAATGTATTGTTTGCTAACCCAACAACCATACAAGCTCGGCAGCAATTGTAAACCTTCAAGGCAACAAGAACAAGCTAATCCCTTATGGAATGTTCCTAACACGCCTTTATCATCATATCATGTACTTCCATCCTCAATTTCAAGTCCATTTGTACATACTTGTGAATAAGATGATGTAACCTCTAAACACATTTCACATCAGGTCATTCTTCATCCCTGAATCGGCAAATACTCATCATCCATTTGACGATCCATCTAGCGAAAACGCTCAAGAAACTTAGTTTCCTTTCCAAATAGGTTTAATCCTTAGATTTCATCTTTTATCATTGTAATGTGATCATTCTCTTGAAATAAAACATTTAACATTTGATGTCTCGCTTATACAGTTGTTCAAATTCCTTAGAAAACACTAACTTTGAAATACGATACCTTGTGCAAAGTTTGCATACCTTCTATGAAGGTACTGTTTAGCAGGAGACGGATACCTCACTTTGTATGTTAGGAATTAGAAAATTCCTTATTAAAGTGTCGGTCACCCCAACTATGATTTAGCATATGTTAGCTCATAGACGTGTCGTTATTTACATTATTTAGTAGTTAATTAGTTAGTTTGTAGCGTAGTTTAGTTTAGTGCAACACCGTGGAGGAAGGACGGGTCTTTACCCACTGTATGCCTGATCCACAGGCCGATAGGAGGTCGTGTTGTCTGTAACTATAAATACCCCTTCCATCCATGGAAGGGGTGGTGGTTTTCAATCTAACATTCCATACTTTTGTATACCAAGTCTCTAGCTAGAAAGCACCCAACTCTCTACTTCTCTCTCTAATGGCAAACATGTATTTTGATCATCCAAGACCACCCAAATCATCAAACACAATAATATTCG
>OU343220.1:106976178-107220349 GCA_910596185.1 Chrysanthemum makinoi
GGGAGAAAATTAAGTGATAAGAAATATGTTGCGTCAATGCAAATGAATCTTTGTGCTATAGACTTAACCAATGAATTGACGAGATCTTAACTGTTAGTAACTCGAAAAGACTTGTCCCGGACGGGTAATAATTTCAAGCTAGTTCGCTAGTGATGTAAACGTGTCTCGCAATGGACTTGTCTGAGTAGAATGTACCATCGAGAAACTCTTGGTAGACATGAACTCTGACGGGTTTGACAACCTTGACGAGTTTTCTACACCTTCAAGGTAGTTATTAGAGCTAATTGTCACCTAAAAGCTGACAATGCAACTCTTTAACTATGCCACGTAACCGTGTCTCGCGGGGGAATGTCTATCTTGAGTTGATCAATTCAAAATGTGCGCGCCCTTTCCTCACTGTGCATTTTAACCGTTAAAACTCTTAAGCACATGTGGAGGGGGGAGTATTTATGCAAAATCTTATCTCAACAGTGGTACTAAAATGTTTTCATTCACAAACACTTTGAGAGATTTTTCACAACAGTGGTTTTAATGGCAAAAATAGGTTAGTCATGAAGTTATAAGGTGACTAAGGTTAGGAATAACCGTCCTATGATCCGCCAGAGCCGGATGGATCTACCCAAGGATACCACAAATAGTTAGAATTTAGAAGTCCTTAGGTATGATTATAAAAAGGAGAATTGAGAATCGAAGAAAGAAGGAGTTGAAGAATTAAAAAGAAATGCAAAGAAAAGGGTGAAAAAAAATAGCCCTCCAAATTATTCAACTTAGGGCAGACACCGGGTTCATTCATATGCTACTGGTTGTCACTAGATGACACCGGTATTGAAGATTAAAAGTCGTCATGGACCCAGTGACGCATGCACTAAACCTTCTTCACCACTCAAGTTTCTCTCAACAGAAGCTTGTTTCATTCTCACAGGGAACCCTACATAATCTATCGGCCTTCTCTTAGAGATTGCTGATATTGAAGAAGGAGACCCTCTCCCTAGTCTCCGCTCAAGAAAACCAAAACGCACTATTGAGTCTAGAGCCACGAGATTCATCAAAGATCTCTTAGGAACACTTGACATTTCATCACTTGATATTCAACAGTAAGAATTTCAGTGGTACATTATCGAGTCCTTCACAGATCTTAGCAATCTGTCGAGAACATTTATGAGAGGTTCACATTTGTGATCCTCAGTGATTGAATGGAAACTCCTGCCAGGGTCAACATCAAACAGCCTTGACAGCAGGTCGCTTCGGCAACTCCCCGTGGATTGCGCTTAGTGGTCTCAAACGGTCTACAGTCGTGAGGTGATGCTTTGGTGTACCTCAGCGACTCATCTGAATCGTAGGTGTACTTCGGTACATCGTGTTATCTCACTTGTGGGACTCCGATTCAGGAACGGCCTTTGTAAGAATTAGAGTTGTGTTTTCACACTAGGCTGTTAACACTCTCGAAGTTCAAACTTGTAAGTGCTGGAATCCGCTTATTACTAACCGTTTTTATGTTTACTTCTTATGGAAGCTTGGAGCGAATGATCGTGCAGATTCTTCTCATGTTCACGCCAACATCATCAAAGGGAAGTTCTATCCAAAGCAACACAACAGTCAGAATGATTCTTGGACAAATCAAAGAATCTACGAAGTTAAAGACTTAAAGAACTTCATCAACATACTATCAGACCTGAGGCAGACCTGATGCAGATAACAACATACTATCACTTTCATCACAAAGAACAATGATTAAAGAACAAAGTTAAAGATGACGTCAAAGCATAACTGTTCAAAGAAAAACTATCTCGCTACACTGGGGAGATGGTTCAAATCAAGGAAATTCTTCTCACAAGAAAGAGAATGTCAGAGACGTCAAAGCTACTATTACATCAACGCCTTCACCGTTCTTCATCACCAACACTTGAGTGTTTGTTACTCATATGTAATAACACTTGAGGGGGAGATTGTTGAATCACTCCTAAACCTTATTCAAGTGTTAGTTACTCATATGTAATAGTTAGCTTATTATGGCCTTTATGTTTGTTATTAGCCTTAAGCTTATGTAGAAGGCCCATGAGCTTATGCCCAAGCCCATAGGAGAAAGGAAGGGACTAGGAGTGTTACCCTAGCTTCCCTCCTATAAATACTATGTAATAACCCTCACTTGAGGGTTGGTTGTTCAAGTTATTCTCTTTCACTCACACCTACGCATAACCGGTCTTAGCTTTAACGTGTGTGTGTGTTTGGTTTATTGTTCAATCGCCTCTCTATCTTTCTTGTAAGCTTGTGTTGTAAATCTAGTGACCTAACAAGGGCGGAGAGGAGATCCGTGATCGAACCACTATAATTCCTCTTGTTCAGTTTGCACTTTCCTTTCTTTATCTCTTTACTTTTATAATTGCTTGTGATGTGGTTTGATGTTGATGCTTGTGTGACAACTTGATTTACTATGCTTTATATAAGTCATAAACAATAATTGGTACTTTCATATTATAACAAGCTTCATAATCGATTTGATACAAAAGATCTAACGTTTTTAAACCGTAACGTATTAACCCCCCCCCCCCCACCTACATTTTCACAGTTACCAAGAAGAAGATGTTTTCTCAAGTGCTATTACAGCACTACCAGAGTACCAAGACTACAAATTACGTGGATGAGGGCTAAGAGTAACCTGCCCAGAAGTCACAGAAGTTTATCAAGAAAGATCAAGTGACATCGAACAAATTTCTCTTCACAAGATTTCTACAAATTTTCGTAGTAGAGGGCTAAAGAGACCTGCCCAAAAGTCACGATTATGATCAGGACGATTACGTGACTGCACCCTATGAAGACATTGAAGACATCAAGTTTTTTTTAAAAGGCATCAAGGAACAAGAAGATTGAAGAACAAAGAGTTTGGCATTATGACATTAGCGGGGAATCTGTTGGAAGTAACGTCGACATGCCAAAAAAGAAGGCTTGTTATTCCTGTTGGGCTGCAAGTCGACCAAAGCAACAAACAAGCAAAGTCAAATCAAAAGTCAAAGACAGTTTTTGGCAGTTAGAAAACAGTTATAGGCAGTTATGCCTGAAGGGAAACAACCCTTGGTTCATACGAGCCATCACATCCTTTCAGATACACCGTTTAGTTTAGTATACATACACGTATTTGTATACACAGAAATGTAACTTTTTCCAGATTTATATATCAGTTTTATAAAAGGGTTCAAACCCAATTCTCGGGTTTTCTTTTTATTAATTCTTGAATGATGTATACATGAATGTTTGTTTGATCATATCGATCCTCGAAGTTATGCAACAAACCTGTGGAACAACTTTTTCCACAAGATAGACTGCAAGTGAAAACAAAGTTGCTGAGTTTGGATCATGGAGTGTTTGGTTTAAGGGGTTTAATGCAAATGGCTAGTATCTTGGGAGTAGTTTCAAGTGATTATTGGAATTAGTTAATTGGCTAAGTATTTAGCCATAAATCCCCTGTATCATGAACCATTAGTCACCGAGAGTGAACGCAGATATCGTGAATAGTACTATGGGGAGTAACGACCCCGTCTTGGTTATAGGAAATAACCGGGGCGCACCATATTTGAATTGCATTAGGTAATTGGCTATTACCTCATTTGGGGCAAAACTTACTGTTAGAATCGATGCTCTAGGTTGTTTAGACCTTATCTAGGATTATCAATAAAGCACAAATAACAATGATCAATATATATATGCATAGCGGAATAATCAAACTATCATTGTTATTATTAAGGTTTCTTCGTCATCATCATGTGTTCTACAAAACACATCTACAGCCCCAATCCTAGATGATCAACTCTAAGACGGTTACAATCTAACAGGGATCAATGATCCTTGAGGCTAAACACTATAAGTCGACATTCACCAAAACCCTAGGCACCCCACGCCTGGGTTTTCCCACACACACACACCTTTGGTGTTTTACATCTTGACACACATAAAACCTAATTCCCTATATCTCTTTATATAATAGAGATACTAGGGTTACAAATGACTACAAGGGACTAGATAATAAATACTTCTTTGCCAAGTAGGTCCCTTGTCTTTCTTTGTCTTCAATAGTTCTTTTCATGTATTTTGTATTATCAACTTAAATATAATTCCCAACATTTACGTACACCAGTAATTTGGTGTATGCAGTTGAGTCTTGGTTGTATGAGCTTAGCGCATATTAATCTGCGATTTTCTTTATGATATATTGTTAGTTTACAATTATGATGTTCATGTTCTTGTGTTCAACTTCGCACTAAACCTATGAATTCACTCAACCGTTGTGTTTACCCTTTAAGCATGTTTATCTCAGGTATTAAAAGGGTGATAGCTAGACTTTGGAGGCGCTTGGGCATTGGCATGGCATGGTCATAGAAGACCCTGATTTATGTATCGGGACCACATCTTGTAAATGGGCCTTTTTCCTCAACAATTTAACTTATGTAAACTTTGTTTTACTACGATAAATGAAATCTTTTAATGAAAACCATTGTTCTATGCTTTGCGTTGTGATATCAATCGAGTAATACCCCAGTAACATTATCTTCCGCTGCAAAACATTTTTGGGGGTGTTACAGATTGGTATCAGAGCCAAACACACAAGCAAAACAAACATGAAAATCAAACTAGATTTTCCTTGGACCTTGCCATTCTCACTACCCAAAACCCACAACACATCAAATATTCATGTAACCAAAAATAAGGAACTAGTACCTAGTGTGGGTGTGTCGTTTGAACCAAACTAGGAGAACACAAAATATTTCCTTAGTGACTTAAGTAAACACGTGTACAAGATCAAGGAGACATAAAACCACCTTTAAGCTACCCTAACTTATAATTAAATTGCCCTAAACCACCAAGACCCCTTTGACCATCTTTGAGACTTTGTAACCCATTGTGTAATGTGTTCCACATGCTAAAACACAAATCGACTAGGCATGGACAAGCCATAAAGTCGGCTGCCACACTTGCACGCCCCATCTAGTAAACCACACATGTCTAAAACTAATCTTGGAACTTGAAAGATCAAGATATAATAATCCCTAAGCCATAACTTGTCTTCCTATAAGAAGACTATCCTCAAACAAGTAAAGTTACACACATTTAGACAAAAACTCACTACTAAACTCATAAGAGACTTCTTAACATTCTGCCGAAGGAAACTAACGGAATACGAAAGGATTTTGGGGTACCAACGTTAGAAGAAAGGGAAAATAGGAAGAGCTTGGGTAAATCAATTAAGTTATAAGGAGAACACGGGGTTCTCGGGTTCGATTCATTGCTCACAAGTCGTCACCACTCACTTAGAGTGTAGTAAGTCCTTTTTTCGAATTGTCTTTCTTGTTTCACACTTATATCATACGTAAAAAATTAAAACGCACCCTATGTTCTTTTATTTCTTCATATTAAATCGAAATACCGCCACTCGACACATTACTCACCCACTAGTTAACATACCAACCTATTAAAACTTGCAAAACTTATTGAAAATGAGTTGTAAAAACCCCTAGCCCTCGACAGTTTTGATAAAATACGCAAAGACCAAACGCGCCTAAAACCCACTAAGCAAGCCCATTAAGCCTTAAACAAGCCCAATCAGCCCAATACCCGACCCATAAAGCTCGAAATAAGCTAATAAGTCCTAAAAATAAGCTATTACAAAAGTAAAAGGTAGTTATATATGCTTGCATGTATACGATTAAAACTACAAGGGCCATTTTTGTAATATGCCGAAACTAATTATAATAATTGTTAGGAATTGGAAATTCCTTGTGAAAGTGTCGGTCACTCCAATTATGGTCTAGCATATGTTACCTCGTAGACTTGTAGTTATTTACGTTATTTAGTAGTTAATTAGTTAGTTTGTAGCGTAGATTAGTTTAGTGTAACACCGTGGAGGAAGGACGGGTCTTTACCCACTGTATGCCTGATCCATAGTCCGACATGAGGACGTATTAGTTTGTAACTATAAATATCCTTCCCACTAAGGGAAGGGTGTTGCTTCTTGGAATCTAACCTTTCCTTTTGTTTATTTCTCTCTCTAGAAAATACCCTCTCAACTCTCTTCATCTCTCTAACAATGGCTTACTTGTTTAATCATCTACTTAGACCACCCGAATCATCTAAACAACATAAATAAACGATCCTACATATGGTACCAGAGCCTAGGTTTGTTGTTTTGATGATTCGTATAGTTTTAAAGCGGTTTGGCATGCGGTTTGTTGAGTAGTTCTTGTATGAGGTTTATCAGACTTGGTGATGTGGTTTGATACCTTTTGTTAATGTTTTTGATGTATTTGCTGCTGTTAGTTGTTGTTGGTGTTGATATGTTGCTGTTGTGAGGCGTGTTTGATATGGTATTAGCAGTTTTGTTGACTTGGTGTAACTGCTGCTGTTGTTGAATCTGGGTTATGTCGACTTAAAGTTGTTGATGCATTTTCTTGTTGTTAAGCAGTTTGTTACACTGGTGCTATGATGATGTTTATTCTTTGTTTGGAATCTACTCGTGATACTGGTTCTTCAATGCGATTTGGGTCTGATATAATACTTCCTGTATACGGTTTATGGTCTAATTCCTCTAAGCGATTTGTGTCATGGTCTATGATGCGAATTGTCCTAAATCAGTCCAGATTCAATGGTCTAAATGCGGTTTGTATCAAATTGCTTTAGAGCGGTTTGTCAGTTTTCTGTCCAGATTCAATGTTCAAGAAGCGATTTGTGTACTTAAGAATGTTGCGATTTGTGTCAATACTTTATTTAAGATGCGGTTTGCCAAATATTTTTTGCATGTTGATGCAAAGAAGCAATTTGTCAAACTGAAAAGGTACTATGATGTTTGTCAGTTTTGTGAAGGTAAGCGACTTGTTAAATGGACAATGCGATTTGTGTGATTTGATGAATATTGAAGCGGTTTAACACAAGATTAAAGATGCGGTTAGAGGTGATAATGATTTATGAAGTGTCATCACAAATAATCAGTCAAAATAACTAACAAACAAATTGTACCTCTACAAACAAATCAACAAACCAGACTCATAATCTACTATCAACCTCATATGGTTAAATTTTCCAAATCTTTTCAAAGTATCAACCTAAACTACATCAACAAGTGTTGTTTCGGGGCTATTCATTACCATATAAAGACCACATTATTGGATCAAAACCCTAAAAAAAAATCATCATCAAAGATTTTTCTTGCCTTCTCAAAAATAAAAATTAAACTAAAGTATTCGATCTCAGTTTTCTAATTTTTGTGGATCTCAAAGGTTACATCAAGACCAAAGGTCTAAAGGACGAAAATTGAAATCATCACAGATCTTGCTTCATATCCGAAGCTCAAGTCGAGTGATAACATTTGGGTTATACTCGGTTCTCATTGATTCGTTCATAATGGAAAAAGTAAACATCAAGGACTTCAAGACCAACAATATTCAATCAATCTTTTTTATCTCAGCTTTTTCTATTCGTGGTACTCGAAAGTAACATCATGACCAAAGGCCTTATGCACGAAATAGAGTCACATCATTGATCTTTAATCGATGTATCCTACCCATTTTATTTTACGAACTATGAATCGTTTATAACAATTGATGTTAAAAACGTTTTTTCATTTGTTCTCGTATAACTATAAGGATAAATCATTTAAGAAAAACCTGCTTATGACGTCGTTGTGAGATCTCGAAGCCATGATTCGTGCTCAAGCCATCCCTGTGGCGAGCTTAACTTGTCTAATGGATGCGTCTATGATGGCTTGTTACAACTGAAGATGCATTTTGGATGTTGAGATAAGGATCTGATTTGAGGTTGATGACTTTGGATGCATTTTATGATTGAGGCGTACTAATGTGTAGTTTAGAGATGACGAATCATTGGGTGGTGAGATAAATTAGGATGATTGTGTTTGACTGCTGATTTGTGATGATCCGTTTCTGTTTTGATGGGAGGCGTTTATTTGAGAGAGATTAGGGTTTGTTTGTGTGTTAAATTAGGTCAAGTGAAATATGAGGGTTTTAAATACTCCCCTTGATTAGGGTAAGAA
Organism: Chrysanthemum makinoi; assembly: GCA_910596185.1. Classification (NCBI taxonomy): domain Eukaryota; kingdom Viridiplantae; phylum Streptophyta; class Magnoliopsida; order Asterales; family Asteraceae; genus Chrysanthemum; species Chrysanthemum makinoi. The sequence continues at coordinate 106,984,214 of OU343220.1, forward strand.
GGATGGTGGACCAAGCTGAGTTTCAATGATGGGCCAAGAAGTGTTAACTATCATAGAATTTGATACATGGGCCGTAACTTTCTGCTTTGGGTCTCAAAGTGTCACTGGGCCGAATTTTCTGATATGATATGGATCTAACATACAAAAGTGGGGCGTGTATTTTAATGATGGTCAACATGATTTTATGTAGGATTGATGTTTGTCGTTGTGGGTTTTTTCGTGTAGTTGATTTGGGCCGAGACTTGGGTGACATTATGATGGACCGAGAGTGTTGGGTTGGTATTCACGTTATCACATTCTTTTGTTTATTGGGCGTATTCTCTCATTTGTGATATGTGATATCAATGGTTTGTGGTACTTTGTAATTTGTGTGATAGTCTTAGGCCCAAGAAATATTAATGACTCGGGTATATGAGATGGGGTTGAACCGAACTTATTCTCCAATTGTGTTATGGTGCGATAATGATAAGCTGAATTTATTTGGATGAGCTGATTTATGGAGGAGGTCGGTGAATATTAAGATGAACGTTGTGGACAAATGAAACAGTGGTATAAAAATTGTGTTATCCAAATGGTATTATCACAAGTAAAATGGTTGATAAATTAATTTCGACACTTTTTGATATTGAGTAGTTTGGTCGTTTACTTTCAACGAATGATACATTTTTCTACGGCTTATGTTGGTATTTCATTTGGCTAAAAGGTTGAGACTTGACATAGTGATTTGGTGTGATGATGTGATTCGATGGGTCATGAGGTTTGGTACTTTGGTATATACATTTTCACGAATAATTTTATGTCACGACTTGAATTGTCATTGAACAAAGTTGACTATGGGGTTGTTGTACGGTATTTCTCATTTGACTTTGAAGTGAGGTTTTTCCGGGCATGCTTACTTATTTCGTCTTCTTTCTTTCTACCCTTCCGCGAAGATGACTTGTTTGGGAATTGATAGAGTGTGATAAAGACTTGGCTATTTAGTTACTTTTGTGATTCTTTCTCGCTTAACCCACAACGTAACTATCACTTCGGTGTGTCACGCAGTTGAGGATACGTCAAGAGGTTTCGTACAATGGGTACACCATTTCTTCTTCACAAGGATTAGTACAAGTTTAAGTAAACAAATTTGGGGAATTTCACTTCATGATCAAGTTTGGCATATCGGGTTTACTTCACCATGTTGTCACTGCAATAGCCGACAGAATGCGTGAATGATGTGTTTACCAAAGTTTTTATTCGATGGTTGATGATATTGTTGATGTTGGATAATGAACCGTTGATGAACCGCTGCATGTTCCCCTAAAACAGATATTCACTGAAACCAAAGTTTTCATAACACATTCAAGCTGACATTGTTTACGGTTTTGCCTTGATTTTGTAAAATCCCGCGAAAGAATCTATTTCTCGGTTTGAATCATAGACTTGTAAAATCCCGTGACAAGGGAAACATCATGGTAATAGTAAAGTGCATTTCCGGATCTATCTTACGGTTTATTCTTGGTTTTGTAAAATCCCGTGAAAGAAACTATTTCTCGGTTTAAACTATAGAATTGTAAAATCCCGTAATGATGGATTCATCCTGGAGAAAGGAAAGTGTATTTCGGGATCTTATCTGATGTTGCTGCTACGGTTTCTTCTTCGAAGAAAGGATAAAGGGTGTACTTCATTGGATGTGTGTTTGGATTTTCTTCATGGCAGTTTGGTTATTACAAGGTTTTACGGGGTTATGTGCTTTTAACCATGTTCGGTATGAAAACCATTATCATAGTTCACTTAAAACGTCAAAGGAGGCTAGATTTGAGCTTTTAACCAGAAGATGTGCCAACGCGGTTAATTCACTATTATTTATTTGAGGTTGAAGTGAAATATCACGGGCAAGTATACTTAGTATCTGAAGGTATCGGGGATGGTTGGATGAAGATTCTTCAAGATCCTTGTTCGAGCTTATTATAAAAAACGAAGCCTTGGAAATCTAGTTATTGTTGGGTGACTTTTTCCTTTTCTTTTACCACTTGGGGGAATTAGGCTCTTACCACCACAAAATAACTATCACTTTAAGGAGTTACGTTATAGTGCTCAGTGTCACATTCAATTGTGGATTTTCAAGAGGTGATGTACGTCTTATACTTGATGGTTGGTTGGATGAAGAGTATAGAGTACTTAGAGATTCAATGGAGGATGAATTCTCAGCACCGCTCTTTGTTACATATGTGCAAGTTTAAGTCACGAGTTCGGGTTAGTTTACTTCAGGGTCAAATTCATCATATTGGATTTTCTCCATCAGCTGTCACTACAAAGAGCCTACTGAATGATAATGGGGTTGATTACAAGTTTGCCAAGAGTAGATGAAAAGAGAGAGATTTATGACGTTTGAACACAACAGTTCAAGCCTCGTACTCTAAAGAAAAGAAATGTGTATGTCTCAGTGCGCATTATCTTCGAAAGAAGAGAAATCTTTTTATGACGTTTGAACACAACAGTTCAAGCCTCGTACTCCAATGAAAAGAAAAGTGTACGTTTCAGTGCACTTTATCTTCGGAAGAAGAGAAATCTTCTCATTAATGACCATTCTCATCAACATGCATCATGCTTTTTCCATGCGCGATCATTTATCAAGTGAATCGAACTACCGATGATTGTTATCTTATTCCACTTGCTCTTTTTAATGACGATGGCGACATCATATGCTTATTTTCGGAGGAGAAGTGTGAATAGACTACCTTTAGAAGATTTTCACTTGTTTAATCAAGAATGGCATCTTCGTATGCAATTCTTGAGGGGGAGAAGAAGTGTGATAACTATGTATGTTGAGTTATATCTAAGAATATATGGTCAAACGGCTCCAAACTCATGTAAGAACCGAGCTTCTTCTTATTGGGTCATCTTTACATAGAGTTTCTTCTATGAACCGTTGGTTGACATCTTCTCACAGACTGATGAATTTATCGACAAAGTACTTCCAGTTGATGCTTCACGTACACGTCAACATGATGATTCCGAACAATCTCTCTGTTCTTGTTTGATGTGATTGGTAGTTTGGTGTTACCATTTAGTGTGTTCGTTACGGGCTGATTGCTGATTTCCTTGATGAACATCTTTCTGTTCTTGTTTGATTAGGAGGGATTTTAGTTAAGGGGATTTGCAAGTTGTATGTTAACGGGAATGCATTTGGTGAGTTGAAGATGTTGACTTTATATTCCCCAATTGGACAATCTTGAAGAAGGTCGAGTCTACAGTCGGTTCTACATTTTCTGGTACATGTTAGAAGACTAAAGACGAGTTGCATTTAACGATCTAAAGACTTCTTCTTAATTCAAGCACTCATCATAAAGATTGTCGGTTTAGGGGAGAGCACTAATTGGGGGAGAGTGAAAAGCCAAAGTTAATCCCCAATTACACTTGCTCATATTCTTCAGCACTCTCACAAGATTTCAAGTGTTCTTCTCAACAGATTTCTAGTATACGGGCTTATTATGAGTTGCTGATTCTGAAGCATCAAAACCAGCAAGGGGGCAGGAGACACGCATCTAAACGCGAGTAAACATTGATGAACTTAATACTTCTAAGTGATTGAAGATATCCCGGGAAGACGAATGTCATTACCGCAGAGAAACTCAAGGTTTGACTCATGGCGTTTAGTGTTCTTATTCCAACTATGTGGGGGAAGAGATGGAAGAGTTAGTTTAAGTACACAAGTGTGTGATGATTTCGATGTTATCGCAATCATCAGGGGAGAGAAATTGTGTACATTGGGGATGCTCAGCTGTTTCACTTGAGAGCGTAGTCGGTGATTCAGTGATAATCACTTATTCCGGAGATGACATCCGCAGAGATAATCAGTGATTCAGCATGCTACTTCAGTGTTATCGGTTATTCTTTCTTTGGGCATTTGGGTACTTTGGGTTCTTGAGCTTCATACACTTTCTTCAGGGGAGAGAAAAGTATATTTCGGGGTTATTCTTTGGATATCAGACTTAATCTGCTACTTCAATGTTATAAGTTTCTTTGTCTTTGGGTCTATGTGTATTCGGGTTCTTGAGCTTTTGCCTAGAGGTTGACTGCATCAATTCAACTACTTGATGGAATTTTTCTCTTGACACATTTTGGAATGGACTGCTTCTGACTTCAGTGGAAAAGGAATTTGAGAAGATTACTCAAGTGTGGGATAATTCTTTGATGTTCAACTTGATGATATATCCCCAAACGGAGAATCTCGATTATCATTCTTAAAAGGAGCAGCGGGATTTATGATAGTGGTGTGCTTCTCTGTGCACCTGGCTAAGGCAAGCTTGAAATAGAGCTTCGAATCTGCTCATCTAATGGATTTTCGGTTTGGGGGAAGTTGCCAAAGTCTCTCTTTCTCAAAGGCTCATGTTCTATCTTCTATTCTGGAGCCTCGGAAGCTTTGGTGGTGGAAATTTAAGAGATGATGAATTCTATCTTCTACGACGTGCTGCTCGATATCCTGATCTCGGTACTCGTATCATCATCTTCTTAAACTATATCATCTAATCTATCTGTAAATATTAATCAAAAACCAAATACAAAAATATAAAACCAACAAAAGAAAATAGAAAAATATAAAACCAACAAAAATACATAAAAATCAGAAAATTTAAAAATACCAAAAATATGTTTTCACAAGACATGTCTTCTGGTATCGATAACATCTACGGTTTTAGAAATGTCATTCAATAATGGCATGAGACCATAGATGAAGTTCGAGCAGGAGGTGTAACTATTCTTTTCCAAAACATGTCTCAAAATATGGCTTACAGTTACTTCTGACTGTGACCCGTGCTTAAACTATGGTTTGCTATTATTTCAGATAGCAACCCGTTCTTCAAGAAAGGAAAGTGCTGCGCTAAACCAATTTTCAAATATTTCGTGCACTTTTCCTAAAAACAAAATGAGGAAAGTATGTCGAAGGACTGCTGTTCCTACTCAAATATTTTTCCTTCTAAAACTCTTCAGAAAAATATTTGTTTTAACTAAATGGTGGTAAATGAGTTGCTTGAAAATCAATCAGTATCGGAGTTTTCATAAATTTGCAAACTCAATCAATGACTTCATAAAATGAGTCATTGATTGAGGGGGAGAATGTTTTTCAAATTTATATCATCTATCGGACTTATCTAATTATCCTAAATGCTTAACTGAAAAATGATGTTAACCTATGTTGAAGGACTAGGTGCCTAGGATATGATTATTAGGATTATATGATTAGAGTTTGATAAACACATAATTCCCATGCATTTGTATGATCTGATTGATATGTTGGATTGACTTTTATTAGTCGATTGCTGTTTGGGTGATGTCGACCACCATATATCTGTATCTGTGTTCACTAACGTATGCAGGTATATTGGTATATAAGAATGTTCCCTGTCCGGATCCCACATAAGAAGATGATTGGATGCCGAAAGGAAAGAGTAACTATATCTTGGGTTGACAAATGAAGAAACGGAGCTTAACTTGACCTCTATGGAGAGTTTGCATAAAAAAATGCAACGTAAGAGGTCTCACTGCATCAGCAGATGGTTTCTTCCAAACCTCCAGCAACAACAACAAAAGCAGCTCAACCACCTAACGTATCTTTGTGCAGAACAAGTAGTGAATAATACCATTTTTAAACAATTTTTGAAAAATATTGTCTTGAAAATGGAAAAATATTGGTTTTGAAAATATATTGGACTTAATTTTGGAAATCACCGGACTTCATTTTATCAAAACTTAAGTCACTCAATCATCGACTACGATCATCGATTGAGGAGGAGAGTGATTTAAAATAAAATATTTTCAAACAATATTTCATCAATCAAGTCCATTTGTACAAAATAAGTGGTGATCTAAAGATTTAATGTTATGTCATGGTATGATTTTCTTTAAAACCCGTAGATCTTTCAAAATGAAATTTTTTCTGTTCTTGTTTGATTGTGAAATTGTTTTATTTTACTTAAAGATCTCTTAAAAACTATCATACCTGACAATAACAATCTTTAATGTCTATAATTGGTCCTCATCAGTCAATTTCAAAAATTAAATCTTGCCACGTCTTTCCCCTAAAATTTTTAAATGATTTAAATCAATTGGGATCACAAATCTCAAAAGGTTTGAAATTTTTGATCGGGGGAGAGATCGTGATTTAAATCTCAAATCGGTTTTAAAGGGTGATTGTTTCAAAAGCACTCCTTCCTTCATGTGCCAAACGATTTTGAAATACATAATGCACATGATTGTGGAGGAGCATTTAACCATAAACCAGAAGAGCTTTTAAATCAGGCACATTTCTCCCATGTTTTCTAAACCTTATTAAATCACTTGGGATCCAAAATCTCAAAGGGTTTGATATTTTTGATCGGGGGAGAATTTGTGATTTAATATGAAATTTGATAAAAGATTATCGTTTTGATTCAAAGTGCAAGTTCTCTCTAATATGTGCCAAACTCTTTCGTATATCGATGCACATATTGAGGGGGACCGAATGGTTTCTTAATGGCTATTGTGATCGTGGATATACTTTAAAAGAACTCTTTCCTCTATGTGATAAAATGATTTCAAATATCCTACGCACATATTGAGGGGGAGAATTTACTAAGAAAATCAAATGACTTTTTCCACGGAAATTGTGATCAAGAATATATTTCAAAGAACTCTTGCCTCCATGTGCTAAACAATTTCAATATCATATGCACATGTTGAGGAGGAGCATTTCTAAAATGATCAAAACAACTAAGGTACAAAATGCTTTGATTTTATATCACAAGTATCTTGATTGATTATTCAATTGGTTTCGAGAAGGAATGAACAATACCAAAAGACCGACCAATTTACTTTATGCATGGTGTTATAAGGATGGATAAGTTAGGTATTCGTTCTCACGATCCCGCCAGAGCCGGAGGGATCTACCCAGGGACAATCCACTACATAGTGTAGAAGTCCTTAGGTATGATGAAAAAAAAGAGAAAATGAGAATATGGGAAGAGTGCGGACTGAGACAGAGATAGTACTGGAATAAACCCAACAAGGTTCTAGTAATGAAGTCTCGGTAAGCACTGAAGGGGTTGAAGAATGAAAAATAAATGAATGTAAAAAGGGTGAAAAGAAATAGCCCTCCAGTAATTCGCAGAAACCGGGTTCAATACATATGCTACTGGTTGTTACTAAGGTAACACTGGTATTGAAGACAAGACGTCATGGACCCAGTGACGCACTGCACGAAACTTCCCAAGCTACTCAAGTTACTCTTAAAAGGGCTTGTTTCATTCTCACGAGGAACCTACATAATCTATCGACTTTCTCTTAGATATTGTTGATATTGAAGAAGGAGACCCTCTCCCTAGTCTCCGGCATAGGAACCAAATGTGAACAATTGAGTCTAGAGCCAAGAGATCATCCACAATATCTCATTAGGACACAAAATTAATGAAGACTTGTTGTTTCACACAATGTGGAAAGTAAGTACATATATTGAGAGTCCTACGCATTATCCTTGTGGTATTGCCAGAACATCCGAGTAATATGTAAGTATTCACGATGAAGATGGAAATCCTTCTAGAGCCAACATCAAACAAGCTCTTGGTGGGTGACATGTGAAATCTTTTCTAAAGATCAAGCTTCTGACAACTGGATAGAAACAATGGGGCGATTCATTCATGAATCAACCTTGGTCTAGGAAATAAATTGACGAATACTTTTGGAAAAACCGTTCGATGTGCAAATCTTCTTTTCTCTAGCACATCGAATGTGTATTCATTTTCAAACACAAAAAGTATCTCTGATTGAAAAATACTTTTGGAAAAACCGTTCGATGTGCGAATCTCTTCTTTTCTCTAGCACATCGAATGTGTATTCTTTTCAAATACAAAAAGTATTTTTGATTGAAAATTGATCTTTCTTATAAAATCTTCGTCGTATTGCAAAACTCTTTCTTCTAGGCAATACGCGATTGTTTTCAAATCAATTTTTCATCAATCAGTGAATCTCAATTCGCTGGTTCACTCACTCCGTGTTGTCTTCTTTGAGACGTTCCGGTTTGAGAACAGCTAGAACAGCTGCGAAACCCTGTCAAGGAGATTCTTCAGAATTCTACCTGATCACAAGCAGTACTTGTACTAATCAACGGGGAACCGTGGGTCGTGTATCTCAATTCAACGAAAGTGATCAAAGACACTTTCGTGTGTTTTATTGCTAACTGTTGTTTGCAGGTACATTTGGGAGGTTGCAGCTGATCAGAATTGAGAAGTCAATCCAAAGCCGCATGCTCACAGCATCCACACTTAATTGAAGAAATCATGACTTGTGCATATCTACAGAACCTGGCTCTGATATTTTGATACGATGTTTCTGCTACGCTGCTGCAAATATCATGAGCCAGTAAATCTTCCGCTACTCTGATGAAAAGATGTCATGATCCAAAAAGTGTGAGCATGTCGGTCCGAAAGTCACAACTTCACATGATGGCAACACAATAAAGGGTGATCCAGAGATTTGTTGTGGCTGATGATCTCATTGAAAGCTTGAAGATCATCAAGATGTGGATCAGTTCAAAGACCTCCACTTAAAGTACAAAGCATTCGGACTTTGAAGAATCGCTACTAAAGCACAAAATTGCGTAATTTGAAGAATGGAGCTCAGAACTAAAGACAAAGATAGAATGCTAGGATGCAAATTGTATTTCATGGGGTGACCTCCCTTAGGAGGAGATTGTTAGGAATTGGAAATTCCATGTGAAAGTGTCGGTCACCCTAATTATGGTCTAGCATATGTTAGCTCGTAGACTTGTAGTTATATACGTTATTTAGTAGTTAATTAGTTATTTTGTAGCGTAGATTAGTTTAGTGTAACACCGTGGAGGAAGGACGGGTCTTTACCCACTGTATGCCTGATCCACAGTCCGACAGGAGGACGTATTAGTTTGTAACTATAAATACCCATCCCACTAAGGGAAGGGTGTTGCTTCTTGGAATCTAACATTTCCTTTTGTTTATTTCTCTCTCTAGAAAGCACCCTCTCAACTCTCTTCATCTCTCTAACAATGGCTTACTTGTTTAATCATCTACCTAGACCACCCGAATCATCTAAACAACATAAATAAACGATCCTACAATAATAATAGTTTTGGGTTGAAAATGTAAACTTTGAAACTTTAGGGTTTGAACGCGTTAAAGTATATCTTGGGGGATAGCTTTCGTAAAACAGTTTCACTAGGGGTTAAAATTTTCAATTTCAGAAAGTTTGATATAAAATGAGTTCGGGGTAAAAAGTGTCAATTACTCAAAATTAAGGGACTAAACTTGTACATTTTAAAACTTGAGGGTAAAAAGTGTAAATTTGGGGAAAAGTTTAGAAAAACTTATAAACTTATCGTGACTTCGTAAAAACGAGTATTTTGATCATTTAAGTGTTTTAAAAGTATTTTACTATTGGATATCGTTAAACGTATTATACATATATATTATATATAACAGGAGGCATTTGGCATTAATGCCACCTCAATGCCACATAATCCAATTTAATGCCACATAATCATTTGTTGTCCAACTAAGCAATATTTTTATCCACCTAAGCAATAATATTTAATTTTCGGATTTTATGTATTAATTTTCGAAATTCTTAAGCAATTATTTCTAAAATTCAAAAATGACCATGGTGAGATTCGAACTTGGGTCCTTTGTAGGAGTAGTATAAATAACTTGTGTGTTTACCACTAAGGCAACATGATTTTTTGAAATATTTGTTGCAAGTCCAAAATTATAAATCGTAGGAGAATCCCTACAACTTAGGTAGCCCTAAACAAGTACGCCTCTTTTTTCCTAAAAACCCTAATGGTCTCTGTTATATTTTTTTTACATATTGTTGGTTTCTTTGCTGGCTTTTGCAGTTTGGTTGTGATGGTTCATGAAGTAGATGATGATGTTCATGGGAATTATGTTTATAGAACTAATGATACCTCTACCTCCAAGGTTTCTTTTTGTTTATTAATTTATATACGTTTCTGTGCATGTATAACTGTAGCAAGAGTCGGAAGCAATCATTTGGCTATAATAACGTCTTCAAACCAAAAAGGTTAGAATCATAAGATCAAATTTTTATTAGTATAATATGTGGTTAGTAATTATGTTATATTGAACATACATTTATTGTCTGCAATAAGATTTATTAAGCTATCATCATGTTCATTTTCACGACTATTTACAAATTCATCATGTGTTGGTTCAGTGTCTTGATTCAGTAGGTTGGTTTACTGTGTTGGCTGAATGGCCGGGTATAGGGGATCTGTTCAAGAGGGTTTTACTAGGGATTTATATAGAGGGTTAGTTCAACGAGCCCGTTTACGGGGTGGATTGCTTTACCTTACATAATCAACAACACTGTTGTATATTCACCATGTATTATTACTCATTATTTTGTGATATTGTTTTTGCTGTCATAGGCAAGGGATACTAAAATGACAAGACGATGAATCAATTATTAAATCGGTGGTTCGTGGTTTAAAGAGCAGCTAAAGAAATTGTGTTAACGAGCTCAAAATCGGACTACAATACTCGTCGATCAATTGGTTAAGGATTAAGAAACCAACAATATCCCTATCATGCTAAAGAAACACTTCATTAAAGGCATGATGCCTCACGAGCTTACCACTTTACCTGATGCTACCTATTGTCAACACAACTGACGTAATAAATACAGGTGCATGTTCTTCTTTTTTTGCATACGAATGTAACTAATTGTAACATTGTTAGTTAGTAGCAACATTTGACTGGATCGTGAACAACAACATTATCTACTAAAGAATTGCCTAAGAAACTTACCTTTGTTGGCTGCAACTGCAATAGGAGAGTAATGCATTCTAAAGTTTATTGATTTAAAATACGCTTTTCTTTTTCTTAGTTGCAGCTTATCATTTTTGTATATTTGTCACCAAATAAAAGTGAATTTAGTAAAGACGATGATGATAAAAGCATTAAAGGTTTTATGGTATGCAAAATGAAGGTGGTGAAACTGCTTCGTATATTTCAGCCCAATGCCTCATCATCTATGGCATCTACTTTGGAACGTGAAAGAAAAACACCCCATTATCCATTGGCAATCTGGTAAGTTATTGTCTTCAAAAACTGAGCATCAACCATAATTTATGGTTTTGCTTATATTCTATTGTATGTGTATCTAACGCTAATGCAGAAAGCAGTAAAGTTGTGGATATTAAACCGATAATTGTTGATAATGCTGACAAAACTAAAAGCTGGAAGCTTCTTGAAATAGTTGATTCCTCTAACCTTAGAACCTCACGGTTACCTGATCAAGTGGCTTCCAGAAAGATGTGTTGCATATATCTTTGTTTGGCTTATTCATTGCAAACCGTGTTCTAGATTATGCTTTTTTGAGAATTTTATGATCTTAATATAGAATCCTTATTAACACACTTCATCATTTTTAAAGTCTGATTGGTCATTGTACGTGTGTTCAGTCAACTGCATCAACAGTCCCACAATTATGGCAACCTGCAATGGGGCCCTCATGTCTTACGATGTAAATGAGAGTAAACCTGCTAAAGAGTCGGCTACATGCATTGCTTTGTCAAAAGGTTTTACAACCTGGTTGTTGCTTTTTCAATCTTAGTTTCTTAATCTATTTCTGGTGACTGTTTTACCGTATCAGGTACTATTTTGCAGTGGAGGTATGTGATTCAGTTGCTACAGCTGATTATCTATACAAAAGCTGTGATGGTATTGAGTTTGAAAGGTCATCCAATAAAATCGATTTGAGGTTTATCCCAGACTCTATGGAGTTCAAGCATCCTGCACATTGCTACCGAGGTATTGTTATTTAATGTCTTATTGTTTTTTTTAATTGCATATGAACTTTCGTAGGAGTTCTTTATGTCTTTCAATAGTGAGTGACAGTCCCATGTATTTTTGTCTTAGGCTCCAGCAAATTATGAAGGTATAGATTTTCAGACTCGAGCATTGAGCATTGCAACAAAGTAAGATTGATCTTACTTGGGATGAGAATGAACCCCAACGTTCGAAGAAGCTAGACAAGATTAATGCAGATGAGGTAAGTAAAGGTGTTCTATTTCTTTATCTGTTATGGGAATCGTGAAGACAAAAGGTTGTTTTATTCCGGTGTAAACTATTGAATGTATTGTTGTAATTAATAAGTTATGGATGTTCCTCTGCTAGCCAATTAAAACATGATAACAACGTTTGTTTAGAGGCTGAGGAACTTTTCTGGAATTAATTAGAGGTGACAGCTTTAACTTATTTGCTTATGAATCGGTCGATATGGTTATTGTTTGATATGGGATGTATTAAATTTGTAAAACAAAAACAAAAAAGATTAACAGGAAATGGGTACAGCGGATCGAATGGTGAAAGGGACATAAGTGGCTCGAATCATATATATTTTTTGAATCATATTAAGTGGCTCGAATCATATAGAACTTTTGAATCATATTTAAAACATAGATTTATATTGAACTCATGTAACATTTTTGAGTATATGTGACTCTTTTATGAATAGATAAAAATTAGATGATTCATGGTATGTTTTGCACCTATATGGAGTCTAAGCCAAATTAATGCACATGGAATTGCTAATCTGAAATCCGGAGCGAATGCCCAAGTTTCAGTTATTATATAAAGATGTGTGAAGGTAAGTCTCATGATGATTCCTATTTCGAAGATGATAATGTCTGTCACTACCATGTTATGTGTTTCATATGATTTTTATATCAGTATAATCTCATCTCATTCATTTTGTTTTGTTGATACAGGTTAAAAAAAATACACACGACTCACTTTGGATGATCTTGCTTCAGCTCCATCATTGGCTCAAGTATGTATACACAAATAATATAATTTCATGTGCTTCAGAAAGTCTATAAAACATATGATGGGGCATCCTAAATATGTATTACATTATGGTTTGCCAGTCTGTTATCAGGTACGGTTTTCCAGTCCATTTGTGGGTATAGAGTGTGCAACATAACAAACATGATATCGTCCTAATTCCAAACCCGTAAACTTGGTAGTGGCCTTGGAACAACCAGGGTTGGAGGTGAAGAAGTTAACCAGAGTAATTCTGGAGGTAAACTTTCTTTTTTCTATGAACTCAATGCAGCTCATGCCTGCATATTATGGACTATATCCCGCCAATATATTATACGTTAAATAAAAAGCCAAGATTTTAAAGGAGATTTAAAACGGTTGAAGTGAAGTTAACGTGAGATTTTTTCAATGAGGCGTGGAAGATCTTTTGTGCTATAGAGTACATGCATACACATGATATGAAAGGTTTTATTTCCCTCAACTCTTACATCAGTTATATTTTCTTTTGTCACTCTTATTTTTGCATATTTATGGTTGATTTGTTCAATAATTTTCATGAACTTCAGTTAAGAATGTTTATCTTTGGATTTCTCATTAAATTCTACTATTCTACTTCGGGTTTTTGAAAATTGTAGGATGAGACAAAGAGGTGAGCAAAAACAACAATGATCTATTACTGGAAAAAAAAATGTGATTGTTGTTACGTGACTGTGAATTGAAGGATCCTATGTAGAATATAATCTTATTTTTTTCAGCCATGTTGAAGCTGAAAAGAACCCGATAGCGTGTCCTATTCTTAGGAAGTTTGATGATAATGCCACCTCTCTGAAAGGTGCTGATCCCATTAAAGATAAAATGACCGAAGAACCAACACGACATAATATCTACAAGATTAGAACACTGACTTTTAGACGTTCACCAAATGTCTTAAAAGGTAACTGGTGTGTAAAGAAACAGCGTTGTTAAACTGATTTGGTCCATTTGCCCATATAACAAACGTAGTTGTCTTCTCATTGCAGGTAATGAAGATGAAACAGCTAACAAAAATGCCCACAAGGACGATCTAAAAAGAAAAACAAGCTCAAAGAAATTTGGAACTTCTGATTCTATTGGCGATCTAGCTCTTAAATCCATATATGGCCATATTGCAAATTCTTGCCTAATTTTTTTCTTTCACACAGGGTGAGAAAGAGTGTTCATACTATGTAAAAACAGGTCAATGTAAGTTTGGTGTCACATGTAAATTTCACCATCCGCAGCCTGCTAGCATGGTACCGTCACCAGCAGTCTCAGCTGGACATTTGTCTCCCTTGCCTCCTGTTGTTTTCCAAAATGTACAATCTTCTGTAATTTCTTCTCAGTCGTATGGTGTATTGGCCGGCAACTGGCCCATTGCTAGGCCTCCTATCCTTCCTGGCACATATCTTCTAGGGACTTGCGGTCCAATGCTGGTTCCCCCTGGAATGGTTTCGTTTCCTGGTTGGAATCCTTATCAGGTAGTAAATTATTTCCAAAAACCATATTCATATTTCCAAAATGTGGATTCAAACATCCTCTAATTCACGTTTTTACCTCATTTAAAGCAGGCACCTATACATCCGGCAGTCTCTCCTATTCCACAGCCGATTCTTGGAGGAGGATCAGTTTATGCTATGACTCAGTTATCTACTTCCTTTCCTTCATACTCTTTGACCAATAGTCAAAAGGAGAATGTGTTTCCACAGCGACCTGGTGAACCTGAATGTCAACACTATGTCAAGACCGGGGATTGTAAATTTGGTTCCTCGTATAGATACCATCATCCACTAGACTTGATTGTACCAAACACTAACTTTGGCCTTAGTCCCATGGGCCTTCATCTTCTTCCTGTAAGTATCCAATCTTAACATTGTGAATAATAAAGAAACTTGCAGTTTCATGGACTTCTTTAAGAGTCTAAATATTTCTGTATTGTAGATGGGATACCGGGAGCAATATAATTCTGCACTAATCGTGTTAATCATATTCCTCATTCTGCAAGGTTCACCTCTTTGTTTACATTATGCTCAAAATGGGGTGTGCAAGTTTGGGCCATCATGCAAGTTCGATCATCCCATGGGAACACTAAGTTATAGCCCATCTGCATCTTCATTATCTGATATGCCAGTTGTACCTTACCCTGTCGGTTCTTACATCGGAGTGAATACTTCAGCACCCGCTTTTGCAGCACAATATCGTCCTTTGACACCCTCTCATGTGGCTCTTAGATACATTCATGAAGCCTTAAAGTGCAACCAAAGATTGCTAGGAGTTGATCATATACAGGTTTCTGTTCGATTTATACTCAAGTTGCTAATTCTTAGCCAAACATTAAAGGTAGCAGTTGCAGTTCAGTTGCTTATCATTGGGTTCATCAACTTATTCTAAATCTCTAACAAGTAATAATGAATATATGAGCTTAGAATGAGAAGGGTTCAATGGACCAAATGGGTTAAAAGTTGCCTTAGTGTATTATAATGCATCTAAGCTTTTATATTTTTTATCCTAAAATAATAGTTTTATCAAGTTAAACGAATATTAAGCTGACAAAACTGAATGGCCAAGAAACAGAAGCGACCACCCTTTCAGCTGCAATCCAACCAGGTGCATGTTTCAGTTTAGTCTGAATAACAGACTTCAGCAACAATCTCGCTTTTTTAATATCTGATATCTCAGCATCATTACTAATATTCATAGTCTGCAAATCAATCAAACACCCTTTAGGATCAACAATTGTTGAATCAGAAACAGGATCCAAAACCCTAACCAACTTATAAACCATAACAGTTCCTCGACGCAACCTTTATATCAGATGATAATAATGTACTTAGCGGTTGGTTCGGTTCAAAGTATGTCAATTATTAGTACATGTAGCAACTGGTCGGGGTGGATTTGGTTTAAGAAAAAAAATAATATTAGTTTCAGTCTTGAATTCGTAGATAAATAACTGATATGTTAAATATGGGTTAAAATGGGTTGAGGTTTGACCCGTTTTCTTTCTTAGTTTTAAGATATGATTTCATGGTATTTTTCAGCCAGCGGTGGTATATGCTTTTTAGATGGTGATATGCAATGGTACATAGATTAATGTTACTATAGTCTATTTCAACAACTAATCTGCTATGATAGGTAAGAGTATGGATACTTTGTTTAGTTAAGACTATGCATTGAGTTTTGGATCGTGATTAAAATGGTATTCAACCTTAAATCGGACTAACTAAACCAGGTAGGACTTACCTATAGTCCTATAATCATAACCATAATTGACTGGATTGAAATGAATCATGTAACTTACCTGTAAAGAAGCTAGATAATTAAATATCTTCACATTCATCAAGATCACTTTACAGTTTCAAGATTTAGAATAAGTAGGTACTCTTTATAAGTTTAGACTAATTTCAGGCTCATTATTTGTCGGGTGCAAAATGTTAGAAATGGAATTAATTAAGGGAGGTATTAGTAGCTCATTCTAAGCTTACATGTGTCTATTTTGAGGTTTAGTAACTTGGATACTCTATAGGTGTTAACTTTAAGCCAATTTTATTCGAGTGGTTGGACATGAGTAGTGACAGTTTTGCATGCATAGTTGACCCATGACATCTATCAACCCATACAATATAATATTATTAGATTAGATTCGTAGACGGATATAGTTTTAAGACTTTTTCTTCTCTTTATGAATATATGCTTTTTAAGACTACTAAACCTATAATGTCTGGCGGTGGCTACATTATTGTGGTAAAACAATCGCCTAAAATGATTAATTAGTCTTTCAGTGTGCTAACGCTTTAACGATCTGAATTTGGCTGACATTCTTATTTAGAAATGTGTATGGCTCACTATGGAAATGGCTTCTGGTTTCCCATCAAAGAGGACATTAAGTGATCTCATACTGGTGTTCCCGATGCTGTATGGACTATCTGACACGATAAAGTGTCATATTTCCACTGTACTTATATCATGTGTGACTAATATGTTTAGGATGTTCTCTTTTCTCTCCTTTTAGGTATTGATTTCCTGGATTTGGAGTAATAATTGGAAGCCTATCATTTCATGAAATATTTCAAAAGTTATAGCTATAATAGAATATTAGTATCTTTGTACAAGGATGATCTAGGTGGCTTAACGGGTGGTTCGTAACAGGTCAATACAGGCTGCTTCGCCTACGGGTTAAAATGGGTCATGTTGAGCGGAAAATCTTTTCATTAAAAAAAATTCCGAGCAAACAAGATGCCAGGTTTACTTACAAAAATTAAAATTTGCAAATAATAGTATGATTCAGTGTATGAAATGTGTAAGATATTCAAAGAGGCATTGTAGGATTGAAAAAAGCAAGAAAGCATGATCAACTATGGAACCAGTAAACTCGACCAATAGGAATGGCGACTCTCTCTTGGTCTGGCCGTTGTCCAACACTTTTAATGACAGTTGGTGGAATACTTCTTCCAGATGCACCAAACAGCTTAATTGAACAAGGATCAAAAGAAAAAGGAAGGAAAGTTCTAGAAAGAATTTGAAATACTCTAAATGTAGATGCTGAATTTGCAGACATGGTTGACGCGAGTGAGTTAGCTAACTCGATCAAGCATCCTTTTAGAAATATTCTGAAAAGGAATAACAGACGACAATTATTTATGGCGATTATTATGCCAACGTTTCAGATCCTTACTGGGATTAATATCTCCTGCCTACCAAGATATCACCACATGTGATGCAATAAAACTTGCTAAGGAAGTGCATGTGTCAGGTATTTTTACTTAGCTATTCGCATAATTCCATTTTTTATTCATATCAGCATCTTCTTATATCTTCATTATGCTGATGATCAGGCATCAAATTGATGCTGAAAATGGGATGGCGGCATGGTCAGTCGATACAAAACTCAAAAACTAATGCACATTATGCTATGTTCTTCAACTGTCAGTAGCATATCATATACAAACCTCCTTGAAACAATGGATAAATTTGTCTTCTTCACAAAAGATATCGTGGCCTTAGATTGGAATCAATGGATCACAACCATTTAATAAGTCAAAACTGATGGAGTTAATGGGTCGAGTTTGGCAAAACGAAAGCCGGGTAGGCCCCCTAAGCTTAGTCTGGTACCTTGTGGGTCAGGTTTACATAATGTGCAAGTAATGCATGATGCTAATGTGCAACTGTCGTATCCGTTTAACGGTCACGGTGTTCAGGGACAGGGATAGGGGGAGGAGGTGAAGGGGACGTTACTTCTGCTCCAATCTATCCTCAGTCATTAGTGCAACCGAACAAGACAACGGGTGAGTACTTTTCAGGTAAGATTGCTTCTTTTGCTTCGTGCATATTTCCAAACAACTAATATGATGTCATGGCAGAACATAGATATAGTGTGCCCACTCTTTTGTGAATCAAAAAGCCACGTCTAAAATATTACCTAATCTCACATGCGCTGCACATTTAGTCAACTGGAGGTTCTGCAAGAGTATTATTGTCTGAAAATTAATGCTATGACGTTTTTTTTGAGGATGCGAAAATGCCACTATTATTTTGTGACAATTTTTTAGAGTGAAAGGTAGTAGTACTTGTGTTAGAAGTTTTCATGGTCTAGATCTATTGTTTACTTTCATAGTTTTAAATTTTCAAAGTATAATAATTTAGTTCTTTAGTTAAATATTTGTCGGTGTTGTGATAACGTTATGATCCTGCTGCAGTCATTGCTGAGAGGTAGATTTCTGTGGAACCAAAGATTTGTGCAAGATAAAAAGTCTACATCTGTTGCAGCAAGTGAGTTGGGGCTTTTGAGGAAAACCCACACGGTTTCTGATTTGAGGTGTGTTGTCTTTTCAATATCTATTACACATCTGGCTGAATTGCAAAGAATAGTCTTCCCTGGCTTGCCAGTGAAGCATGTCTTTAACGGTGTATGAGGAATTAAACTTTTTTGGGCTGTTATGCTTTTGCTTTAAAATGGCCTATTCTTTTAGTTGGCATGTTATGACCCTTATGTTCTATTTGTATACTTTTACAATGCATGTGCCTGTGAAGAATGACCGAATTAACTCTTTTATGGGCTTTACTTTATCTTTACGATTTACCCATACTCTCTTCATTAATAGTCATTTATCAGTGTGGACCATTGGTCTGTACTTTGTATATTTGGGTTTTCTACTCTTTTATCTTACTAAACCTGGGGGAAGTCAAAGTGGGATCACTGTTGTGGACAAGTCCTGCATGTGGGCTTAAGTGCAAATGGGAAGAGACATGTGCTAATACCGAGTTATATTTTGTGGGGTTGGTTGTCAAAACCAATGGGTCATCTAGTCTTAAGTAACCTTAGGATCATATGGTACTGATTGCCTTAGCTACATTACTTAGCCTGGGACCATTCATGTCACATATGCCTAACATAAATATTGAGGATCATGATCATTGAATCCATTGTACATAGGATCTTTAGATTTACAATGTTGTCCTTTTGGTATGTTTATTATATTTTTACAAACTTCTATTTGGAGAAGAGTAAATATATGCTCTTAAAGCTACTTTTAAACTTATTAAAATTCTAAGACGTGATTAGTGGAAAACAACAACGCATATTAGCTAACATGTCTCTTACAGCAAATGCACTGTGTTTTTATGTTGGTGCTCACTGATTTGCCCTTAGGAGGATGTTTTATTTGATATAAGAAGTCACTCATTTAAAAGTCCTATTGAGTGTGTGTGTGTGTGTGTTTATTTATTTATTTATTTTTAATTAATTATATTTTCATAATTTTGTGAAGTTTGTGGTTAAATATAGCTTCTCTTACATATAAGCACTACGATCTCTTGCAACCAGTCTGGTCGAAAGTTGCTATTGCATATACCCTTTTAGATCCATTTAATCGTTTTTCCTGGAATTTTAATCATGACGGTTACAACATTATGTACTCAACTCTTATGGGGGGAAGTTATTCAATGTGCGATTTTATTATGACAACAGATGAGGCTAATTCTGCAGTTCACGAGGAACCCACTGCATATGATGTTAGGTTCCTGTATATATTGTTGAAATCTCACCTCAACACATAAGAGGTAGCCTATGATCCGTGAACCAGGTCTGTCATGGCGCATTTTTTATCTTTGGAATATATGATCAGTTATCTATTGTATTCCTGTGAAATGGTGTACAACCAAACTTACGCAGAATCCAAACTTAGAATATGCTCCAAGTAGAAAGGGAGATGCCCTGGAGAGAGCTACTTATATAGTCCAACCAAGATTAGTGGTTGATGCTAAAGAAAAGGTCAGAAAAACGTAAGATTAAACTTATGCAGAATCCAAACTTGGAGCATAATTTACTGTAGTAGAGAAGGCTGTTGCATAGGCTTGACAATTGACTTTAAAATGACAGTGTGTTGGACAAAAAACCTTTGAACCACGAGTATAGTTATGTAGATCATACAAACCTATGTTTTTGTAAGTCATTTATAAATTTTTAAAGACCAGAATACATATGCTACTAATCACGTAGGGAAAACAAGATCTAACTTTGTCACTTAAATATTGGTATCTAATTACAACTGTTATTAGAAAATGGGAATGTCTAACCAGTGTCCTAAGGGCATTGGTTAGGATTTGTCTTTTTGTGGTTTTTAATAACTATTTATGTAGGTCCCCGTCTAAATATGCATATTTGTTTCAACTACAAGGACCATTTATGTAATTAAAAATCACAAGAAGACAAATCTTAACCAATGCCCTTAGGGCATTGGTGCATTGGTTAGGTAGAAAATAATGATGTTAGAGATTGTGTACAAGCCTTTAAAAACAATAAATATAATGAAACTATAGTGAAACTTAGGTACATTGATTGTGTGAATGTTAAGTATGAATGATAAGACTTTGAAATGATTGGTTAATAGTTTAAAAAGTTACACTATATGAATGTTAAAGTATAGTAAAAGCCATTTAATACGTGAAATTGCATTTTCATGTTACACTATGCTCCTATCAATACTCTTATATGATATTGTTTTTTCTCCAATTTAGGTATCTCTATCGAGTATTGAAGCTGATGATGAAGCCAAGTATAAGCCAAACCTGATCTATTTCCCCGTGTTTCTGTTTGCTCTTGCTGCATTCTTTTTGAACTTTCTGAATTAGTAGTGGTCACATGTTCACTGTAAACATATCAAACTTTAGGCACTTCAAGATTAACATAAGTGATTTCCCAAATCTGGGTGTTAAGCACGGAGTCCCAAAATTTATTACAAATAAACTTTTGCTAAATGTGATGAACAAAGATGTTGATAATTATATTTTTGGCAACAAAAGGTACATTCATGATTTTATGATCTACACATGAATAATACAAATATGTCCACGCAATCCTCAGTTGTCTTTCGCTGGAATCTCTATTGGTTACTTTTGGTTTTTGTTTCTTCTTGCCGGCAGGGCGTTGATTGTAAGTTAGATATATATCATATATACATATGTATACAATAATTTAAAAAATATTTACAATTTTTATAAATATTGTTTGACAATTCTAAAAAATGTATTTCAGTTAACAAAAAACAACAAACAAATAAGTATAAGTCATGCCCGCTCATTGGGCGGGCTTCGCAAACTAGTGTATATATATATATATATATATATAGAATCTAGATCAAATAAGATCAAGCTTAAAGTTGTTAAAATGAGATCCAACTAAAATTTGACAAACGACACTCTCCTTACAACAAAATTTAATTTTTTATTAACTACAACTAAAATTGTTAAAGTTTCGATAGATTTCTTTTTAAAATTTACGAAACCTAAGTGATACACTTTGATTAGAAGGGTAATGTGTATCAGGTTTTTGTATGTGTATCAGGTTTTGGAATATTTATTAGTGTAATGTGTATCAGGTGTATCACTAATCAAAACTCATGTATCATTTGGTTATTAGTTGATAAAATGTTCATTTGTATAAAAATATTATTTTTATGTGTATTATTGCTAAAATTGTTATTTATAAATGTTTTAAAGGTTTTTTAGACTTGATCTTATTTTTACAACTTTAAGATTGATCTCACGTTAACTCTCCCCTATATATATATATATATATATATATATATATATATGTATATATATATATATATATATATATATATATATATATATATATATATATATATATATAAAATTATAAGATTTTAATTATATATATAACAGCAATCCGGTAAAATGCATGTGGGATCTAAAATACTCAATAACACCATCATTTTCACAAGATCACAACGGGGAACATTTCACTTATGCATAAGTGAGGATCTTTGATAAATATCAAACTAAGACAATGTAGCACATAAATTAACTTAAAACGTTAAGCACGCACACACCCTATTGAATTGGACAATTCAATGATCTATTGAATAAGAATATTCAATGCTCTATTATTTTGGTCGCGAACCAAAATGTTTATCATATTCTGAGACTCGCCATCTCATCATTTTTAGGTTTTGGTTTGGAACCTCCGCTACATTGTGCTTGATCTATTTGTGCTTGTTCATTATCATCAAGGTGAGTTCATAGCCTCGCTTTTACTTTTATTTGCAAACCCCGCGAGGGAGATACATGCTCTAAACTAGAACACAAGGTTTTTCATAAATGTTCGCTTCTTGATTATTGGTACTACCTAAGTATTTAGCCATAAGTCCCTGTATCATGAACCATTAGTCACCGCGAGTGAACGCGGATATCGTGAATAGTACTATGGGGAGTAACGACCCCGTCTTGGTTATAGGAAATAACCGGGGTGCACCATATTTGAATTGCATTAGGTAATTGGCTATTACCTCCTTTGGGGCAAAACTTACGTACACCAGTAATTCGGTGTATGCAGTTGAGTCTTGGTTGCATGAGCTTAGCGCATAATAATCTGTGATTTTCTTTATGATATTGTTAGTTTACAATTATCATGCTCATATTCTTGTGTTTAACTATTATTTAAACCTATGGATTTCACTCAACATTATTGTTGACCTTTTAGTATTTCGAGCTCGCTTATATATATAAAGCTCGAGCTCTGCTCGAGCTCGCTTCGAGCCTTATACTTTGAGCTCGAGCTCGCTCGTGAAAATTTTCACAAGCTCGAGCTCGCTCGACTAATTTTATGATGTTTTGATTAATTACATAAAGCTCGAGCTCGTTTACTACTTTTAAGCTCGTTTATACGTAAAGACGATATATACACGATATATTCTAGGGCTCGCTTAGGCTCGCGAGCCTACTCGAAGCTTTCATGAGTCGCTCGAGCTCGATTATTAAATGAGCCCAAAATTAGCTCGAGCTCGCTCGAGATCGAGCTTTTATCGATCCGATCCCCGTTTACACCCCTACTTTTTAGCATGTTATCTCAGGTAATCAGTGAAGATTATGTCCAAGGCATGGAGTGAGGCATACAAAGACCTTTCTTGTGGTGTAAACATAAAGTTGTCATTTCTTTCAAACTCATGCTCCTTAGTTTGGAAAAACGCTTGAACAATTTGTAATGTTTTGTAACAACATGAGTTTTCGATGAATGATAAATATTTTTAATAAAACGCCTCTTTCGAGTCGTTTTCTATGATTTTTGACTATGATCTCCATTCGAGTAACACCCCGATTAGTCTTCCGCTGTCATTATGATCTCGGGGGTGTTACAAATTGGCATCAGAGCCAAGGTTATGGAGAACCAAAGAGTTTTTCAAAAACATTTGGACGATAACCGTACTTTTAAAACGGGACTATTTTACACCATTGCCATATGCCCTTCCATGACCTCTCTATGCATTAGGATTAATGCATTACTAGATCATAAGTAAATTGCATTTGTTTTACTTAGGCATTGAGATTTGCTTGGAAGATGAGCGCAACCAACTAAAATCTTGTTAATAATATTATTTGGCATTTTACTTACATTATTATTTTATAGGTTGTTACAGTACCATGTCTGCTTCCCACCCGGTTGTTCTGTCCTCAAACACTGAGATGGAAGATACTATGTCCTCTACGACTTTCAATATGCCAGTTCATCCCAGTCCAGCCATACTAGCCACTGTTTCGGACGAGACCGAACCTTTTGACGAAGGCGAGGTTGCCCGAACTCCTACCATTCCAGCTATGACTGCTCGCTCTCAAGAGCGTATTGCTTTTGCTTCCATGACACTCGATCAGTATTATGAGTCACAGCACTGGCTACCTGCTTCAGATGTCGCAGTGGATGATGGATCATCCAAGTCATCCAAGATCACTGCTTCTGTCTCATCGGACACTTCTGTATCATCTTCATTACTGATCCATCGTCGCCGACGTAGAGTCCGAGTCCTGAAGCCATATGAGTCTGAGCTATTCGGAGCGCCTTACATACTGCATCCTAAGGGCACAATCTTCAAACACACGGCTAGGAAGCGTGTGTGAGCCATCACCATGACCCATGTGACACCATCAGCTCAGTCACCACCTGCTCAGTCATCATCAGCTTCACCCACTGTTCCACCTACTGCTACTTCACCACCACCGCCACCTACTGTATTCTACCATAAGACCACTACTGTTCCTGCTTCATCACCTCATGTAGCATCACCACCATTGGATACTTTCGGTGAGCCACCTTTTCCACTTAATGTTAGATGCTATTCTCCATCACCGATTGATCCTTACATACCTGTTAATGTGGACGTCCAGCCTGGACCTAGAAAGAGGGTCGGCGCAAGACGATGGTCATTCTTGTTACCTCTACTTCATCGTTGAAGAGACGGGGAGGGAGCACCGAGTCCCTTCGAGCTTAGGGAGAGCTCGACGACTGCACTAGCTCCAGTTCTGCCAGTCACCGGAGAGCCTGTATACCATACTATTCCTCTTTTAGTAGCTAGACTCGTTAAACACGAGGACCAGCTGAATGAGCTCCTTGTACATTATGATGAGATTCCGTTAGTTAGGATAGAGAGCTTGGAGGAAGAGGTCGAAAACCTCGTGATTGGTTGTTATTCCATTGAGATTGTATTTGACATGATGAGCGCCCAGATTGTGGAGGCGAGAGATGCCGTGACCAGATTGACCTAGAGGCTTGAGATTACTGTTCGAGATGCCAGTACTTTGAGAGACACTGATTTAGGCCGAGAGAGAGTCTTACATCACGAGCTTGCATCTGCTCATGCTCACACCACCATACTAGAGAAGAGGATTGATGACCTCGAGGCGAGAGATTGAGCACGTGAGCAGCAGATCTGAGATTTGACAGCTATGGTTGAGGAGATTCGCCGCCGTCATGAGGACGCATCGGGCGATGCATATGTCCTAGTCATCATTATTGTAGTATGTATCATAAAGCCTCCATATTAGGCATTAAGGCTTTTGTCCTTTTGGTTTGTAACTATGGAACAAGAATATTGATGTTGTAACCTATGGTTGTGAACAAATACTATGTATCGATGTATTCTATGCTATCTATGGTTGGATTTCTATATTCTTGTGTTGTGATATTATTATTCATCAGTCATATATGCCGAACAGATCATTATGTTCTTATATATGTTATGCTTTTGTTGAGATAAATCATGATTCACTTATTCCTGTTTATGACGATATGATTTCATTGATTTAAAGTGATGATCTTGACTATTATGATATTTATAATATGTAATCACTTTTATTATCGTCGATGATTCTTAATCTTGGTGTTTATTTCTTGGAAATTTTAGAAAAATGGTTAAGAAGAAAGCTACCTCATCCACCATCACTCCAACTGTTGTCTGAAAAATGGTCGCCGATAGCGTTAGCGCTGCCATCGCTAAGCATGCCGCTGACACTGCTAGAGCCAAAGCTGAACGCATTGCCAAAGCTGAACGCATTGCCAAAGCTGAACGAATTGCCCAAGAGGCACGTGAAGCTGAAGCTGCCGCAAGAGAAGCTGAGATTACAAGAGAATCTGAGATTGAAAGAGAAGTTGAGATTGCGAGAGAAGCTGAGATTACTCGAGAAGCGGAGATCTCTCGGAGCGAGTGTGTTGCCCAAGCGACGTGAACGCTCGTCTTCTTTGAAGCAACTCGTGTCGCGCAGGTGTGAAATGGCAAACTCAATTGAAACCAACACTCCAACCAATCAAAGTGAGTCTTCCGTAGCTCGTAAGTGTAGCTACAAGAATTCATGAAGCGCAAGCCAACATTCTTGAAAGGAGAAGGTGCTATTGGTCTACTTGGTATGAGAGAAGAGATTGTGTTTCTACTAAGTGACGCATGATTGCAAGGCCAAGTTTGCAACTGGAACTTTTCTAGAAGATGCGTTATCTTAGTGGAAAGCTCATGCCCAACCAATCGGAATGGAAGAAGCTTGTAGGATTTCATGGTCAGATCTGAAACAACTGTTCATGAAATAGTACTGCACAAGAACTGAGATAAAGAAGCTAGAAGATGAGTATTACCATTTGGCTGCTAAAGGTAATGATCTCAAGACATACTTCAAGAGATTCCACGAACTGAGAGCTCTGTGTCCTCATATGTTCCCTACCAATGAAAAGCTTTTGGAAGCTTTGATCGGAGGTTTACCTTGAAGTATTGAAGGAGATGTCATCACTTCTAACCCAAAGACTGTTGAGGAAGTTGTCACTGTATCCCACCGCCTTATGAAGCTAATACTAAAGCTTGCAAATGCACAAGGCTAAGAGTGATAACAAAAGGAAGCTTGATGATCGGAAAAGCTTGAATTTCAACCACCACCAATCCAACAAAAACAACAATCGGAACAACAACAACCAGTATCACCACAACAGAAACCAGCGTCACAATCGGCAAAACCGAAGACAAGAAGCTGCAAGGGCTTATGCTGTACCAACTGTCAAAAAAGGATATTTCAGACCACATCCCCAGCGCAATAGATGTTTGATGCACCATTCTGGACCCTGCACTGTGAAGTGTGGCAAGTGCAACAAGATAGGTCATCAGGGTAAGCATTTCCGAAACCCTGGAGGTGGAAACACCATGGCAAACATGAGTTGTTATGGATGTGGAGAGAAGGGTCATTTCAAGAGTCAATGCCCGAAGGTGAATGCCGCTCAACAGAACAATGCGCGTGCAAGGGCGTACGTGCTAGGAGATGGAGACGTTTCATTGAACCCTGATGTTGTAACGGGTACATATTCTCTTAACAATCATTTTGGAAAAATCTTGTTTGGCTCTGGAGCCGATAAGAGTTTTGTATCTACTACCTTTGCACCATTACTTGAAATTTCTCCAATTACCTTAGATACAACTTATGAGATAGAACTAGCTGATGGAAAGATAATAGGAACCAACACCATAATCCGTAATTGCCCTATTCTTTTACAACACCACTCGTTCCTTATAGATCTATTGCCAATCATGCTTGGAAGTTTTTACGTCGTAATTGGCATGGATTGGTTATCTAAACACCGCGCTAGGACTGTTTGCGATGAGAAAACCGTTCATATCCCAATCAACGGTGAAACCTTAGTTATCCAAGGAGACCAAAGTAGAAAGTACTTAAGTATCATATACTTTATCGACTTCGCACAGGATATGATACTTAAGAACTTTCTACTTTCTTCTCCTTGGATAACTAAGGTTTCACCGTTGATTGGAATATGAACGGTTTTCTAGTCGCAAACAATCCTAGCACGGTGTTTAGACAACCAATCATTGCCAATTATGATGTTAAAACTTCCAAGCTTGATTGGCAATAGATCTATAAGGAACGAGTGGTCTTGTAAAAGAATAGGGAAATTACGTATTATGGTGTTGGTTCCTATTATCTTTCCATCGGCTAGTTCTATCTCATAAGTTGTATCTAAGGTAATTGGAGAAATTTCAAGTAATGGTGCAAAGGTAGTAGATACAAAACTCTTATCGGCTCCAGAGTCAAACAAGATTTTTCCAGAATGATTGTTAAGAGAATACGTACTCGTCACAACATCAGGGTTCAACAACACGTCTCCATCTCCTAGTACGTACGCCCTTGCACGCGCATTGTTCTGTTGAGCGGCATTCACCTTCGGGCATTGACTCTTGAAATGACCCTTCTCTCCACATCCATAAAAACTCATGTTTGCCATGGTCTTTCCACTTCCAGGGTTTCGGCAATGCTTACCCTGATGACCTATCTTGTTGCACTTGTCACACTTCACAGTGCAGGGTCCAGAATGGTGCATCAAACATCTATTGCACAGGGAATGTGGTCCAACATATCTTTTTCCGGCAGTTGGTGCAGCATAAACCCTTACGGCTTCTTGTCTTCGGTTTTGCCGGTTGTGGCGCTGGTTTCTGTTGTGGTGATACTGGTTGTTGTTCTGATTTTTGTTGTCGTTGGATTGGTGGTGGTTGGAATTCGAGCTTTTCCGATCATCAAGCTTCCTTTTGTTATCACTTGAGCCTTGTACATTTGCAAGCTTTAGTATTGGTATCATAAGGCGGTGGGATACAGTGACAACTTCCTCAACAGTCTTTGGGTTAGAAGCAATGACATCTCCTTCAATACTCCGAGGTAAACCTCCGATCAAAACTTCCAAAAGCTTTTCATTGGTAGGGAACAGATGAGGACACAGAGCTCTCAGCTAGTGGAATCTCTTTAAGTATGTCTTGAGATCATTACCTTTAGCAGCCAAATGGTAATACTCATCTTCTAGCTTCTTTATCTCAGTTCTTGTGCAGTACTGTTTCATGAACAGTTGTTTCAGATCTGACCATGAAATCCTACAAGATTCTTCCATTCTGATTGGTTGGGCATGATCTTTCCACCAAGATAACGCATCTTCTAACAAAGTTCCAGTTGCAAACTTGACCTTGCAATCATCTGTGCAGTCACTTAGTAGAAACACAGTCTCGGTTCTCTCAAACCAATGAAGTAGACCAATAGCACCTTCTGTGCCTTTCAAGAATGTTGGCTTGCAGTTCATGAATTCCTTGTAGCTACACTTACGAGCTACGGAAGACTCACTTTGATTGGTTGGAGTGTTGGTTTCATTTGAGTTTGCCATTTCAATAATATGTGCCGCGCACGAAGTTGCTTCAGAAGACGAAGCATTTCACTTCACGTGCTGCTTGGGCAACACGCTTAGCTTCAGCTTCTCGAGCGATCTCCGCTTCTCCAGCAATCTCAGCTTCTCTCGCAATCTCAGCTTCTCTTGCAATCTCAGCTTCTTTTGCAATCTTAGCTTCTCTTGCGGTAGCTTCAGCTTCACGTGCCTCTTGGGCAATTCGTTCAGCTTCAGCAATGCGTTCAGCTTCGGCTCTAGCAGTGTCAGCGACATGCCTAGCGATGGCAGCGCTAACGCTATCAGCGACCATTTTTCGGACAGCAGTTGGAGTGATGGTGGATGAGGTAGCTTTCTTCTTGAGCATTGTACTAAAATTTCCAAGAAATAAACACTAAGATTAAGAATATTTGATAAGGTTTTAAAATGTACCTTTTTGAGGGGTCGTTTAAGCCCTTATTTGATCACTTTTGTATCCGTTATTACTTAATATCATTCCTTTTCACTTTTTAGGTCTCTTGAAGGCAAATTGCTGGAATGGCACTTATTTTGACGAAAAGGCTCGGATATATGAAGAAAATGGCCAAAGTCAAGAACCAAGCCACTCAGATTGCTGAAATACAAGGGGACGGCGTCAGGTTCTACAGGTGACGACGTCAGGTGTTATCTGTGATGCCGTCGCATAACTTTTGTGACGGCTCAGTAGCCAAATTGCTCATTTACAAGTGACGGCTTCAGGTTTTAAAAGAGTAGGGCGTCACAACTCAGACGCCCTAGATTTGATCCAGACGGCGTCAGAAGATGAAGCCGACGGCGTCACAGCCATAAGGTGACGCGTCACAAGTGCAACATGCGCGCGAAGTACATCGTTTTGGCCATAAATTTTGCATACGAACTCGGATTTAGGTGATTCAAAATCCTACGCGACCGGAACGAGAAAATCTACAGTTTGGTGAAAAAATGGTCATGACGCCGTCACTCTATAAGTGTGACGCCATCACCCTTTGCCGACAGAAAATCTGCCTATAAATAGAACATTATAACTTCACTTTTTGTAGGCTCTAAACCCTAACTCCGATTCCAGGGTTTAGATAAGTGTTTTTCTAGCAACTTTGAAGGTTTCAATCACTCCAAAAACATCTTGTAATGGTTTGTTGATTATATCTTAATCCATATATTCAATTTATCATTATGTCTATCCTATGTTTGATTGATTGTGTGTATGCTTGCATGTTCTCCATGTCCGGCTAATTTACTTGTGTGTTTGCTTAGGGAATATGAAACTTAACTATTGAATATTGATTGGTTGTCTCTTATCTTAATTGTTAATGATCTAGTAATGCGATAGGTCATTCGTTGTGTAGTTAATGCTTGATTAATCTTTGTGAACCTTGGACTATAACACTTAGAGTAGTTGTAGGCTAAATCATCCAAAGAGTGCCTTAGAGTTAGAGTTTATAATTCCTAGAGGTTTTTGTAGACGAGACCCTTTGGTAAGTTCAAAGAGTTAGGGACAAACGCATACCCTACGACCTTAGACACACAACGCGATTAAGAATAAGGACGTGACAATTCAACCATCAATAGGAAATAATTAAGGAGTAATAAAACCTAAGTAAACACATCTTTAAATCATCATACGAGCACACAAAAACAGACATAGACTACCCTTAGATTAGTTAATTAGATAAGTAGAGTAATCGGTAGAAATACCAACCCCCAAATCCAAACCCCGAGATTCGTACCTTTCCATTTCATAAAATATAAAATTACAAAAATAATCATCCCTCACCTTTAGACTTAAATCGACATACACTTCAAAATTTAACGACACTATTCCCTAGAGAACGATATCAATACCCGTGGCTTACCCTGATACTACACTACAACCGATTAGGTTCATTTGCCTAGGGTGTTATAAAACTTGCTCAAGAAAAGGAAGTTCCTTTGACCTAACGACGCGTGTAGCGTTATCAAGTTTTTGGCCGGGGAATAGTTATTGTTTAGGCTTGATTTATATCTTGTTTAGGTCTACTCACAAGATTCCTATCTAGTGAGATTTTTTCTTTTTATTAGTTTCCTTGTAGTCTACCTCCCTTCTTTGTGTTTGTGTTCGTAAAACCCTTTTCATTTGTCGCTATGGCAAGTGAAATTGCATTTGAATCATTAACAAATGAGGAACAATTGAATTTCGCAGATTGGATTCGTTTTTATTGTTCTAATGAATTTTTGAGTAAACTTAGAGATATCCAAAAGGATACGGGTGTAAGGTTGGATGGGTTTGATAAATTTTGTGCTTGTGTGGCTTCTATTCAACGAACATTGTTAGAATCAACTCCTTTTAGTGAGACCCTCTGGAAAAAATTTGAGAAAAGCCTCCTAAGTATAAACCGTCAGTTGTCACAACTTGAGGAAATGGATAAGGAGGATTTATCTAACCTTAGGCATCATGATCAAAAAGACCTAGTTTTTAAGAACATGGAACCTAAACCCAAACAAGATTGTGAGATGGTTGAAGCTAAAATACCTAGTTGCATGTGTGGGATAGATTTCAAAACATATGACACACGTGAGGAATCCTTTAGGCAAATAGAACATAGTGGTCAAGTTTTTGAGAACAATTCTTATGAATCGGACCAAGAATTTGAAATGGCCAAAGAAGGATTTGAGATGCTTAGGAGTGTATTTGGGTCAGATCTTACTAAAACACATGATGAACATTTAGGAGATCTAGATATAATGGAGAATGAGGTGGAAACTCCAAGCCCACAAGCTCTACCATCACTTGAATAGCACGCATCGCCTATAACTTACCCGGAAGAAGTAGAAGAGACTATAGGAACCCCGATTGATATAGAACATTTGGACCAAATTCCACTAGAGAATGTAGGTTTAGATGCTTGTCGTCAGGACCTCTCTCTTAGTCTTAGGGAAGTTCCTGATTTTGATGAACCGGAGCCTCAACCAAAAACTTTACCCAATTTTCCGTCTTTAGATGTGAATCTTGGAATTGAATTAGGCCCCAATCCACCCATCAAAATAAATAAACCGGGTAGTTGCTTGATAAAGGTGGTAGACTCTAGGCCATGTAGAGTGGAAGCTAATATAGGAGTAACCCATGACCTTACACAGTTATATTACCCATTCATGGTTGATAATAAGAAACATTATGGGTTTAAACCGGGTTTATTAGGTCAAGATGGATACTTTACTAAGAATCTTTTGAAGTTGATAGAAGATGATCCATTTTTAGGAGAGAGATTTGATTCACCCGCTACACGAATAGAATTAGGTAAGGTTATAATGAATGGAGCACACTCCTTTGAGCATATAAATCACCCATCACCCTCTCCTCACGTAGCAAATTTCCACCCTAAGGGTGTGTATCGCTACTATCACCCGCACTTAAGCTTAAGTATAGGGAAAACCTCCCCTTTATCCATTAAATAAGGGTAGAGTCAAGCTCGTGACTCAAACAAAAACAAGCGCTTCTTGGGAGGCAACCCATGTGTATTTGTTTTTCATTTTCATTTCTCTGTCGTATATCTTTTATTAATTGTTTATTCTCATGTTTGAATTTGTAAAAATGCTTTATTTTGTCTTTAACCTCTTCTTAATTACATATAAAGGTATTTTACATAAGGGATAAATGTAGGGAGGATTACACACGTTTTCAAAAGAAACGTGAACATGAGAATTTCAATTATTTAAAAGATATACATGTGTGTTTGTTCGAGTCAAATGCTTGTATCGAGTCATAATGGATGTTATTGCAGGAAATTTTTCCAGATTTTAAAGGTAAAAATTTTCCACAATTTTTTCCAGAAAATCGCAGACCAGCTTCTGTCAGGATAACCTGACGGCGTCAGGTCATAACTGGCCGGGAGGAGTAGAAACTTCTTACTACTTTTTCTCGTTTTTTGTGCTACTTATATGTTGGAATCACTCCTAAACAGTATTTCAAGTATTTATATTTCATATGTAATAGGTAGCTTTATTATGGCCTTTATGTTTGTTTAAGGTCAAGCTTATGTAGAAGGCCCATAAGCTTAGGCCCAAGCCCAATAAGGAATAGGGAAGGAGAGGGAGTGTTGCCCTAGCTCCTTGCCTATATAAACCATGTAATAACCTTCATTTGAAGGTTGGTTGTTCAAGTTCTTTTCATTCACGCCTCTCTTTGCCTTAACCGCATTATTATACGTGTGTGTGTGTGTGATAACTTGTTCAATCGCCTCTCTATCTTTCTTATAAGCTTGTGTGGTAAACCTTGTGACCTAACAGTGGTATCAATCGCCAAATAGTTGGGTGTACTCGTTTGTTTTTGAAGTTTTGGTTTTGGGTCTTACGCGTAAAGATAACGCAATCTTTGGTTATCTTAAAAACTCGTTTTTTACACTTTTTAATCCAAGATTCTTGTACTTTCAATGTTTTGAGGTGTTAAAATACTTGTTTTTGGCAAAAAGTTTCAAACTTTACGCGTGGATTTACGCTTTTAAGCTTGTTTTTGTTCGTGGGTGTCGCTTCTACGCGAACCCGCTTAGCAGCTTTTGGTACATCAAAATTCACACTTTTGTGTTCTTTTGGTACTATTGAAGCTATTCCATAACAAAAATCTGGTTTAGAAACACATTTGGGCAAAATCAAAGTTACGAGTAATCCTACGCGTATCAAAACCCTAAAATTACGCGTAAGATTTTTCCTTGGTTTGATCTTCATTTTCCTGGTTTATTCCGTGTTTTCTTACTTGGATAAGTCTGAAAATACGTCGACTTTGGATATCTTTTGCCCTGTGAAGTGTAAAAGATCATTTGGGCAAAACCCTAAAATTACGCATAAGCATAAGCTTACCCGTAGAAATTCTACGCATAAGATTCACTTTACGCGTAAACTTAGGTCTACGGATAAGGTAATCCTACGCCTAACTTTCTACGCCTAACTTTTGTCTACGCATAACTTTAGTGCTTTTATCCTACTTACGCGTAAGCTAAAACCTACGCGTAACTCCTCATTGTTACGCGTAACTTTTGGTGTTTTTACGCATAAGTGCTACTTGGTTCTTGTCTTTTCTACGCCTAAGGACAC
This sequence comes from Chrysanthemum makinoi, assembly GCA_910596185.1. Classification (NCBI taxonomy): domain Eukaryota; kingdom Viridiplantae; phylum Streptophyta; class Magnoliopsida; order Asterales; family Asteraceae; genus Chrysanthemum; species Chrysanthemum makinoi. The sequence continues at coordinate 107,018,117 of OU343220.1, forward strand.
TTCATCAACAAAGGTTCATTCGACTACAAAGATCCATTTTTACCAACACAAGTTTATCAACATGTCACAACCACCATACTCTAACTATTTCCCTTACACTTATCCTCAACAACAACTAAGTCCACAACATCAACAATGGAATCAACAACAAGCAATTTATCAACAACAATTTAATCAACAACATACTCCACAACTTGTTGCAAATCCACAACCTCAAATGGTTCAACCACCACCAAGTCCTCAAGTTCAACCATACACAAATGAATTCAATCAACATCCATCAAGGAACACTATGAAGGAACCCACTTGGTTTGCAAAGATGTGTGAAGCTTTAAGCGGACAACAATCAATTCATGAGGTCGATCACTTGATAGACCTCCAATGCTCACTTCCAGAAACTACGATCAATGGGTGATAAGGTTCTTTAGGTTTTGTGATCTAAAGAAGCCACATGGAAAGTTCTTAAAGAAGGTTATCTTAGAAGGTCCATTTGAGATGCCTACTATCATTGTACCCTGAGATCCAAATGCCATTCCACCAAGAGATGAACAAACAAACATTGCTACTGATGCAGACTTGAATCCTCAAGAACTTCTACACTATGAAGCAGATGAGCTTGCAATGGAATACATCCTCTTAGGATTACCAAACCCAATTCTTCGTATTGTTGATGCTCAAAAATCGCACAAAAATGTGGGATCATATTCGTCTTCTTATGGAAGGATCAGTACTCAATCAAGAAGATTTGGAATCCAAAATTTACTTGGCTTATGAACACTTCATGATTGAACCTCGAGAGACACTAGAGTCTTATCATCACCGATTTTCCGACATCATCAATGATTTGGATAAACACAACATCATCATGCCAAGAATTGCAGTGAATACTAAGTTCCTAAGTAGTCTTGGTCCCGAATGGGAGAAGTATGTCATTTTTCTCCGTCAAGCTAAAAACATGCATCATTCTACCTACGGATTGTTGTACGATTACTTGAAGCCTCATGAAAAGGAAGTTGATAGGAAAGGATTCTCCGTGCTCAAATTGCTCCACCGACACATCCGAAAACTCAACAACTTGCCTTATATGCTCAACAAAATTATTCTCCTCAACCAAAGAACTCAACCAAATGCTTCAAACCCACCAAACGATCAATCACATCAACCTCAACAAAATCAGTTGGTCCCTTACAACAACAATGATCAAGCACTTCATAATGAGGAATCTGATCCGCTCGAAGCATTGCAACAAGGATTTGCTATGATTGCTAATGCTTTTAGCCGTTATACCAACAAATCCAACAACCGTATTCGCTCCTCATCTAATACAAGGAATCAAGCTGTTGTGAACAATGGACGAGTTGAAGTTTAGAATCGTGGTTATGGTCGCCGATGGGCGGTGGTCAAGGGTTCAATGCTATGGGTAGGACTAACAACAGAGCTCAAGTGGTGGAACAGGAAATGCTCAAAATGGGTTGAATGGTCTTCGATGCTACAACTGCAATGAGAAGGGACAACTGGCTAATGCATGCCCAAAGCCAAGGACTAAGGGCAGTGCTTATTTCAAAGAGGCTCTTCTTTTGGCTCTTAAGGATGAAGTTGGTGGAACTCTCACGCACAAAGAACGAGCTTTATGGCAAATGCCGACTCGGATGATGATATGGAGGACTTGCGTGCCAATGCAAGTTATGTTGATGGCTAATATGCAGGAGTTACACATGAGTGACACAGCCCAAGTATGACATCGATGGCTTGTCTCAGTACCAACAAACCATATTTATCTCTCGATCTCATATCTCCGCCAACATCCGAATCCGCAAGGCTCGAATGTTCAAAATGAGTCGTCCACATCTCATTCCGACGATTTTCAACTAGACCCGTAGTTATATTTGACGATCAAGATGACCAAACGGTTTCCCTTGATAATCAAATTGACTCCGTGGTTATACTTGAGGATCTCAGGAATGATCATGTTGTGACTCACATTGAACACGCCGAACTTTTGCCTCATCCGCATTTTGCTCGCTTAATACAAGACCAACAAACCATAGTGGAAGAATGTCGTGCAATTAATCAGGACTTGAAAAGTAAAATGCACTGTTAACAAAGGATTTTGAATGTTTACAAAAGCAACTCAACTTTTTCAAAACTCAAGAAAAACGTGAAAACGGTTTTGAAGCCGCCTTTGCCAAATCTTATCAAAATGAAAAATATTTAGAAAGACAGATGCGTGATCTAGCCGCTTCGAAGAATGCTTTGTTGTCTGAAATAGAACAACTCAAACATGAACATAAAAAGCAAATTAACGCTCTCACCTTGGAAAATCAAAAAGCTAAGGCCGAGTTGTTAACTTGTCAAAAACAGTTCTCTGCATACAAAAAGCATTCAACGAAACGAATAGATGATCATCTTGAAGAAATCATCGGCTTGCAAAACAAACTTAAAGAGTTTAAAACTGTTGTTTACAAACATGGCGAGTCGGTCACAACCATTGAAAAGTTTACTTTAAAACCAAATCCAAATGGATATGGACCGAATCTTGCTGATTACAAACCTAAGCTTTCAACCAAATTATTCAAACCAAATCCTCGAAGTTTCCAAAGGCGTAATATAAAATTGATAATTCTGTTATGAATGTTGTTGAATATCATCGTCAAGAGGAATTAGATGCATAAGACGAGAGTCGATCAAAATTAAAAACTGTTGTTTACAACAAACCTTTTAATTATTCAAAACCGTCACTTTCGTCACACCAACGGATTCTTCTAACACACCAAGAGTTATCATCGTAACACTCGAAGTCTTCTATTGTTAATCCCAAAACAGACTTTGCACAAACTTATGGTCCTTTACCTTCCATTAGTGAAGTAAACTCACAACCTGAAAATCGAAAAATTCTTCGATATTTTGACATTTTCATGGTTGACCTCAAAATTTTACAACATGAGATAGAATATCGATCCGAAATCAAAGTTGAACATTTTCAATCGCCTCTGGCGCGAGAACAAAGAGACATTTTTCCGAAAAATCTTTTACCTAATGTTAAAAACTTGAAAAGTTGTGCAATTGCCTGGGAAAAGGATTTTCATAAAGAACTTGGGTCATGAAAACGCGTTTTGAGAAAACGAAACATCTATTTCAAATACTAAACGTAAAAAGAAACTGTTGAGAAAAGATGTTGATCGACTTATGGAAGATGTTATCTCGTGCGATGTTCAAAATGTTGTGTTATTGAATTCTTTGTCATATGCATTTGATAATATCTCTGCCGATATCGTTGTTTCGTGGTAAATGTTGAGAACACTGATAATGTGCTTCAGATCGAGTCCTTAAAGTTGAAAACAAACGATTGTCAAACGAACTTTCAAATGCAATACGCCGCCTTAATTGGTGTCAAAAAGATATTCATGATCAACAACTTGTTTTTCAACACAAAATCAACCAGCTATGCAAAACCTTTCGATTCTAAAATTGAGCAACCGGATGATCAAAACGTGTCTTTTAAGTGTCAAATCTCAAAATATGAACAAGAACTTGTAAAAGTTAAAAGGAATATGGTGTCATATTTGATTTACTCAAAAAGACTCGTGATGAAGCATCAAATGAACTTGATCATTATCTTGCACACACTAAAGAAGTTATGCATTTTGCTGGAAATGTTCGGTCTGAAAATCAAGATCCGATTCACACTATCATCAAGTTAAGAGGAATGTTAGGAAAGTATGAACAACTTCCGCCAACAATCATTAAGAGATTAGCCCCCGTAACACTTAGTACTCATGCACCTAGAATCTCTACTGCCAAATCACAAGTAGCTGACGTGCTTCCTTCTATCAAACAGAATAGTTGAGCCTTTTCCAAACGTCCGCACTTCACGTTCTAAGAGCACTCAATCAAGAATAGGAAGTTGCGACCTAAGAAAAGATCAATCAAGAATGCTAAAGTAGAAGAACACCCTAGGACTATGAATAAGACTCACGTTGCATCCACTATAGATATTAAGGCCCGCAAATGTAATAGAAATAGTGATGTAACGAATGCTAAACCGTTAAGTACTTTTGATATTCAGTCCGATGCACCTTGTGATATTTGTCGTAAAAGTATGAATTCTGATTGCCATGATAAATGTGTTGCTAAAGCTATCATCTCTCGCTTAAGGAATCCTAAGAACCGGAATACCTCTAGGCCCACTAATCTTTCTAAGTCTTTGCTTGGTAGACCGCCATCTTTAGATTCTAAGAAACGCATTGCTGTCCCCGTAGCTCCAGTTTCACCTCCTAGGAATGTAGTACCACCTAGTGAATTCACTAAGACTAAAGCAAAGAGTAGTTATAGATGGCCGAAATGGATATATAACACACTAGGATTTAAGTGGATACCTAAAGCTATTGATGTTTGTATATCTACTATAATCGCTATGGAACCCTCTAACATTTCGGGTTCCACATCTACTTCTATTCCATCTGTGTCGCCTGTGTAATGCGGTGATACGATCATTCTCTGGATTGTTGATAGCGGATGTTCCCGACACATGACAGCAATCTTAAACTGTTATCAAACTTTATTGCAAAGTTCATTGGCACCGCCGGTTCGAATGATCACTTCGCACCTATCATGGGCTACGGAGACTATGTCAATGGGAACATCGAAATTAGCAGTGTTTACTATGTGGAAGGCCTCGGTCACAACTGCTTTCAAGAGGTCAATTTTGTGATGGAGATTTGGAGGTTGCTTTTCGGGAGAAAACTTGTTTCATTCGTGATCTACAAGGAAATGACCTTATGTCTCGCTCGCGTAATTCTAGTCTCTACACTATCTCTATGCAAGACATGGTTGCTTCCTCTCCCATTTGCTTACTTTCTAAGGCAACATCAACAAAATCCTGGCTATGGCACCGTCGGCTCTCACATCTAAACTTTCAAACCATCACCAACCTTGCTCGACACAAACTAGTTGAAGGACTCCCACGATTCCCGTATTCAAAAGATCACCTTTGCTCAGCTTGTGAACAAGGGAAAAGCACTCGTGCTCATTTTCTTTCAAAGGTGGAACACGCCTCAAAGATGTGCTTCATCTTCTTCACATGGATTTGTGTGGCCCGATGCGCGTGCAAACGATCAATGGCAAACGCTACATCTTAGTAATTGTTGATGACTACTCACGATGGACTTGGGTCTACTTTCTTCGTAGCAAAGACCAAGCTCCACAAATGATCATCACCTTTCTCACAAAAATACAAGTTCACTCGCAACACCGCCGTAATCATCGAATGCATAAAGGAACTGAATTTGTTAACAAAACCCTTCGTGAATTCTATGAGAAAGTGGGAATTCAAAGATCAAACATCTATTGCACGCATACACCGAACAAAACGGAGTTGTTGAAAGACGAAACCAACGCGTTAGTGGAAGCCGCAAGAACAATGTTAATCAATGCTAAACTTCCAGATTACTTATGGGCGTAAGTCGTATCTCGCATGCTATACTCAAAACCGTTCTATGATCACCAAACGCCACAACAAAACACCTCTCGAGCTTGTCCATAACTAAAACCGAATCTAAAACACTTTCATGTATTTGGATCTCTTTGCTATCCGAATAATGATCGTGATGACTTTGGAAAGCTCAAAGCCAAAGCTGACATTGGAGTCTTTATCGGATGTGATAATTCCAAAGGTTTCCGAATCTGGAATCGTCGAACTAAGGAGGTGATGGAAACGATTCATGCTCATTTCGATGAACTCACGGAAATGGCTTCGAGTATAACAGACTTAGAACCCGGTCACAACCGCTTAAACTTCCCTCAAACCCCATCATCAGCTGAAGAAAGCCCTCGGCTTACTCGTCACCAAATGGAAAGGTTATTTGCTCCTGCTCGTGACGATATTGATGAACGTGCTCCGTGTGTATCCGCCAAGCTTCCGCACAACCCGATAATATTCCTATACCCGATACACTGCTACAACAACTATGTTGAAGATGCACCTACACCACTTGACTCCAACACAACAGTTGAACACACCGCTTCCAACAATGATGAACCGGCTGATGATATTCTCAATGAAGTACCCCACCGCAGATTTTGATCCAAATGCGTTCTTCAACCCGCTTGCTAATGAGACCGCCGCACCGGATGTCGCGGAATCTTCAACAAACCATTTGAATCCTCGACCGCACAATGTATACCAACATCAACCCTCCACACATAGATGGACGAAAGACCATCCTCTGGAAAACATTATTGGCAACCCGAATCAACCGGTCGTTACGAGACAACGTCTTCACACGACGGTGAACATTGCATTTATGCACTCACCGTCCGCCAATCAACCTAAAACATCAAAGACGCAATGACAAAAGACACCTGGATTGAATCCATGCAAGAAGAACTCAACCAATTCAAACGCCTTGAAGTATGGGAATTGGTTGAAAGACCAACAGGAGTCTACGCCATTGGTCTAAAATGGATTTGGAAAAACAAATTGATCTTTGAAGGGAACGTCATCCGAAACAAGTCACGCCTAGTTGCTAAGGGTTATCGCCGAAGAGGGAATAGACTTTGAAGAATCTTTTGCTCCGGTTGCTCGTCTTGAGGTCGTTCGATATTTCTCGCGTTCGCAGCTCATATGAATATGACGGTCTATCCGATGGATGTCAAAACTGCGTTTCTCAATGGACAACTTAAAGAAACGGTTTATGTCAGCCAACAAAATGGATTCGTTGATCCCGAAGTTCCCGAACCATGTTTACAAACTGAACAAAGCTCTTTATGGTCTCAAACAAGCCCTCGGGCATGGTACGATAAGCTATCATCTTTCCTCATTGCCAATAATTTCACCAAAGGCTTGGTTGACCCAACTCTTTTTATACAATATCACGGGCACACATCTTAATTGTTCAAATTTACGTGGATGACATCATTTTTGGGTCTACACATAAAAGTTTTCAATCGCTTTTGCAAAACTAATGAAGAAAAATTTTGAAATGTCCATGATGGGTGAACTTACGTTCTTTCTAGGACTACAAGTTCATCAATCACCCCGTGGTATTTTCTTGAGTCACTCCAAATATGCCCTTGAATTGTTAAACAAATTTGGAATGGAAAACTGTGACACCTATGCCACACCAATGGCTCATACCAAGAAGCTAGACGCCGATTTACATGGGAAATTGGTGGACCCTACAAAATACCGTAGTATTATTAGGTTTCTCATGTATCTAACACTAGCAGACTGATATTGTCTTTGCCGCTTATCTATGCTCCCGCTATCGGTCGCGACCAACTGAAACCCACCTCTCCGAGGCTAAAAGAATCCTCCGATACATAAAGGGAACCATTAACTTGGGGATCTGGTATCCGAAGGATTCGGGTTTAGAACTAATCGCTTTTAGACGACCACGCAGATGCTTAGACTCACGGAAAAGCACTTCGGAGCTTTACAATTTCTTGGTGATAAACCGTGTCATGGCAATCGAAGAAGCGAGGATTGTACATCGTCATCAACCGAGAATATGTAGCCATGTCCGCATGTTGTGCTCAAGTCATATGGATGAGAACACAACTCAAAGACTATGGTTACGTATTTGACATAATCCCGATGTATTGCGACAATCGGAGTGCCATTGCAATCTCGTGCAACTCGCCAAAGACTCGAAATCAAAGCACATCGATCTTCGATATCATTTCATCAAGGATCACGTGGAACAGGTACTGTTGAATTATATTTTGTGGGTACAGAATACCAATTGGCGATCTTCTCACCAAAGCCTTGCCTCCCGCTAGGTTTAATGAGTTGGTCCACCGGATTGGTATGAGGTGTTTGACTCAAGAGGAATTGGATGATCTCCTAAAAACAGTCTTAAAACCCACAAACACCAAATTCTCTTTTGTAAATAATTTTTCAAAAACAAAATACAAAATTATAAAACCCGATAAAACAACAAAAATATTCTCCTAATCTATATTTCTTTCAACATTACAAGTACATTTCTTCCGTCAACACTTTAATCTTTCAAAATTCAGTATTTTTTCCGATCAAGTGTTGAGGGGGAGAAAATAATCTTTTAACTGCTTCAAAACATCTGTGTACTTGCATGTTATCATATCTCGGTTGAATCTTTTACAAATGGTGGTACATTTCCCGGTTCAAAGACACTCCTCGGACTTTAATTAATAACCTTTCATTATTTTCTCAAGTCGAGGGGAGTGTCGTCAAGTTTCTTTCCTAAAATCTTCATTTGGTAACCAAAATGGAAGTTAAAAGGCTTTGGATGAAAAAAGGAAAAGGTGGAGGGACCAAAACTGTCAAAAGGTTAAACTCACTTTTAATAAAACACCCTCCCACCTACTTTCACTTCTCATTTATTACAAAACCTAAAACCATCCTACGCACATAATTCACTCAAGAAATCCGTGTTTCTGATCTTCATTTTGTAAGTGGATTAATGTTTCTAACATGTTTTTGAACATTGGTTTTGATTTTCAAATGAATTCAACGGTCAAATCTACTGTTATGAGTGATTTTGTGTTCTTCGCTTATGCGTAAGAACACATGATCAGGTGTTATGTGTTTATGGTTAAAAGGAATGTGTCAAAATGTTTTAACAACATCTATGATATAGTTTCTAAGCTCAAAACAAACCCAGTTACACTAATTAATGATTTTTGAATATTAGGGTTTATGAGTCGAATTGGGTATTTCTAAATGTGAAGTGTTTTGGTCAAAAAGATTGTTGGGTTATGCTCTTGTGTTATTGAATTGATGATTTCCAAGGTCTATAACCACCCAGAAACACTAATTGGTTAACAATTTGAAATTAGGGTTTAAGGTTCTTGAGATTGGGTATTTTTGATTCACTGCAAATTAAGTGTTAAAACTTGGTCATTATGCTCTCACAACATCTAAGATATACCCGAAAAACTTTGGTGCATATTCCATGGCTAGATCTCATACGCGTAGATTTAGGGTATAGACTACGCGTATGCGTTCTACGCGAATCGTTAAACTGTCCAAATGTGTTTTGATCTGTCATAAAATGAATGTTATGTGTTTAACATTGATGATATGATGCTTTATTTCAGGCTTGCAACACTTAATATTCTGAATCAAGGTTGTTGTTAATATACGCATAAGGATCACCTTACGCGTAGCTTGTTATGCGTAAGATTTGTCTTACGCGTAGCTTCTACGCATAAGGTTCTACATATGGGACTACGCGTATCATGTGAAGGATATGCGTAACAAGTGACCTCTACGCGATAAGGTCAACTCTTACGAGTAGCCTTACGCGTAAGGTTAATATATGCCTACGCATAAGCTTTACGCATAAGGTCCTCTTTTTCCTACGCGTAACATTTCTTACGCGTAAGTTAAGACCCTACGCGTAAGTTTACGCCACGCATATATCATTCCTGTCTACGCATAACTTTACCAATCCTACGCATAAGCCGAGATCATACCTTCGTTATGAATTGTTACGTGTACAAACTTGTAAATAAACTAATCATATCATCACGAATCCTAAAATGTCACTAATAAACTGAAATCGTTTGATATGTTGTGAACAATAAGTGATAAAATAAACTTTAAAACTTAAAGTTAACTAACTCACGAAACATTTCACGACGTCATTGAACTGTTGAACATACAAGTGACTTAGGACTCGTAACAATCATTGACATTGTACATTCAATAGCTAGACAATAAGACCTTCGTTGACTAACATTATGTCTTTCGATATGTTGGTTCTTTTGGCTAATGTTATTTCGATCACGACATGGTGAACAAATGAATGTGGATGCACCTGAAGTTCTCTCCATTGCCGATATCTATCCTCATGGCTATCCAATGAAGATAGGAAAGAATAATCTCCGTGTTGACTTTGACACCCTCACTTGCTCAAAGTCTTCGTGTTTAATTGCTATTGACATTCGAGGACTCATCCGATCGTAACATGCTTTCACACTCGCAATCGCTCCTCGAGATCTACATCCAACAGCTTCCGAACACTATGGAAAGGGTCAAAGGACAAACTGCGGACGGTGACTCAATCACAAACAAGTCACCATTACACCTGCAGACTTAAGGGTCGTTCTCCTAATTCGATGTCGATCCAACCAAACTATATGCCACACCTGCCAAGAGCTCACTCTCCAATTCTTAATCAATATCGGTTATGACGAGGCTACGTGAGTAATCACCAAGCATTCTCACGTAGAGCTTAAGAGTATTCCTCAACCCTGGAGAACTCTCTACATGGTTATCACCAAGTCTGCTTCGGTCGTGGCGGCTATGAGCACCCTAAGCTCATGGAACGCAAATATTCGGCATTGGTCAACAAGAAACACATCGCTATCGAAGCTCCGATTTGGGATGACATGATGTCATTTCTCAACAAACTTGGCTCAAAGATTCCCTACATCAGATATACTAAATTGTTGATCCAGAGAGCACTTGGACTTCATCCCGACATTCCCAAGAGGCTCAATGACCCCGACAATCACGACATGTTGACGGAACCCATTCTATCTGTCAGAATCAAGGAAACGTCGACAAAGAAACAAGGTGTGTGCTACCGATTTCCTTCTAATCAAGATGTCGAAAGCTCAAACGCATAAAAGGTATCCGAAGCAAAGACAAGGCAAAGTTGGTCATCTCGACGAAAAATCTTCCGGAACACCTGTAAGGAGAACCAAAAGAGGAAGTGCAGGAAGTACGGCAAGTACCGTGAGTCAAAGGAAGTTCCCCAAGAGGAACCCTCCTTCAAAGAGGATTGTTCCATCTAAGGAAGCCGCTCCCATCCCAATTCCCAAACCCGAACCGCAAAGAAAGCTTGTGGACGAAAGCTCAAGGTACCGACACGATGAAGAGATTACCTTCTCCGCAACCGTAACCCTCCTCCAGCCTAAACCTCCAAGTCCAATAGCCTGAACATGGAAAAGGAAAGACTCTGTACTTGAGTCTTATGATGAAAGCTCAAGAAGAAGAAGAGCAACCGGATCAATCATACAGAAGAAGTTTAAATTAGTTAGACAAATTCAAAAGTCAAGAATTTGCAAAAGATCAAATGGGTGGCCCCGAGGATCGAGTGGTGTTGTCCACTCTTCACCGTGTCCCGATGCGGTTAATCAACCCGATAAGGGATCCGGTGCCACCACTCTTGTGCAACAACAAACGCTTGTGAAGGAGATTACTGATCTTAACTTTGAGGAACCGAAAAGAATAAGACCGAGAAAGAGAAAACCGATGAAGAAGCTAAGGTACGACGGAAGAAAAGGCTAAACTGACATGATGACGAAGAAGATTATGATGACTTTCTTCTCAACAGTCCAACTCGCTCCAAGGAGGATACTTCTGCACCTCCAAAGGACCCCGAATCTCCTCATGTCCCTCCTCATCGATTCTTCATCTCACTCATCACCACCACCATCAAAAAGATCAACAAAATCATCATCCAAATCCGTGAAGAAACCACCTCGATCTTGGATTTCTCAAGCTCATAAACGGATTCACAAAGTCGCCAAACAAGTCGAAAGAAAAACGTGCTCTACAAAAGCTAAATTTCTTTGCCGATCACATACAAAGATATGTATGACGAGCATGACAAGATGGAGAAAGAAAGGGAATTTGTTCCGAAGTTCATGAAGAGTCATCGTAAAGAGGAACTGAACGAAATGATCGAAGGTTACACTAACAAGTACCTTCAGGATATCGTTCCTAAAGTCCTAAATGAACTGGAAAAGACAAAGAAGAGATCATACTCACAAGTTTCTTCTCGACCGTCCCGGTGTGACTAGAGAAATATTTTCCGGATAACTCACCCCTAACATCGTAGCATTGGTTAAAAATACAATGGCCAAAGAAGCCGATCTCTCTGAATGAAGTTAATCGCTAAACTTGTGATACAAATGTCAAAGCGATCCGAACGCGTTTACTCGGATGAAGCTAAATTTTTCGAAAATCTACTTGATTTTCAACTCAGATCATCATGCAAGGAGTCAACCGATCAACCCAAACGACCAAGAGATGACGATGATAAGGATAAGGATTCTCGCACCTAAACGCCGAAGCCGGTAAATCTACCTCTATGCCACCTCCTCCACCACGAACTTCTTCTCAACAAAAGTCTCCTCCACCTCGGTCTTCTGCTGATAAACCTCGGGGACGATTCCGAAGTTACCACCCCCGACTCATAAAACGGTGATTACTTTGAGTATACGGGTGGTGACGATGAAGAGGTCCTTGAGCCCCGACAACAACCCACTTCACCCAAACAAGTGCGAAACCAAGATCATCATCAAGGCCTTCCAAAAGAAGAAGAAGACGACTCACCGAGTCGTCTCATGGCTAGATGACGATAAAACCAAAGAGTTTGAATGGTTCTCCACACTTGTCAATCAAACTCCCTACCCCGATGAAGGTCAAGAATTGGTAGACGGTTCTACATTGGAGCACGCAAAACTTTTGCAAGAAAAGTTCCATGTGAAGAAAATGACGAAATCGGAGTTGAAGCGAATCAAGAATGAAGCATTCCAACTTCTTAAAGACAGACTCAAAGCGCCCTCGAGGTCGAATATCATCTTGAGAACATCGCTTGAGCTATGTCTAACGACATGGATTGGCTCAATCTAGAAGCAAACATTGACTTCACACAAAGGGACAACCCTCCATACTACACCGATTGGACCAAACCCCTACCAACCATTGGCCAAACAGACGAACCACGGATTCCCTTCCGATACTTCTTTAACAGAGACCCGGATTTTCTCTTACACGGTAGCGATGGTTCGCGAAAATACGCTACATCATTGACTCTTCCATTCCCAGCCGCTATTTACTCAAACTGCATAGCTATCGAGGAACGTGCAAATCACTTGTTTTCCGACAACGTGCAAGCATACGACCAAGATGCATTGTATGGGATTCATCATTGGCCCGAACGCCGAAGAATCTACTACGTGCATGGTTCGAAGTCTCAACATGCGTGTATAGTTCTAAGGACATCGTGGCCATCAAACACATTGATCTCAAGTCTAAGTGGGACTACACATTCTTAAAGAATATCATAGTCAAACGACAAGATGAACAGGACTATGGATTCTCCGAGGGTGACTTTGAGAACTTGTCCCTCAACGACATCGAAGACATGTACCTTGCCAAAGTACATGGTCGTATGAGACAATTCTCGACCGAAGTTCAACGTGAATTTATCAAGTCAGTTCTCATCTTCATTAGACGCATCGTGATCAAAGAACGTGTTGAAGATATCCGGATGGTCGTTGAATCTTATCGACGCGTGTCAACCTCACTCCTCCAACGCTTACTCTTCCCGATCTCAATAAGCTACCTCAATATACGCCATCGGAAACCTTTCGGAGTTGTTTACCGCAGAGAACTTCAAAGAAACTGCTTAATGGCGTGTAGTGATCTTAAATTCGGGATCATACTTTGAAGCCGGTTAGGGACGGATTAGCATACGTGTTGAAGGATATACCTGAAAGTGGGTCTCGTAAGCCGGAATTCTCGTGAAAGGAGGGATGTGAGAAGGATCATCACCATGATTGATGAACGGTTGTTCGAAGGGATCGCCTGCACGATTGGAGAGCTATGTTGGTGGTCGACCCAGAGAAACATCACCGCTTTCAACGCCCTGCGCACTCGGGAACATCACCGCACTTCCCGGTACCCCTTGAATTGTTTCCTTCATAATTTTGGATGTGTGATTAAATATGTCTATGGCTTGTGCACACATAACAGTGTACAACCCGTAATTGTCAAGAAAGGACCCCGTGGTACGCCTGCCACAATCCTTATAAAAGGAGCGAAAGCTTCTTACTTTTGAGTAAAACCTATCAAACCTTTCACTTTTCAAGGTTTTGCTCAAAAGAACAAGTACTTCCCTTATGATTTTCAAAACCTCAACCGTTTATATCACTTGTTGAGGGGAGTATTTGAAACTTTGTTCACAAATTGTTCACAGTGGTCATTCTTCCCGCAACACTCGAAATGGTCATATTTATTCTCAAACGTTTCAAAAATAACACTTTAATATGCCATTTTTGAGGGGAGAAAATTGTGTGATAAGAAATATGTTGTACAAAATGCAAATGAATCTGTGTACCTCGGACTTAACCAACGAATTGACGGTACTAAACTGTTAGTAACTCGAAAAGACTTGTCCCGACGGGTAATAATTTCAAGCTAGTTCGCTAGTGATGTAAACGTGTCTCGCAAAGGACTTGTCCGAGTAGAATGTACCATTCGAGAAACTTTTGATAGACATGAACTCCGACGGGTTTGACAACCTTCCAAGGTTTGTCTACACCTTCAAGGTAGTTATTAGAGCTAGTTGTCACCTAAAAGCTTGTAACTCTTTAACTATTCAACGTAACCGTGTCTCATGGGGATTGTCTATCTTCAGTGGATCAATTCAAAAGTGCGCGCTCTTTCCTCACTGTGCATTTAACCATTAAAACTATTAAGCACATGTGGAGGGGGAGTATTTATGCAAAACATCATCTCTCACAATGGTTCAAACATGTTTTTCATTAACAAACCCTTTGAGAGATATTTTATCATACAGTGGTTTTAATGGCAAACATAGGTTAGTCATGGAGTTATAAGGTGACTAAGGTTAGGAATAACCGTCCTATGATCCGCCAGAGCCGGAGGGATCTACCCAAGGACACTACCATTAGTTAGTGTTAGAAGTCCTTAGGTATGATTGTAAAAAGGAGAAAATGAGAATCGGAGAAAGAAGGAGTTGAAGAATTAAAAAGAAATGCAAAGAAAAGGGTGAAAAGAAATAGGCCTCCCGATTATTCAACTTAGGCGCATAATCGGGTTCAATTCATATGCTACCTTGGTTGTCACTTAGTGACGCCGGTATTGAAGATTAAAAGTCGTCATGGACCCAAAGGACGCATGCACTAAACCTTCTTATCCACTCAAGTTTCTCTCAAACGAAGCTTGTTTCATTCTCACAGGGAACCCTACGTAAACTATCGGCTTTCTCCTAGAGATTGCCGGTATTGAAGAAGGAGACCCTCTCCCTAGTCTCCGCTCCAGAAAACCAAAACGCACTATTGAGTCTAGAGCCACGAGATTCATCAAAAGATCTCTTAGGAACACTTGACATTTAATCACTTGATGATCAACTAATAAGATCATCAGTGGTTCATATCGAGTCCTTCACCGATCTTAGCAATCTGTCGAGAACATTTATGAGAGGTTCACATCTGTGATCCTTAATGATTGAATGGAAACTCTGCCGGGGTCAACATCAAAACCGCAGGTCACTTCGGTAACTCCCCGTGGATTACGCTGAGTGTGTCTCAAACGGTCTACAGTCGTGAGGTGATGCTTCGGTGTACCTCGGCGACTCATCTGAATCGTAGATGTACTTCGTACATCGCGTTATCTCACTTGTGGGACTCCGGTTCAGGAACGGCCTTTGTGAGAATTAGAGCTGAGTTTTCACACTATGCCGTTGACACTCTCGGTTCAAACTTGTAAGTGCCCGAAACCGCTTATTACTAACCGTTTGAAATGTTTTCTTCTTATGGAAGCTCCGGAGCGGGATGATCGTTCTGATTCTTCTCATGCTCACGCCAACATCATCACTAATGGAAGTTCTATCTCAATGCAACACAACGGTAATGATTCTTCGTCAAACCAAAGAATCTACAAAGTCAAAGACTTAAAGAACTTCATCAGGATTGATTTCCAACGTCAAAGAGCGTGTGAGCATGTTGAAGAATGACGTGGAGACACCGGAGCGAAGGCACTGAGGCGATCGATGCGCAACAACATACTATCACTTTCACCACAAAGAACAATGATCAAAGAACAAAGTTAAAGATGACGCCAAAGCATAACTGTTCAAAGATAACTATCTCTACACCGGGAGATTGTTCGAATCAAGGCAATTCTTCTCACAAGAAAGAAGAATGTCGAAGACGCCATCGCTACTATTACATCAACGCCTTCACCGTTTACATTCATATATACTTGAGGGGGAGATTGTTGGAATCACTCCTAAACAATATTTCAAGTATTTATATTTCATATGTAATAGGTAGCTTTATTATGGCCTTTATGTTTGTTTAAGGTCAAGCTTATGTAGAAGGCCCATAAGCTTAGGCCCAAGCCCAATAAGGAATAGGGAAGGAGAGGGAGTGTTGCCCTAGCTCCTTGCCTATATAAACCATGTAATAACCTTCATTTGAAGGTTGGTTGTTCAAGTTATTCTTTCTTTCACACTCTTTCTCTTAATCGTGTTTATTCATACGTATTGTGTGTGTTTGGATAGCTTGTTCAATCGCCTCTCTATCTTTCTTATAAGCTTGTGTGGTAAACCTTGTGACCTAACATTATAAATTTTTGGAATTTCCAGGTCTTAATTTTCTAGAAAATCTGCAAACATCCATTCCACAAGCATTATATCTTATTTAAGTCTGGAATTACATCTTGTTGTGATTTTTCTTTGTTCGGTTTGATGCGTTGGGTTGTTTGTTTTCTTCAAGTGTCCAGGTTTAATTTATCAAGAAGAAGATACATAAGATCGGAAGGAGCTTTTCACGCATACATTCTTCTTGGAAAGGATTTAACCACCACTTCACACACGGATCCTACCGAGCTAATCAGGGGAGTATTAGTTTCTTTCGTTTTTAATTACCTTCCATTATCATAACTTTGATACTTTCGGGGAACATTGGGGACAATGTTCAGTTTAAGTGTAAGGAGGGAAAATAAAACGGGAACTTTGAAACTATGCTTATCCTTGATTATTTGCTTTGTCCAATTGTATTTGTGTAATAAACCATGAGAAAATGTCGGTTAGGGTAATTTTGGCACCAAATTTAAAATTTTTCATGACATATAGGAGTGGGCCATTAGTCTTAACAAAAGCGTCTCACGGATAGGAAGTTGCATGACTAGCACAAAAACCCTTTACCACCTAAATTCCACCCAAAATGTGAGGATCGCCCTTAGATTAGTAGGAATTAAAGCATTCATCTTTAATGCTTAGAGTGTGAACCGATAGTATATTAGATTCTAGAACTTGTTTTGTGATGCATTCCGAGATCGCTAGTAAGACTACACTTGTGTAGTTAGGAATAACTAAATGATAAGAGGCATTAGGATAACCCTTGTTTGATACCTGTAATATAAGTACTTCTTCCACATCGGTTGAGTAATTCCCCCACACCTTTGCGTTGTACTCAACTTTAGTACACGATACCCCTAGTTAACCCCTCAGAGCCTATCCTTTTCGCGGTTCTCGTGATGTTTCGGTTTTCCAGAATATCAATGAAGAGCATTGTTTACACCCCACCCCCAAATATACACCCAAATCACCTTAGCCTACCTTGTATGCACTCACTTTTAGTGCATTATTGTTATCACCCTAAACCCTTAGTTCAATTATCTAGTTGCTTGCATGAGTTGCTAAGTCGAGTCATATCCTTTGTACACAGTTTTGGGACGATTGGGACTCATGGGAAAAGTTAAAGTTTATGAAATGACTGGAAGGGAACGTTAAATTCCCTTATTTGCGTAATAACGTACCCCCAAGTGTTTTGATCTTTTCAATTCGGGTCGAATTAGTGTTAGAGTAATAAAAACTCAAGTGTAGGGATGTGCTTATAAATCCCTATCATTTTGATGTTACCGTAGAGGATGGTAGAGTAAAAGTGTATGAAAAAAAAATCGAAAAAAAAGGAAAAAGAGAAAAGAAAAAAAATAGAGTGTTAAAAAAAAAAAAAAAAAAAAAAAAAAACGGGCTACCATCCTACATCTATCTTTAAATTTATGTTTGTGTATTTTAGTTATCTAGAGTTTAGAGTGTCGAGTCTTGGCTTAGCAACGCCATTCTTCGTATGCTTGTAACATAGAGATTTTTGACTTGCCACCACTAAATAGCCTATCCCACCAAACTCTTTGTTTCCCTACTGTAAGCCTAACATTACAACCCTTTTAAAAGACCTCTTTGATAGTCTTACCTAGGTGCTTACGCCAAAGCGATGGAGGTTTGATCTATTCTCAAGCCTACGGTAATCTATGTACTAGGACCGGTTAATGAGTGTTTATCTTCCATTTCCACTTTGATATATTTCATATACACCCGAGAGATGTGAGTATCCAAACACCCCATGTGAGGTGCTAGTATGTAATTTCCGTGCTTGTTATGACTTTTGTGGGGCTTATATGTGTTGTGGACTGTTTTAAACCAATGCTTCATGACCCCTAACTTATAAATTAATTGGCTAAAAGCACATTTGCTTGAGGACAAGCAAATACCAAGTGTAGGGATATTTGATAAGGTTTTAAAATGTACCTTTTGAGGGGTCGTTTAAGCCCTTATTTGATCACTTTTGTATCCGTGATTACTTAATATCGTTCCTTTTCACTTTTTAGGTCTCTTGAAGGCAAATTGCTGGAATGGCACTTATTTGGACGAAAAGGCGCGGATATACGAAGAAAATGGCCAAAGTCAAGAATCGAGCCACTCAGACTGCTGAAATACAAGGGGACGGAGTCAA
Source organism: Chrysanthemum makinoi (assembly GCA_910596185.1). NCBI lineage: Eukaryota > Viridiplantae > Streptophyta > Magnoliopsida > Asterales > Asteraceae > Chrysanthemum > Chrysanthemum makinoi. Next base: position 107,036,657 of record OU343220.1, read on the forward strand.
GTTCTACAGGTGACGGCGTCAGGTGTTATATGTGACGCCGTCGCATAACTTTTGTGACGGCTCAGTAGCCAAATTGCTCATTTACAAGTGACGGCTTCAGTTTTAAAAGAGTAGGGCGTCACAACTCAGATGCCCTAGATTTGATCCGAAGACGCCGAAGATGAAACGGCGTCACAACCATAAGGTGACACCGTCACAAGATGCAACATGCGCCAAGTAGCCGACATCGGTTTTGGCCATAACTTTTGCATACGAACTCGGATTTAGGTGATTCAAAAGCCCACGCGACCGGAACGAGAAAATCTACAGTTTGGTGAAAAAATGGTCGTGACGCCGTCATTCTATAAGTGTGACGCCGTCACCCTTTGCCGACAGAAAATCCGCCTATAAATAGAACATTATAACTTCACTTTTTGTAGGCTCTAAACCCTAACTCCGATTCCAGGGTTTAGATAAGTGTTTTTCTAGCAACTTTGAAGGTTTCAATCACTCCAAAAACATCTTGTAATGGTTTGTTGATTATATCTTAATCCATATATTCAATTTATCATTATGTCTATCCTATGTTTGATTGATTGTGTGTATGCTTGCATGTTCTCCATGTCCGGCTAATTTACTTATGTGTTTGCTTAGGGAATATGAAACTTAACTATTGAATATTGATTGGTTGTCTCTTATCTTAATTGTTAATGATCTAGTAATGCGATAGGTCATTCGTTGTGTAGTTAATGCTTGATTAATCTTTGTGAACCTTGGACTATAACACTTAGAGCAGTTGTAGGCTAAATCATCCAAAGAGTGCCTTAGAGTTAGAGTTTATAATTCCTAGAGGTTTTTGTAGACGAGACCCTTTGGTAAGTTCAAAGAGTTAGGGACAAACGCATACCCTACGACCTTAGACACACAACGCGATTAAGAATAAGGACGTGACAATTCAACCATCAATAGGAAATAATTAAGGAGTAATAAAACCTAAGTAAACACATCTTTAAATCATCATACGAGCACACAACAACAGACATAGACTACCCTTAGCTTAGTTAATTAGATAACTAGAGTAATCGGTAGAAATACCAACCCCCAAATCCAAACCCCGAGATTCGTACCTTTCCATTTCATAAAATATAAAATTACAAAAATAATCATCCCTCACCTTTAGACTTAAATCGACATACACTTCAGCCTAACGAAACTATTCCCCTAGATAACGATATCAATACCTGTGGCTTACCCTAATACTACACTACAACGATTAGTTCCACTGCCTAGGGTGTTATAAAACTTGCTCGAAGAAAAGGAAGTTCCTTTGACCCCGAACGACGCGTGTAGCGTTATCAAGTTTTTGGCGCCACTGCCGGGGAATAGTTATTGTTTAGGCTTGATTTATATCTTGTTTAGGTCTACTCACAAGATTCCTATCAAGTGAGATTTTTTCTTTTTATTAACTTCCTTGTAGTCTACCCCCTTCTTTGTGTTTGTGTTCGTAAAACCCTTTTCATTTGTCGCTATGGCAAGTGAAATTGCATTTGAATCATTAAAAAATGAGGAACAATTGAATTTCGCAGATTGGATTCGTTTTTATTGTTCTAATGAATTTGTGAGTAAACTTAGAGATATCCAAAAGGAGACGGGTGTAAGGTTGGATGGGTTTGATAAATTTTGTGCTTGTGTGGCTTCTATTCAACGATCATTGTTAGAATCAACTCCTTTTAGTGAGACCCTCTGGAAAAATTTTGAGAAAAGCCTCCTAAGTATAAACCGTCAGTTGTCACAACTTGAGGAAATGGAGAAGGAGGATTTATCTAACCTTAGGCATCATGATCAAAAAGACCTAGTTTTTAAGAACATGGAACCTAAACCCAAACAAGATTGTGAGATGGTTGAAGCTTAAAATACCTAGTTGCATGTGTGGGATAGATTTCAAAACATATGACACACGTGAGGAATCCTTTAGGAAAATAGAACATAGTGGTAAAGTTTTTGAGAACAATTCTTATGAATCGGACCAAGAATTTGAAATGGCCAAAGAAGGATTTGAGATGCTTAGTAGTGTATTTGGGTCAGATCTTACTAAAACACATGATGAACATTTAGGAGATCTAGATATAATGGAGAATGAGGTGGAAACTCCAAGCCCACAAGCTCTACCATCACTTGAAGAGCACACATCGCCTATAACTTACCCGAAAGAAGTAGAAGAGACTATAGGAACCCCGATTGATATAGAACCTTTGGACCAAATTCCACTAGAGAATGTAGGTTTAGATGCTTGTCGTCAGGACCTCTCTCTTAGTCTTAGGGAAGTTCCTGATTTTGATGAACCGGAGCCTCAACCAAAAACTTTACCCAATTTTCCGTCTTTAGATGTGAATCTTGGAATTGAATTAGGCCCCATTCCACCCATCAAAATAAATAAACCGGGTAGTTGCTTGATAAAGGTGGTAGACTCTAGGCATAAAATACAACCATAGATAGCATAAAATACATCGATACATAGTATTTGTTCACAACCATAGGTTACAACATCAATATTCGTGTTCCATAGTTACAAACCAAAAGGATACAATCCTTAATGCCTCATATGGCGGCTTTATGATACATACTACAATAAAGATGACTAGGACCTATGCATCGCCCGATGCGTCCTCATGACGGCGGCGAATCTCCTCAATCATAGCTGTCAAATATTGGATTTGCTGCTTACGTGCTCGATCTCTCGCCTCGAGGTCATCGATCCTTTGCTCTAATATGGTGGTATGAGCATGAGCGGATGCAAGCTCGTGATGTATGGCTCTCTATCGGCCTAAAACAGTGTCTCTCAAAGTAGTGGCATCTCGAACAGTAGTCTCAAGCCTCTGGGTCAATCTGGTCACGGCATCTCTCGCCCCACAAGCCATCATGTCAAATACAATCTCAATGGAATAACGACCAATCACGAGGTTTTTAACCTCTTCCTCCAAACTCTCTATCCTAACTAACGGAATCTCATCATAATGTACCAGGAGCTCATTCAGCTGTTCCTCATGTTTAACGAGTCTAGCTACTAAAAGAGGAATAGTATGGTGTAAAGGCTCTCCGGTGACTAGCATAACTGGAGCTGGTGCAGTCGTTGAGCTCTCCCCAAGCTTGAAGGGACTCGGTGCTCCCTCCTCGTCTCTCCAATGACAAAGTAGAGGTAACAAGAATGACCATCGTCTAGCGCCTGCCTTCTTTCTAGGTACAAGCTGGACGTCCACACGAATATGCATGTAAGGATTAGTCGGTGACGGAGAATAGCATCTAACACTAAGTGGCAAAGGTGGCTCACTGAAAGTATCCAATGGTGGTGATGCTATCGGAGGTGATGAAGCAGGAACAGTAGTGGTCTGATGGTAGAATACAGTAGGTGGCGGTGGTGGTGAAGTAGTAGTAGGTAGAACAGTGGGTGAAGCTGGTGATGACTGAGTAGGTGGTGACTGAGCTGATGGTGTCACAGGGGTCATGGTGATGGCTCGCACACGCTTCCTAGCCGTGTGTTTGAATATGGTGCCCTTAGGATGCAGTCTGTAAGGCACTCTGAATGGCTCGGGCTCATATGGCTTCAGGACTCGGACTCCACGTCTGCGACGGAGGATCGGTAAGGAAGATGATACAGAAGTGTCCGATGAGACAGAAGCAGTGCTCTTGGATGACTTGGATGATCCATCATCCACTGCGACATCTGAAGCAGGTAGCCATTGCTGCGACTCATAATACTGATCGAGTGTCATGGAAGCAAAAGCAAGCTCTTGAGAGGCAGCAAAATAGTCGAATGGTAGGAGTTCGGCAACCTCACCTTCCTCAAAAGGTTCGGTCTCGTCCGAAACAGCTTGTTGGTATGGTGGGGGATGAACTGGCATATTGACAGTCGTAGATGACATAGTATCTTCCATCTCAGTGTCTGAGGACAGAACAACCGGGTGGGAAGCAGACATGGTACTGTAACAACCCATAAAATAATAATGTAAGTAAAATGCCAAATAATATTATTAACAAGATTTTAGTTAGTTGTGCACATCTGCCAAGCAAATCTCCATGCCTAGCTAAAATAAATGCAATTTACTTATGAGCTAGTAATGCATTAATCCTAATGCATAGAGCAGTCACGGAAGGGCATAGGGCAGTGGTGTAAAATAGTCTCGTTTTAAAAGTGCGGTTATAGTCCAAATGTTTTTGAAAACTCTTTGGCTCTCTATAACCTTCGGTATTGATTTGTATAAATGTCTTGTAAATTTTGCGAGTTCTTACAGTACCTACCCTTTATGGGAACCTCGTCCCCGAGGTTAAATTTGTGTTACTTGCTTAAGTGATAAAGTAAAGGTTTAAATTTGAGTAGCTCGTTTGAAAATGTGACGTTGATAAATTTATCTGAATACTTTTTTGTTTGAAAGACATATAAATTTTCAAGAAATATTATCTCCTTGAGATAGATAATTGGGTAAGATGTTTGCGACTTCGAGAGGTTTTAATGAAACAAGTTTTTACACATGATGTAACTGAGACAACTTTCCAAAAGTCGACGTTTTGACACTTCTTAGCATAAAAATATTTGATAGAGTTTGACCGGTAATTTCCATTTCGTAAGAATAAGTAATTTCAGGAAAATGTTACCACGAGTTTTTATTGTTGTTACCGATGTGATTTAAGAAAAGTCCCCGATGGTGAAAACGTTAAACAAAAATGTAGTTGGGTATGCATAACCTCATAAATTCTAAATGTTTAAAAATAGCGAGTCTTTAAAATTTCAAAAGAGAGCTTGGCGAATGTAAAGAAAGTTGTTGAACCTCAGCTTTTGTGAGGAAAACTTGTTAAATAAAGTTTTAAGCGACAACATGGAATCGGTTCCAAGTTGGGGATTTACATGTGAATTCAAAAGTTGTTTCTCAAATTTTCAAATAATTCCAATACCTTAGCTTTTGTAAATGATAAATCAGTTTGATCCTTAGCAATTGTTGTTATTTATCGTTTCAAAACTAAATGTCTAATTTACTTCAAAATTTTGATTAAGTTACAAAAGAAAATATTGGTTACCCTTTAAAGCTTTTCAAAGGAGTAGACGATTTGTAAAGTAATTGCAATACAGTTTACGAAAAAGGTTTGTAAAACCATTTTATTGTGTGATAAGGATAATATTTTATTATTTGCAATTTAATAATAGATCATAGTTCATGGTTAAAACAACAAATCGGTTTAATGAGTAGCTCGTGAAATGGCTTGTAGGATAGCTCCTAGGGTAATATAAGAACTTCTCAAAATACTAGTAAGGTCGGAATATTCGCTTTAATGATATTGCAAAGAAGACATTTTGCTGGGTGACCTCAATATAGTTGATAAGGTAGTTAAAAGCAGTTGATAAGATAGTCGATGAGATAGTTGAAAGTAGTTTGCGTATCGGATAGTGACACATTTTACTAATTCATAAGAGGTTAGCATGGCGGACAGTTGATATTTCCAAGGGATGAGTGAAAGATCAGGGATCTGTTCCAGAAAAAGTGGCTTGAGTTATAAGTTAACTCTTGGTATAGTAGTTCGTTTATTATGATCAGCGAGGGGTTCCTTCTCTAGATGTCGAGGTGTGTCGTTCCTAGAATGGCTAGGGATGTAATCCGGTTCATCGATTGAGTACGAGTTTTGGGGTAGCGGTGACACTGTTACAGCAGTGGATAACGAGACAACTTCGATCTCAACGTCTGAGAGAACTATAATAAGACTGGATGGTGAAGACACGACGTTGTAACGATCCAGTAGCATATCACAAGCAACGTTTAAATAGTGTGCACACCTGCCAGGAAAATATCCATGCACGTTGCTAGTAGGTAATGGTTTTGCATCATCTGCTAAGCAAATCTCCATGTAGACGCGGAGGTGTAAAGTAGTAGTATAAAATGGTCAGCTTAGCGAGCATAGTACTACAATGTTGTGAGGAAATGTTGTGACGCTAGTGTGTTGTGTGTAGAAGTAATCCAGATTTCCAGTTCAATAGATCTGATGATGCACCCATCATCATAGTGATTGTTATATCATTCTAAGAATGATTTTGAACATAAGTATCATCAAACGATGATTTTGAACGTAGCCCTTTATAACTCTTATGATATTCAGTGAACACACATGCAAATTTTTACCCTTTTCAGAAGTCAATCAGGAGGTCAACTGGACATAGCACTATCATAACTACTTTCAGTATTGCAACATTCACCTCTGAGTCGGACATAGGTGATCAAGCTATGTCCCACTATCCCTGGTTGAATATAGGTGATCAATCTATATTCACACGAGGTTCAATGAATCTTGAAATGCTTAGCTTAGTTATACTAGTAACATGTCCCAACTCTTCTAAAGATCGTTAGGAGAGACTGAACAAATATTTTATTTTACGTGGGGGAGAAGGCGTAGCACTGTGATACGTAAACATACGTATAAGTAAGGCAATCCTAGCTAATAGTGAGGCTAAGTTGGCAGTAATAAACACATATCTTATCAAGGATGACTTCAACGAGTCATAAGCGAGGCATTCAGCTTGGCAGGCAGGCATGTGTCGATCATGGGGTTAAGTTTTTGTAAGAACGGTTATAGTCTAGGTTTGAAAAATACCCAGTTCTCTATAACCAAGGCTCAGATACCAATCTGTAACACCCACAAAAATGATTTGCAGCGGAAGTAAAATGTTACTGGGGTATTACTCGATTGATATCACAACACAAAACATAGAACAACGGTTTTCCTTACAAGATTTCATTTATTGTAGTAAAACAGTGTTAACAAAAGTTGCATTGTTTTGGAAAATAGCCCATTAACAAGATGTGGTCCCGATACATAAATCAGAGTAGTCTACGACCATGCCATGCCAATGCCCAAGCGCCTCGAAAGTCTAGCTATCGCCTTTTTAATACCTGAGATAAACATGCTTAAAAGGTCAACACAACGGTTGAGTGAATTCATAGGTTTAATGTGAAGTTGAACACAAGAACATGAACATGATAATTGTAAACTAACAATATCATAAAGAAAATCACAGATTATTATGCGCTAAGCTTATGCAACCAAGACTCAACTGCATACACCGATTTACTGGTGTACGAAAGTTTGCCCCAAAGGAGGTAATAGCCAATTACCTAATGCAATTAGAATATGGTGCGCCCCGGTTATTTCCTATAACCAAGACGGGGTCGTTACTCCCCATAGTACTATTCACGACATCTGCGTTCACTCGCGGTGGCTAATGGTTCATGATACAGGGGACTTATGGCTAAATACTTAGGCAATTCCAATAATCAAGAAGCGAACATTTATGAAAAAAAAAAACCTTGTGTTCTAGTTTAGAGCATGTATCTCCCTCGTGGGTTTGCAAATAAAAGTAAAATCGAGGCTATGAACTCAACTTAGTGAAATTAACAAGCACAATGTGATCAAGTACGATGTAGCAAAGGCTTCAATCCGAAACCTAAGAATGAGATGGCAAGTCTCAGAATATAATAAACCTTTGGTTCGCGACCAAAATAATAGAGCATTGAATATACTTATTCAATAGATCATTGAATTATCCAATTCAATAGAGCGTTGTGTGTGCTTAATGTTTTAAGTTCAAATAACATGCTACATCGACTTAGTTTGATATTTATCAAAAGTTCACGCTTATATTTTAAGTGAAATGTTCCCCGTTATCGATTTATGAAAATAACGACGTTGTCAAGTATTTTAGTTTATTTACTATCGTGGTGCGTCGATATCGAATAACGATTTCATACAATTATATACTTATAATTATATACTAGAAGGGTACCCGCGCAATGTGGCGGTGGGTACCCAATGACTATTTTTATAGCGAATAAATGCTTTTCAGGTGACATTTTAAGCACAGTAAGACGAACGACATCTTCTTTTTTTTTATATTATTTTGACAATAAATTTACAGATATCAAGAATTTCGTTTAGCCCGTGCCCGTTCGGGCTCGAGACCGTTCGGGCTCAATCCCATTTGGTCCGTTGCCCGTTCGAGATTAAATATTTGTATAATGTGCTTTATTATTTCTATTAGTGACATTTAATGCAGAAATTGTGTGTTAATTTGGTTGTACAATATGCTTGATAATTTGTATTTCTTATGTTAAGGGGTGTTTTAATAATTAATTATACTATATTAAATAGCATTAATGAGATGTTCTGTTTTTTATTATGTGCGTTAAAGTGGTGTACATTATGCTTCTTGTTTTGTACGTCTGAAAATTATGTGTATTGAATAATGTGATGTATTGAATTTTTAAGCCTTCCTCTTATAGTAAGTGTGTAGGCTTGTTTTTTTAAGACTTCTTTTTAAAGAAAGTCTAAAACACTTTATATAGTAGTATAGATAAATATATAAGTTTAGTGAATTATCGACATAATACTTATCGTTATAGACTTAGATCATCAAAATACTCGTTTTTACGGATTCGTGATAAGTTTACAAGTTTTCTAAACTTTTTATTAAATTTACACTTTTTACCTTTAAGTTACGAAATGTACAAGTTTAACCCTTATACTTTGGAAAAATGACATTTTGTACCCAAAATGTTTCATACTCAAAGTTTCCAGAATTGTCAGTTTTAGTCCCTCTACAAACTGTTTTTGCAAAAGTATTTCAAAAATTATATTTTACACCTTTGGTCCCCCAAGTTTCAAGTTTACATCTTTACACAAAACTTAAATTTACTCTTTTAAGTTTTTGATAAAAGTGTTAAGTGGTTAAACTTAGAGGGGCTGAAATTGCCATTGTGTGAAAGTGGAAAAATTTAAACATGTGGCAAATGCCACTGCTAAGGATCGAACCCCAGATCCCCTTGTTCACCACGAAATGACGCAACCAACTGGACCAAGGGAACTTTAATTTTAAAGTTTACTGGTTAAGTTTATTTAACTTTTGCGACTGTTTTATACTAGTTATGCTTTCCATAACAGTATGTCGTGTTGCATGTATATATGTTTTGTGTTTTAAAACAGTTTGCAATTCCTATTTTTTGTGAAGACTTTAACCACTCTAGTTTTCAAATAGGCATTTAGCTCATGTGATTGAAGACCAAGCAAGTGCCAAAATAAGTCACTCGGCTTATTTCGAGCACTCGAAAAAGATCCAACCAAAACCAGAATGCTAAACCGAGTGTAACCAAGGTTTAATATGTCCATTCATATGTCAAATAAGTCGTCAAATTTTAAAAGAAGTACTCTACGTATTAGCTTATTAATAAGCTCACCGGTCTCGGGTTGGGCCTTATGGCCCTTAAAAGGTTCGGTTGATATAGAACGTATGTGCTAGATTCTTTACGTTTAGAGTCTTGTTTCCACGTTAGACATTTTATGTGTTCGATACTTAAGGTGCACTTAATATTAATTACGTGTGATACGAATATTAGAACAAGAGAATGAAATGAAAACAAGTCGAAAAGAACTTACAACACCAAAGTGGTGAGGAGACGAAGGTGAACGTGCACGTGACCAAGTGAACCCTTGTCGATCTTATACCCATGCTATGGACAAAAACCTTCGCGTTTGGTCCTTCCCGTTGATCCCAAAGTAGACGATTTATTTAGTGAAAGGGTGAGAGTAGTGAGCTTTGTTCATTTTCACAGTGGGTGTTTTGTTTGAGAGAGTGAAAATGAGATGAGTTTAAGTGTAGTGTGAGTTAGATTTTTTAGTAGAACATGGGTATGGCTTCTCCTATAATATAAGCAAGCTTCTCCTAGTTCCAAGATGGGAAAGAAAATGTGCGTGTGTGTCTCCTAAGCATGCTGCGAATTCAGCACCCTTTAGGGGCATGCTTTGGTGAAGTCATGTCATAATAAGCATGGGGGAGCATAAAATTCAATGGGTAATGAAGTTAAATGCAAGTCAAGTGTGATTAGGGTAATTTTTAATATTTGAGCATAGGGTGGCTAGACTAGCTCTTGGTCTCTTCTTTTCCATCACATGTGGGACCTATCTTTATTTTGGGATCTATCTTCATTTTATTTTGGGACTACAATGTCGACCAAGTTTTTGGGCGTCCCAAATTTTGCATATCGGTGTAGTGACATTACGCATGCAACATAGCCAAAAGGTGGACTTTGCTTTGGTGCTTTGATCGTTGGTACCACAGAGATAGGGGAAACAAAAGTTTCAAACATTGCATGCTAACTTAAATGACCAAAGTGAGGTTTGTTTTACTGTATCTCGTACGCAGGAAGAAGAGTAAAATATATATGGTGTTTGTTTTTGTTGAGGCTCGCTTATCACAGAAACATGAAACATGGTACTTTACTTGCAATGTTGTGTCTTAGGCTAATATAATACTTAGAGTGGTCTTGCTAGGTCCTTTGTTGTCTTAGGCTTAATATAAAATGCATGTAGTTAGGGTGGCTTAAAAGTACTCTTTCGTCTCTTCATCTCACACTCACACGCAAAGAATATGGGAAATGGGAATGTGCATGCAATTGCAAACAAGTATTAATGCAAAGGGGCAATGATAATAAGTAAATTTTTACACTGCAAAACATCTTTGGTGGGTTCGAAAAATATAAAAAGTTTAAGTATACTACCGAAATTGGTGGGTGCGTATTGATGTGTATTACCATTAGAGGTGGCAAAACGGGCGGGCCGGGCGGGCACGGGCTACGGGACAAACGGGCTATGGGCTAAACGGGCGCGGGCTAAACAGGCACGGGCTAAACGGGTACGGGCCAAACGGACTCATGTTATACAAAACGTTTTTAAAAAGACCCAAAACGACGAAATAAATTCATCGAACGTAACATCTCATTTATATTTAAAAAATTAAATATAAGTTTTTTTTTTAAAACAATATAATGTTCGAGAAAAACATGTGCCCGTTATGCCCATTTAACTTCCAAATGGGCAATATATGTCCATTTCAAAAAAAGAAGGGGGCCCAAATGTGCCAAAATCTTTTAAAAGTTTGCCCATTTAGCCCATTTTTTTGATTTTGGGCACAAATTGCCACCTCTAATTACCATCTTATGATTTAGTTACTACCATCTTAAGTATTAAATTATTAATGCATGCAAACAAGTATTACCATCTTACGTTCAAAATCAATGGGAATGTGCATGCATTAGAAAAAAATATATAAAAAGTTTATTATATAATTTATATAATTTATAAAATAAAGGAAAATATTATCGAGATCGAGGTAAGTTTCAAAATAATTCGTATCTTGTCAGTTTTTGAAATGGTTTATAGATTTGTAATTCATAAAAAGAAATATGGCACCAATTTCGGCATTGATTTGTATAAATGTCTTGTGAATTTTGCGGGTTCTTACAGGTGAGTCTAAAAATACTTTGTGTATCTAGTGGAGGTAACAGATTATTCCTTAGGCTTATCTCAGTCGACTTGATATGCTTCCATAAAGTAGTTTCCTGCATCTTGTTTTATAAGTCTTTGTCCTATAAAAAGACCGGTTGTTGCATTACAATAGTTGCAACACATGACCTGTTTGATGCAGTTTATGTGTTCTAGTTGTATGTTGATATATTGGATGGACATGTCTTTGGTAGTTTGGTGCTCTTTTTTTAAGTCCTAGGATGGACTGGAAATGTAGATTGAGGTTCAAGATTGTGTGCAAACAAATATGGATTTAATCCTTCTCTTCATAGTTTCTAGCCATTGAAACTTGAGGTATATAAACACCACTTCAGAGTTCAGATGATGGCCTTGTAATTTGGCCTTTGTTAGGTACTGTGAGTGTGTATGGATATGTACGTAGTATTAGTTATGGGCTACTAGAGTTCCATAAAGTAGGTTCCCATCTGAAAAGGGTAAGTGGTCTTGGTGAGACGGTGTATGTTGCTAGGAATAGTGAGGAATGAAAGATGAATCTACTTGGTCCTAGCTATGAACTGTCTAAAGGAGGTAAGGTTGGGATTCTCACAGAGGTGATCTATCTACTAGATGAGGCATGCTGATTATGCACCATACAGAGAAGTGGTGGTATTATTGTGTATTTTTGAGCAAGTAGTACAGGAAATATAGTCTAGTAGCAGTGTCTAATCGTCTAATCTGTGATGATGTCTGGGTGCTATATCCTTCATGATGAGGCCTTGCTTTGTCAAGGAAATGTAGTCATGAAGATATGGTCTTTGATGCATTTAAAGGTGAACCAAGACTGTTTTGGAGTATGTTACAAGTTGACATTGTAAACATTGATTGATAGTTTTTGTTTGTTGAGAAGCTATGGGCATGTCCATAGTCTTATGAGTATTTGTATTTAAATTTTTGTCTAATATATATCCTCACCTTTTGCGGCCAAAAAAATAAATAAATAAATAAAAAGGTTGAAAACAAAGTTGTCCACAACAAATTTTATAATATGAATGCATAAAACATCGCAGTGACTATACCATTGATAAGAGACCTAAAAATAATAAGCAAGACCTTTACAAATATTGGCCCATACAAGAGACCAATAAAGGGATTAATTTATAACATCCTTTCATAACATAAGGTTTGCTCGAGTCGACTGTATACGATTATATGTAAAAACACTCCAGTATCCATCAAGAAACTTTCATTTTGTCATTAGTTAGGGGGACCTTCTAGACGTATGTAATCATACATAATACCTTGAAAGGGGCTTTGGTTCCTTGGTTGTTTCAAGTAAATAGTGTTTTCCCCTTCAACGAGTAAAGAACCTGAAATGTGTATGTTGTAGAGCCAATATAGCCCATGAATCCCGTGTCTTGCAATTGAGTTGTCCCTTCCTATCAACCCTGTTGTAAATAGTGGTCGAGGCTTGTTTGGATCATTAACACGTACCTAGAAACAAGACAACATAAGATAAAAATTTGGTTTCCAGTAACCTTTTTGTTTTGCCCTGTGGCTATCCATATTCGTATCTCCCTTTTTACCATCATGTTTGTACTAATTATATTTATAATCGCCAATAGTTCAACCGTTGTAGACTCATATCTCCACCTATATTTATTTATTTATAATTGCAACATTTACTGAACATGTCAAAAGTCACCAAAGGTGTTTTTTGTAAAAACCTCTTAAATCATTTTATTAGAAGAATATATCATTATTCAAATAATTTCATTTTCGACACTAATGAATTTAGCAAAGAGTTAAAGATTATGGACACGAGGTGTTCAGGTTAACCTAACCCAACGCAACTATCCATCCAGTAAGAAAGATCACCATCTCTGACCCAGACCCAAAACCGTCTAACCTGCTACCTCTACTAACATGCCAACCACATTCTAAGGTTCTAACCTTTGTGCAAGGAAAAACTGTACTTCTTACTGAGATTCATACCTGTACTTCTGCAAGAGTTGCACCAGCCAGTGCCATGCGTAACTTGTAAATGGCAGCGCGGTGAACAGTTTCGAGTCTGAACTTTATTTGCCATGTGGTTCCTTCATACGAGTTGTCTTCTTTTCTCCTGCAATGCAATAAGTTGAGTTACCGAATGTTATGATCCTTTTGTCACAATATAATGCAACATTTTTTCCACATATAGTAGTTCAATAAGATGTTTTAGGAATTAAATGCCCATATGCTACAACTTAACAATCACACAACAAAGGCAATACTATCAGAATTTTTTGATGATTACTAACGAGCTTATAGGCCATTCCAGAATCGGAACTTTGACAAAAAGGAAAGACATTTGGAAAAAGAGATTGTTGCATTCGATTGAATGAATAGAGTATTAGCTTGGTGTGGAAACAGAATGTGGATAAGGCCCAGTGCATTGGAAGGTTGTGACGAACAAAATAGCAATGCAACTCTCAGATTTTTTATACTCCGTATTTAATAGAGGTAGTAATAAGGGTGGGTCACAACAGGTCAGATGTGTATATTTAACATGGATTGGATTAACCGAAAACCATATAATCATGTTCTTTCCAAAGATAAGCATGTATCATATGATTACAAATTAGAATTTTAACTTTTTGAATGACCTGGTTTATATATGCACTATGGGATGCTTTCAGCCCGTTTGATCTATTGGACTCGTTTCCTATTTGCTAACTTTTGTAGTTTCACCCCTTGACTCGAACATAAAACAATGCATTTGGACTTGTACCTTGGAACTTGAGCATAGAACCAATCTTTGCGATAATCGCTCTCTCCAACTGTGAACACCAAGTCGCAATGAGGGTACAACTCTCCATATCTTTCCCATAAACCGTACTGCCTAAAATTGCTGTTGGAAAAGGCACAGACCAATAATATAAGAGAGCAATTCTTAAAGAGAGAGAATGTTTGTGCTACTTGTCCCCTTTTGTACTTATTTAAGAGGTTGAATCTAGCCAAAAACCTTGTTTTGAAGAACCCAATGGTTAACCGCATGGAATTTCGCCCATTTACTTAAGAACAGATAAATTTCAGATTATCCTATATCTCTAATGGGCCACATAGACATATGAAAACCAAACAAATTAGCTAAAAAAGAAGCAGTGATCATACAGGTCAAATGGGTGGAAAACCATCAAAATCAGTTTACGTAAAGAGCATAGATTATTTTTTAAATAATTGAGCATTTTTAACAATGTTCAAGATACTAATTATTTATAGAAAAAATTAGTAGCGGGCAAAAAGTGTTTCTAGTCAACCCTACCTGAATTTGCCACCTCTACTTAAATCATTTCAGTTAAGGCTTGCAGGAATATTCAGCTGCATGATATTTCTTGCTCAAGTTACTATAAATATATAAGACTTGTAAATAAAGCCAAACCTCTTGGGATTATTGACGAAAAGTTGGTTCACATATTTAGGGTCAGGTTCTGGGACATGAAACTCTCCAGCAGACCGGTCTGGGATCCCTATTTCCCACAATGTAGGACCGTCTCTTGGAGGCTCATATATAAGATTACCCACGTCAATATCACAGCCTATAAAAATGGAACAAATAGCACTCAAAAAAAGGGTTTATGAAAGCTGTAAGAATATTTGGAAATTATCTGTTTCGGATTCAAACCTGGGGCTATGGCAATTGGAAGATGATATCGATAGTCTCCAAGAAATCCGGGGACCCACGCATACAAATTATATTCACCAGCTCTTACATTATTAATAGAGAATTCTCCACTGCAATCTGCTTCAGTCCAGAACTGATAGTCCTGTTTGACAGTGTTCATAACTCATTTAATCATTTTGGTTTAATAGACGTGTTATGTAAGTGATAGATAATATGATATTGATACTCCGTAACAAATTAAATAATCAAGTTTAGTTACATAAGATCGCATGTGCATTTGTTTCTGTTTGAAGTTGTAATAATCACATAATTAGATGCTTACGTATTAGACAAATCAGATAATTTGAAGTAGTAGATAAAGTGAACAAAAGGTAAAAAGAAGAGCCATTATGTTAATTGAAGTAAAAGAATCAAAAAGTAGATAATTGAATTTTACCATCAAATAATCCATTTTGTTGCAGCTTGTCTAATGATATCATATGATCCCAAATTATATTAAATCTAGAAGCGGGATTGGTTATCAAAAACTAAAAACTGGTTATTGTGACTTAAAGTAGCAATAACCAAAGCCAGTTTCAAAACGCAAGTCCCAGCACCCCATTGAAATCATAAGCTGATCACAATAAAACCTTGTAATAAATTCAATAAACAACAAAAGGTATTTTTGCAATGGACCCATTTACTTATGAATGGGTCAGTTTGGGTTATTTTATATATCTCGCGGTCCAAAAAAGCAAAACCAAATAAGCAAGTGGAAAAAGGAACAGTTCAAATGGGTCAAAAAAGTAACACGGGTCAAAAGTTACCAAAGGTGTATTTTTATTGCCTGTAACAGATTTTATGCAAAAAATCGAGAAATACAGTTTTATAACCAAATTTGGCACCAGGAGAGCTGTTTTTGCTAAAGCCAGAGCAGTTTCATAACCAAAATCGATAAAGATATGTTTTATAACCAAATTTGGCACACTATTTATGTATACAATTGAAAGTAATTAAAAACGAACAAATAGTGTTTTAAGTCAACAAAAAAGAATGTGTTTCACCCAAAACGGTTTTTGCATGTTACTCAAACGCATGACCAATCCATTTTTCCATTCTATCTACATGTGCTTGTGTGAATAAAGTAGGATCGGTAAACACGCATCACCTTGCATTCTCTTTGCCATGATCCAACATCTCCTGGTGGAGCTAACCCAACATATGCACCATTAGCTGCGATGTCATCATTGTCAATGTATCTGAAACAGAGACAAAATTAACGTTAAAGTTTCTTATATCTGGGAGCTAATACTAAAAAATAAAGAAATTAGGTCATCAATCTGAAACTTGAGTTACTTGAGTTACCTGTCCCGAACAAGTAATCTGCCTCTAACATTCCCTCTATGACATGACTTTGGGAAATCCACAGATGCTGGAAAATCATAAGGCCAGCTATTTACCTCAACCATCATCTGGAATAATACAAAGTTATTTTGTGTTAAAACTGGCATATAGACATTATAAAGATGCTGAACATCACAAAATATTCGTAGAATTATTTAAAGCTCCTCACTTAACCTGTCTTTTTGCATCATCCCATAGTGTACGAGGATCTTGCCCACACATAGTCGAATTCAGATAAATAAAAACAGGCCCAAAAACCTTTTTCCAGGGTTCACCTGGTCCAAACTTTGGGACTAAATCATCCCCAGCATAATGAGCACCAACAAATACCTGGTCAATGTATAACTTATTTTAATTGAAAACAGAAGCCACTAAAATTTATGAGCATAAATGCTCCATTACTACTAGTATGTGAACATTGACAACATGGTAGAAGTTACTTACAGCTAAGCACGTAGGGCCGACATGGGAGCAGAGGTTCTGCTTGAGTGGCCCACCTGTCCGAAACTCATTGCTGGGTGTAATTTGCCAAAAACCAATTGGAGGGTCATCTGATATCCACCCATGTACCATAAGATCTTTGTTCTCACAGGTATACTGATACTTGTCATCTACCTACATGTACAAAACATAGTGTGAACAAATCAACAAATAAGGAGAAAACTAATTCTTTTCTGCATAAATTCTAGGAATACAAGATGAGTACTTATATACAAGAAACCTAATCTAGTCCTAATATACGCATGATTCCCAAAATAAGGGATTCTATGCCAAACAGATCTTATCAAATCACTGCTAAATTACTAATATAAAAAGATACAGACTGTACTAATCGAAATCAATACATGTTAAATCAGTAGATACTCTTATCCTAGATTATGGTATTTCCAACACATGGGACCAATAAGAAATAACATTATATGCAGGGGTAACAGTTTCGACCCATTTACTAATGAATGGTTCAAATCGAGTTATGTTTTAACTCTAACTCAGCTGGATATGGTTTTGATGGGTAGAACAGGTCAAACGGGTCTAAAGTGTGTTTCAAATGCATAAAACCTCATAATATCATTGTATTAGAAAAAAAACAACTTATTACTGAAATGAAAAAGCTTTTGTAATAGGAGCAACTAACAAATCATCTCCAGAGACCAAGAACAACGAATTCACCCCTTTTTCTGTAAGGGTCATATGTGACACACCTCTCTAATTCAGGGTTTATCCTGGGGTAGGGGTATGATCTGTCCACATTCTACCTCCCCCATACCCCGCTCCGGCGGGATTGGGTATGTTGTTGTTGTTGGTCATATGTGACACCCTAATCATCACAAATACTTTATTTTTTGGACTATGTGCTTTGTGTCAACTGGCCAGGACTCATTGGGGACTATCTGTTTTGACCTGTTACCCCACTGGTCAGCTTTCTTGCTTTAGTTCATATAAGGAAACAGAGAACTTAGATATAAAATAAATAAAAAGAGAAAAAAACTGAAACACAAAAGAAACATTACAAACTATCAAATTGAATAGAAGAATTAACTTACTTCTCCTCTGAACTCAGGCACAACTGGGTTAACTAATGACACGGCTTCCTGAAAGGCAAGGGGTTGGGCTCTTCCTGCTAACCGGTCATCAGGCAAAGGCATATATCTTCTTCTATCATCTGCCACAGCCATGTAATGAAACCTATCCAAACGTATGACTCGTTGAGCTCATATCAAAGACCATTGTCTCATTTTCTAATACGTGACTGATAAAACTTAGTTTACTTGTCTTTTCTGAGTTTGAATGCAATTCGTGTTTCCCCAAGGCTGAAAGCTTGCCATTCTTCAGAACCCAAATGTTCATAAATGGCATACGAGTAGAAACCAGAGGAACCATGAAGCATGACGAACCTAGTATAGGAATCAAAGGAAAAATTACACCACAAAATTCATACAAACTGTTAGGTTGCGTTTAGTTAAAGGAAAACACCTTTGTTTTCCACAAAATGCTTTGTACAAAACAAGGAAAATAGAGATTGCGTTCAAATCATATGTTTCCCATCAAATTCTCTACAAAACACAAAACATGCATTTCCTACTTTTACAAGGGAAACTACAAAACACAATTTTTTTGTTTTCCTTGTTTCCCTTGTAACCCCCTTGTTTTCTTGAGAATAGAAAACAATATCCATATGAACGCGTTTTCTAAGTTTTGTGAAAAAATTGACCCCCTTCCTTTTTTTTACAAACATGAAAATAGAAAACTAAGAAAATTTTTCTCTAACTAAACGCACCCTTAGTATCCTTGAATATAGCATCAAACAGATAAATAATAACCTCTTGTCTATGTTAATAGGAGCAAGTTTTCCTCTAAGGGATGGATCCCATGGTCTAGAGAAAGACACCTCGACTTGTTCTTCTGTTTCCACTATAACCTTAAAGCATGTTGCATTGATCCTGCAAGGATATAACAACACAGGCTATAATGCTCAAAATAGAGATGGAAATTTCAACCCATTTACTTATCAATGGGTCGATATGGGTTATGTATGATTTCTAAAAGGTCAAACAGGTATAAGAACTAGCTAATAAGAAAACTAGTCAGATGGATCGAAGGGATCAAAAGTTACCCAAAGTGTATTTTTCATGCATATCCTAACAGATTATATTAGAAAAATTATTATATCTATTTGAGACACTAGCTAGTTAAAAATGTTAAATCCTTAGACAAAAAAGTGGTTCGGGTAAACGTGACCCATTGATATAAGTCACAAACTACCCGAGTCGACCTGTTACCTAACCCTTCCATTTTGTGACCTCTTCTCAAAATCTAGCTTCTACATAGGACAGTTTCCTTTATTTTGCCTACAAAATATTTATATAATGAGTTTGAAAACATACACTTCAAATACTCCTTTTCTTCCTGAGTCGTCTAGAGCACTCCACACCACATCCCAGTACCTGCATTATTGATTATGTTTTCCCATATTAAATTTGACCTATTGATAGCTTGAAGCTATTATACATGGGTTAAAAGTGCAACTTACCCTCTATTACCTTCATGATTAAGCACCTCGAGAACATTATCAAGGCCATTGTATCGCACCCCAGTGACAAGGCCGCCTGGTTTTGATAATGTCACTTGCAGTATGCCATTATCGATCACCACCTGAATACAGATGATACAGTAGTAAATAGAAAATTTCAGTTCACATGTCTAATTTGTATTAATCTTGGAGGGAACAAATTATGGGCTCTTATCATGTGAAAGACCCCAAAGTGGTTAGATAATATAACCAAAAATACCACAAATAAAAAGAGAAGGCAAAAAACAGGGGACGTTACATGGTGATCTTGAATCCACAATCGGACACTGGTACATGACATTGGTCCAAGTCCTTCTTGATGATCCCCTGGATGACAACAACAGTCAAAATGGCGAGAACAATCCTATAAACACCCATCATTTCTCCATGTCATCATATTCCATAAATGAAGAGAACAAGTGAGGAGTTAACCATGGACTTTAATCAATCATGTTAATCCGGACACAAAATTTCACCAACGTTCTTTTTCTAATAGCAACAATCAACATAACATAAAAATATTACATTAACAGCAATCTCACACCAAAAAATGTTTACCAAAAACTAAACATTTGAAAGACAAAACAAATGTAGGTATATACATTATTTTCTCGGGTAAACGAATGAGGTTCGATGTTCACTTTTCCCCTAAATTTTAACCCCTAAATCCACCTTTACTATGAACATGATCATTAAACTGGTGATCCCGACATATAGAATCAAAATGAAAGGTACAAGTGTTAGTTGTTTTACCTGTTCTTCTTCCACAAGCGCAGATAGTTGTAAGAGCTGTTTTAAATTTACTACAAATTCCCATCAATCAAATCATATGTTTTTGGTCATTGAGTATTAAGTTCGGTTTTATTGCCGACAAAAGTTACGGTTGAATAATTAATCCGTGTATGTGTGTTAAACAAGTGTACGTAATCTGTGGAGAATTTATACTGTTTCTTTTGCATTTGTTTGTCGTTATTAGGAGGGTGTTTTATCAGCTTATTAGCTTATATAAGCTCCTAAAGTGTTTGGCTAATCTTATTTGAGCGGGCTTATAATAAGCGAAGAAAATGAGGTTTTTTTTATGAGATATTGGCTTATCTAAACTTACCTTTTGTCATTATGCATTTTTGCCCTCCTCTCTCTCCTATATCATCAGTACTTCTCCTTCAATTTTTTTTTTTGAAAGTTGACTATTATTCACAGCAAAACGGCACTCCCCAAAACAAGGAGGCCCAAACAAACTACCCAATTACAATATGTTAAAAAAGTACCAATCTTTCCACTCAATCGAACAAAGATTAGACCTATTACGAAACCAAAGAAAACTAAGAGACTTGATGTCTTGGAAAAGCTTCCTACTATCGATGATAGAATTATCAAATCTGCTTTTGTTTCTCTCGAGCCAAATGCACCAGAGACGTCGTGAAGAAGACGCCCTTCAGCACCTCTCTTTTCCTTTTATTCAGCCCCGCCCCTTTGTGGATGTTGAAGATGTCGAGACAGGAGAACAAAAAAACGGGGGGCAACTTACACCAACGACCCACCCTATTCCAAATATCCATAGACACCGAGCATGAACAAAAGAGGTGATCCACTGTTTCAACTTCAGAATTACAAAGGCTACACTCTAAAGAGACGGGGGAACAGTTCCGAGCATTGAGTAAGTCCAAGGTGGGGATTCGATTCAAACCAACACGCTACATAAAAATATTACACTTTTTAGTAACCCATTTAGACCACTTAAAAACGAACCGATTGCTATAATCAGTGACACTTCTAAGGAAATCCTTAACTGATTTCACACTAAAGCCCTTCGAGCCCCTAGCAAGCCAACTCCATTTGTCATCACGCTCTGAAAGCGTTAGACCAACCAAAAGCTCCCCCAAACGATGTCTTTCCCCAGCTTCTAAACTAGAAATCGAACCCTCTAGTTGGTCCACGGACCCTCGAACCTACCCAAACCCGGATCAAACTTGTCACTAACCAAACATTTTTTCGACCTATCCTTCTTAAATAAAAAAGGAAAGACATCCTTCAACGGTCTAACACTTATCCAGGGGTCAAGCCAAAAGCGAATGTTATTACCATTACCCACGATACCTTTGAAAAGCTGATCGAGACCCACATCTGCAACTCTAACTTTGGAGATCAATTTAACAATAGTGGACCAAACCCCAGACATAGATTTACAGATCGGGAGGGAAGACCAGCTTCTAGGAGAACCATGAATAGAATCCACCACTTGCCTCCATAAACTACCTGTTTCATTCCTATAGCGCCAACCTCTCCTCCATTTATTCTCCATAACTACCCAAGTAGTTCCTCAATAACTTTCTCCATAAATATACTTACATGTGCACCAATACATGTACCTCTCCATTTAATCCTCTCCATTAAAAATAACTCTCCATTATTAAATCTTTCATTAAACTCTCTATAACTCTCCTGTAATTGTTGCTACGCTTCTCATCAATCAGCAGGTATAATCTCATAACTCTCCATTAATTATCACATTAATTATATCATTTTCCCATTCTTTTATTAGTCGATTGTTATGGTTACGTTAGATTGTTAGTTTGCATCTTCTTTTTTTTTTTTTCTTTTTTTTTTTTTTTTTTAACAAGCTGTTAGTTTGCGTCTTTAAAAGATATAAAAAGTTACTATCTTTTGTCATATAGATTTGATGAAAAGATTGTTAGTTTTCTTGGTGAACATCTTTACTTATATATGAGGCTAAGTACGAGTTGTACTTAATGCTTGAAAGCATGTACAATGACATAGAAATGACACCTCAATGCCATGTGTACAATTTTAATGCCATCTCAATGCCACATAAGCACATCAATGATGACATGGCACACACATTTCATGAATTTTTCAGAAATTAGTAAAAAAATTTGAACCACATCCACAAAAGAAGACTCCACCCACTGGACCAACCCAGTTTTATAGACATAAGAAAACAAATAGATATTCAACATAATCACTTACCATCTTCATATATCAAAACTGAAAAAATCCTACTATATCGGTATTTCCAAATTCACATTTACACCACATTCAATAAGAGGAGCGGATTTGATTAATTTTAAATTTTCAAAATCAACATTTACACTAAAAATCACATAAACTAATCTAAATCAATCACAAAACCTAATCTTCTTGGAACATGTACCCACAAATTAACATGATCACGATTCAAATAATCCAAATCACAGGCGTGATTATGGTTTACATTTTGATAAATTAAGTGACAAATTCAGTTTATGATTGTGTGTTTCACGATTCTGATTCAGGATTATCAACAAAATGACAAAGGTATGCTATTAGCTTTTACAATTTTTTTTATATGATGACATATATATATTGATTGATTCAGGATCAAGTATTCTGCGTTTTCTGATTTTGATTGTCACATTTTACTTCAAAGCTGTAGGCTATAATACGCGTTATTAGTATTATGCGTTTTATAATTCGATTTTATGTTCATTTTGGATAATTTTCCATCTTTGGGTCAAATATACACTCAATCTCACTTCGAATTTGAGGCATCTGGATTAGGGAAATTTGATTAGCAGAAATCAGACTTACCTTGTGTGAACTAATGTATGACAATGAGATACTAGAAGATATATTTGATCCATAGATGACTAATTGCTGTTTATTTTGAAGTCAGAAAAAGTTTGTATAAAAATGGATCCATTTTGTTCTAACTTCTTATTTTGCTTAGTACTATTTCAGGAACTTTCTTGTCGAGTCTGTAGTGAGCTTTTCGTGTTTAAGTTTTAGAGATTTTCTGGTTAAATATTAGTGCTGAAAGAAAATGGAGCCAGAATCATATACTAGTAATGAAGAAATGAAAGATGCATCATCTGATTCAAACAATGTTGAAGTTGAGGCCGAGGGCAAGAGAACGATGGAAGTGGAAAAGCAGGCCTCAAGTGATGATGTGAAAATGTCTGATGTGGATTCTGAAAGTGCTGAAGCTGTGGCTATGGAAAAGGAAGAAGGTAAGAGGCAAATGAATGTTGAAAAGCAGGCCTCAACGGATGATGTGAAGATGCCTGATGTTGATTCAGACTCTGATTGTTACACATCATGAACGACACGACTAAAAATCATTAAAATTTGAACTTCTACGCGGAAACGACTTTACTTTAACGGATATTTCATTTCTCTTTTGACCGTTAATAAAAATCCATAAACATTTAGACCTCAAGACTATTTTTAAATGAAACTAGACTTAATTCTCTTCGAAATGGCGGGTGGCGCGACCCGTGATGACTTACGGTTTAAAAGACATGATTTTTCAAACATTGACAAAAATCTGCCAAGACAACCTGTGTACCATACGCCCTTATGCCCAAGGCCCAGAAGGGCGTGTGGTCTGTTACTCACAACCTGTGAATATGAAATTTTAGACAGAAGGCCTTTTGCCCAGCCCATGAGGGCATATGATGAGGGCGTATGACCTCAACTTAGAAACACATAAAACCACTTTTAACTGCAGAAGGCCTTATGCCTAGAAGTGGAAGGCCTTATGCTCCCATTCTCATATTTTACCAAAAACTCAACTTTTAGCAACTTATTCTAATTTCCGGAAAATGACTTCCATGACTCGACATAACGCCAAATCTTCCGGAAATCATTAACATAACGTAATAAACTAATTCCATAATCATTTGACCTGTTTGTAACCCAAAATGGGTATAAATACACTTATTCCAAACACCCCTTTAACTTTTACCATAAACACTTATAACGCACTTTAGCGTACCAAATGACTACCAATTCATTATACAATTCTTGACACACGTTTTGACACTTGTTTACTCATTACAAAACATTAATTGACTCACGGGGGTACGATACCATTATAGAGCTCGGCATTCTATACTAAGCTCTTAAATGTATACTACATTCTAGCCTTCCGCAAAATCCATCCTTATTCCTTATCCAAGCCATCCATAAAAGCATACAAACCTAAAAAATGGCTAGACAACTAAACCATAAGCTTTCGCTTAGTAAGTAACTAGATTAACACATGATTAACACGTTGATCCACATATATGCAACACGAATACTTCAACCATTAAGCATATATGGTCATAATCACATTAAGTACTGTAACATATTGGATTTCACAAACACACTAAACCATAATCACAAGTGGCGTACAAGAAGGTTTTTAGAGAGAGAAAGTTAGAGGTTTAGGGAACTTAGTGAGAGAAAGAAAAATCTTATTATGAGCTCCAACTCTCTACCTTGGAAGGTAGAGAGTATTTATAGTCTTACAATAAAACGCCACACAACGGGCTGTGGATCAGGCATACAGTGGGTAAAGACCCGTCCGTCCTCCACGGTGTTACTTAACTAAGTACTACTTAACATAAAATAACTACGACTATGAGCTTTCTAACGAATATATATACTTGAGGTGACCGACTCTTTAATACCTGGAATTTCTAATTCCTAACAATCTCCCCCTAAGGGAGGTCACCTCAAACACACATTAAACTTACATTGAATACAAACAGATATTACATTATAAATTGTTCTTGCACTCTTGATGTAGTACTTTGCTCTGTAGCTCGTAGTCATTGATTCTTCACATTGCATGTTTGGATAATCCAAGTGGAGGTCTTTTACTGATCCACGTGATAATGAGATTTGAGCCAGCTTTGAGATCATCAGCCATATTAAATCTCTGACTCTTCCTTTGTGATGTTGATATTATGTGATGTTGTGACATTTGGACCGACATGCTCACATTCTGGATCTTGATTTCTTCTTATCGAGTAGCGAAGCT
Organism: Chrysanthemum makinoi; assembly: GCA_910596185.1. Classification (NCBI taxonomy): domain Eukaryota; kingdom Viridiplantae; phylum Streptophyta; class Magnoliopsida; order Asterales; family Asteraceae; genus Chrysanthemum; species Chrysanthemum makinoi. The sequence continues at coordinate 107,061,890 of OU343220.1, forward strand.
TTAGTTGATTCATGATATTAGCAGCAGTAGCGAAGCATGGAGTGATACTATCAGAGTCATTGATGCACTAATCATGATTTCTTTGGACATGAATGTGATGTGTGAGCATGCGGCAATAGATTGACCGCTCCATTCGATCACTGCAAACGTCGGGCGTACCTGCATACAACAGTTAGCAATAAAGCGCACGAGAGTGTCTTTGACCACTTTCGTCGAATTGAGGTACACGGACCACGGTTCCCCGTTGATCAGTATAAGTATTGCCTGTGATCAGGTATAATTCCAAAGAATTTCCTTGACAGGGTTTCGCAGCTGCTCTAGCTGTTCTCAAACCGGAACGTCTCAAAGAAGACAACACGGAGTGAGTGAACCAGCGAATAGAGATTCACTGATTGATGAAAAGATATTTGAAAAACAATCGAGTGTCGCTCAATAGAAATTGGTTTATGCAATACAACGAAGGTTTTAATGAAAATCAATTATCAATCATAAACACCTATTAAATTGAAATATTCGTACACGGTCGATGTGCTAGAGAAAAGAGTTTTTGAGCATAACGACCGGTTTTTCAAAGGTATCCATCAATCCATAACCTGAACCAGGATTGATTCAAAAGATTGAATCGCCCCATTGTTTCTGTTCAGTTGTCACATGGTTGATCTATAGAATAGATCTCACATGCCACCCACCAGGAGCTTGTTTGATGTTGGCTCCAGAAGGCTTTCCATCTTCATTGTGAATATGATTGCATATCACTCAGATGTTCTGGCAATACCACAAGGATATTGCGAAGGACTCAAGATATAATCTCTCTTTCCACATTGTGTGAAACAGAGAGTCTTCATTGAACGTGTCCTAATGAGATTTATTGATGATCTCGTGGCTCTAGACTCAATTTGTGCATATTTGGATCCTATAACGGAGACTAGGGAGAGGGTCTCCTTCTTCAATATCAACAATATCTAAGAGAAAGTCGATAGATTATGTAGGTTCCCCGTGAGAATGAAACAAGCCCTTTTAAGAGGAACTTGAGTGGTTTGGAAAGTTGAAGTGCAGTGCGTCACTGGGTCCATGACGTCTTGTCTTCAATACCGATGTTACCATCAGTAGTATATGAATTGAACCCGGTTTCTGCCCTAAGGTTGAATAAATGGAGGGCTATTTCTTTTCACCCATTTTCTCATTCAATTCTTTTTCATTCTTCAACCCCTTCAGTGCTTACCGAGACTTCATAACTAGAACCTTGTTGGGTTTGTTCCAGTACTAGCTCTGTCTCAGTCCGCACTCTTCCCATATCTCACTTTTCTCCTTTTTTCATCATACCTAAGGACTTCTACACTATCTAGTGGATTGTCCCTGGGTAGATCCTTTCGGATCTGGCGGATCATGGGAACAAATACCTAACCTTATCATCCTTATATCACCATACATAAAGTAAAGTTGGTCGGTCTATTTGGTATTGTTCATCTGCCATTGGAACCAATTGAAAACCATTTGAAAATCAATCCAGATACTTATGATATATTATCAAAGCATTTTTGTACCTGAATTGTTTTTGATATTTTTAGAACAAGAGCTCCCCCTCAACATGTGCATCAAGTGTTTGAAATCGTTTTGCACACGGAGGGAAGGATGAGGTTTTCACAAGTTTTCTCCCCCTCAATATGTGCCTCGAGGTTTGAAAGAGTTATTGCACATACAAGAGAGAACCTGCACATTGATCACGTTTCAAATCTTTGTGTTTTAAGATAGATGCTCCCCCTCAACATGTGAATGGAAAATTTGAAATCGTTTGTCACATGCGGGGAGGATAACTTGTACATCCTTATAAAACCATTTGCAAACCATTTGCCGAATCATCAGTTTAAATCCAATTTAAATCACAAATTCTCCCCCGATCACAATTATCAAATCATTGAGATTTGTGATCTCTGTAGATTTAAATTGATTTTAAAAGCTTTTAAGGAGAATTGTGACTAGATTATGAAAACGTTTTAACTGATAAGGATCGAATTATGAGACTTTAAACTCCATTGATTAAACATGCATGATTATCTTTTGAAAACATAATAGTAACCAAGGTCTGGTACCATTGTTTGAAAAATACACTTGTTGATTTAATTTGAAAAATCATTCTCCCCCTCATTCAATGACATAAGTTGTTGATCGAGAGATAGATATTTTTGACAACTGTTAAGTACAGATGATTTTCAAAAATTGAGTCCGAGTAAATTTTCAAAGCAATTAGTTTTCATTAGATAGTAGGTGATTGTTTTATAGAATCAAAGCATGAGATTTGAAAACCAATATAAAGCATGGCTCTGTTCTTTCATTAAAGAGCGGGTTATTGCCTGAAATGACAATAAACCATTGTTTTACTTTCTCCCAATTTTTTTTTTTAATATGAACATTCGAACAACATCTAAAGTCCCGTGTCATTCTTTGAATGACAGCACAAAAACCGTAGATATTTTTCAAATCGAGAAAAATATGATAAAAAGACAATACTTTTTCGAGTTTTCAAGTTTGTTTTTTTCTTTTGTTTTTTTTTTTCGAATAAATATTTTCAAGAGATAGATGAAGAAAGACCTTTACTCCTCGTCTTCCTCCTGAAGACGTTTGAGTGTTTCTGGTTGAAGGCATTTCAAGCCAAGTCGTGGAAGAATAAACTCAAAACGTTCTCTTGGAAGAGCTTTGGTGAAGATGTCTGCTAACTGGTATTCAGTCCTCACAAAATAGAGTTCCACCACACCTTTTTCCACTTGTTCCCTGATGAAATGATGTCGAATGTCGATATGCTTTGCTCTTGAGTGTTGAAAGTTGTTGCATGAGAGAGCAATGGCACTTTTATTATCACAAGATAGAGGGATTTTGTTGAATTCAAAGCCATAGTCAGATAATTGGGATCTCATCTAAAGGATTTGAGCACAACAAGATGACATGGCTATGTATTCCGCCTCTGTAGAGGAAATAGAAGTACTCATTTGCTTCTTTGAAGACCAGGTCACAATCTTATCACCCAAAAATTGAGCTCCTCCGGCGTACTTCGACGAGTATCTTGACAACCTGCATGATCTGCATCTGCATATGCTGTTAGTGACATACCGGTGTCCTTCGGGTACCAAAGTCCCATGTTGATGGTTCCTTGGAGATACCGAAAGACTCGTTTAACCGCTTCAAGGTGCTTTTTGGTAGGCTTAGCCGTATCTAGCACACATGCATACAACGAACAGAATAGCAGTCTACTGGCTGTGAGGTACATCCGGGATCCGATCATGCTACGATATTTCATTTGGTCTACCATGATCCCTGAGTGGTCCTCATCAAGCTTGGTTCGTTCAATCATGGGAGTGTCAACCGGGTCACTTGAATCAAATCCATATTTCTTTAAAATCTCATTTGCATATTTAGATTGATTTATGAAAATGCCTCCGGGACTTTGTGAAATTTGTAATCCCACAAAAAATGACATTTGTCCCATCATTGACATTTGAAATTTGGAACCCATTTCTTTTGAAAAATGATCACATTCATTGGGGTCGGTCGAGGCAAAGATAATATCATCAACATAAATTTGAACATGAATTAAATGTTTGCCGACTTCACGGTGAACAAGTAGGATCAACTGCTCCTTTGCTGAATCCGGTAGATAGAAGAAACTTTGATAGCGTATCATACCATGCCCTTGGAGCTTGCTTTAAACCGTAAAGAGCTTTCTTCAAACGATAAACGTGAGTACGATGCTCTGGATTCACAAAGCCTTCAGGTTGGATGACGTAGACGACTTCTTTTAGATCTCCGTTCAGAAATGTCGTCTTTACATCCATCTGATAAACTACCATGTTCTTACTTGCAGCATTAGCCAAGAATATTCTGATTGCCTCGATTCGAGCCACTGGAGCAAATGATTCTTCAAAGTCTATGCTCTCCTCCTGACGGTATCCTTTTGCAACCAATCTAGCCTTATTCTTTAAAACATCGCCATGCTCATCAAGCTTTACTTTGAAGATCCACTTGAGAGCAATGATCATAGCACAATCTGGAGCAGGTACTAATTCCCATACATCGAGACGATCAAACTCATGAATTTCTTCTTGCATGGCATTGAACCACCTGTCTTCATTCATGGCGGTTTTAACATCTTTTGGTTCGATCTTAGAGAGTACGGAGTTGAAGAAGCACCATAAGGCATTGGTTGCAAGTTGTTTCCGTGTGGATACTGGACGAGTGGGATTTCCAATGATGTTGTCTAATGGATGATCGTGAGTCCATTTTCTGAGGTGTTCATGTGGCTGTTGTTGAGGGACTGAAGTAGCAGAGTCGATGCCTCCTGTAGAAGATGGTTCAGATGATGATTCAGGAGCAAATATATTTTCAAATGGAGCATCTTCGGGAGTAGCAAAGGGATTGACTTCATCCTGTGAATCTGAAGCATTTCCATGATGTACACTTGATGATTGAAGATTTGTTGATGAACCAGATTGGTCGCAGCAGCGCTTCTTGGCTTAATGACATAGAATTTGAAGGGTTAATTTCATTGAGAGGGATAGAAGCAGCCTCTGTTGATTGGATTGACATATCATTGTTACTTGGCTCAAATTGTTCATCAAACATTGGATCAAACAGTTTCTTTAAATCATCTTCTGAGGGAGGTACATATGGAGTTGCTGAAGAGGAGTTTGTTACAAGAGATGAACCAATGGGACTGTTTTGAAGTGCGGGTCCAGAACTGGAATGTCCAGGAGCCATTTGACCGGACAACTCATCAAACGTGACGTGAATTGTTTCCATGATATTTCGGGTTCTCTTGTTATAGATTCGGTAACCTTTTCTGTTTGGTGCATAGCCTACAAAAACTCCAATGTCCGCTTTAGCTCTTAGTTTTCCTAAATCTTGACCATCATTAGTTGGATAACATAAAGCACCGAACACACGAAGGAATGAAAGATCAGGTTTTTTGTTGTGGACAAGTTCATATGAAGTTTTTCCATGAGCAGTGTGAATCAGGGATCGATTTTGGGTGTAGCATGCAGTGGCGATGGCTTCACCCCAGAGAAACATTGGAACTTTTGAGTAAATCAGCATAGTCCTTGCGGCTTCCACAAGAGTTCGATTTCGTCTTTCAACTACACCGTTATGTTGAGGAGTTCGAGGAACACTTCTTTGATGACTGATTCCAATACTTTCATAAAACTCACCAAGTTGTTTGTTAACAAACTCAGTTCCATTGTCTATTCTGATGATTCTGACCGTTTTGTTAAGACGAACCTGCAGCTGTTTGATGAGTTTGATGATGATATCTGGAGTTTCATCCTTTGTCTTTAAGAACTTTACCCAGGTGAATCTAGAGAAATCATCAACCACAACTAACACATATTTCTTCCCAAAGATATTTTGCACTCTCATGGGTCCACATAAGTCCATGTGAATTGTATGGAGAACTTCTGTGACTGAGTTTGTATGTTTGGGTTTATGGGCATACTTCTTGCTTTTTCCCAATTGGCATGCTGAACAAAGATGATCCTTTTCATACTTAAGTCTAGGTAGACCTACAACTAAGTCCTTTCTGGAGAGATCATTGATGGTGCCGAAGTTCAAATGATTGAGACGACGATGCCATAACCATGACTTTGTTTTGGAAGCCTTTGACAACAAGCAAATTGGAGAAGACTTCATCATATCTTCGATAGAGATGGTGTATAGATTTGAGCCACGTGAGCCTCTTAAAAGTTCCTTACCATCAAGTTCTCTAACGAAACAAGTATGTTTTCTGAAGGCTACTTCTAGATCCGAATCGCAGAATTGACCAACAGAGAACAGGTTATGACCAAGACCTTCCACATAATACACTCTGGAGATAACACTTTTTCCAATAACATAATCTCCATAACCCTTAATTGCACGGAAATGATCATTCCCGAATCTAACTGTCCGATGAATTTGCTCACGAAGTTCATGAGCCGCGACCGGTCTCCAGTCATATGCTTGGAACGGCCTGAGTCCGGTACCACGAACGATTTGAACGATCTGCAGTTGAACACAGACAAGAATGGATAACTGGATAACTGGATAATTGGGATCCCCATGCAAGAATGGGTTCCACTTGGTTAGTAACAGTAATTGGAACACCCACATCAGAAATAGAAACATCCATATCAGAAGTAGAAGCAATGGAATCATTGGGAATAGATGCAATGCTGGTGTTCGTATTTGACCTATTCAAAGTATGTTCACTTCTTAAGGGAATAGTTCTACCAGTAGGCATCCATTTTCTAGTGGGCATAGTCTTAGCAGTTTGAGGGCAAAACCGATTATTCTTATGGCCAAAAGGTATCCAATAATAACCTATCTTTATAAATGTTCTTCCTGTGGGTTTCCACTATTTCTAACAATCTTTCGTCTTTGCCTTTTAGCTTTCTTTGCACGATTATTAGCCTTAACAATTTTAACTGGGCATTTGACAACATTAGACAAAGCATTCACACTACATTCATGATTAGCAACAGAATTCAAGCATACATCATTACAAGGTTTGCAAATAGTATCGAATTGAATTAATTACAAGACGCCTAAGGCTAATACTAGAATCAACACGATTCGTTTTATTCAACTCAAGCTTAAAGTTCCTAGGTTGGTCTTCTACTCTCTTCCAATGCACATTTCTAGCTTGCGAGGTCCTATCATTCCTTGTATTGTCTTGAGACTTTGACCTGCTCGCTTTAATGTCACTGATTACTCCTGTAGAGGTAATTATGGGAACATTAGTTGGTTGATCTACTTTTTGCATTCCTGAACTAGACGTGCAAGGATCTGTATTACTAGACGACACATTGATGTTCACTTTCTTAAAACTAGGCCTAGAATGGTTTGAATGCTCGGTACTAGGCATAGAACAAGGCATCACAGCTTTGCCTTTTGCACCTAAGGATAAGGATTTAGGACATGTTGCAATTACACATTCTAGCAGCTCTTGAGATCGTTTGGCCTGGAGGCAAGCAAACCTAATTTCTCTATCAAGAGGTTTGTTAATGAAATCCTCTTCGACAATATCCCGGAGACATTCTAGACTATCCTTAAGGTAAGCACAATAGTCATGAAAAGCATGTTCATTATTCCTAAGATGAGGAGGAATATATTTAACTGTCACAGTGTATTTGCAGTCTAAGGGTGACTTTGAGACAACATTTTTATTGAAAATAAGTGGCAGTTTCCCATTTCCCTAACTTCTCAGATTCTCAATTTCCTTTTGTAAAGCACGGGTGACTTTCATTGAATCATATAACTCTTTAAAGTGTCGTTTAACTTTTTCATTTTCTTCTAGAAAACTCTCGTTTTCCATTTGTAAGGCATTAACTAAGTTTTGAAGATGAAAAGTTTGAGAGTACTGAGAATCTAAAGGAGGAGGCATTTGGGATCCAGTCACATTGTTCTTTTCACCCTTCAATTGAGAGATTTGGGCTTTCAACTTTTTGATCGTGTTACAATGAGCTCGAATCTGTTCTTCACGTTTGCTAATTTCAAAAACTGCATCAAATTCAGGAGCATCCAAGGATGTCTTGATATTTGAGGTTTTAACATTTTCTTTTAGATGTTGATATTTTAGTTGTAAATCAAAATGTTCAACTTCTAGTTTAGAAAGATGCTTTACCAAATTATCATGATCATCCTGATCAATTTTCTCATTAAGTTTCGAATTAATCTTTTCAAGCTCAATGACACGATCATGAGAGACTTTCAGAGCAACAGATAATTCATGAAATTGAAAAGCATTAATGGAGCAATTCGTAGCAGTGTAAAAACGTCTTGAGCAATACATTCAGAAATAAGATTCTCATTCAAGGTATGCAAGTTCTTCCTCTCAATCTCATTATATTTTAATGCTCGCTCATAGTTACTAACCTCAACTATCATTGCATCAAATTCCTTTTCCATTCCTTTAATATCTGAATTTATCCCCTTTTTAAGACTCTCAAAATGATCTTTTAGTAGTTTGAAGAAAGGCATGACCTCAGTTAGATAGCATTATTTTGTTTGTTCAAAACCCCTTTCCCCTTCAGTTATCCCAGTGGGTGTGATCCTTTTCTTACAAGTTTTCTCAAAATCGACAAATAGTTGAAGAATAACATATTGACTGATTAAGGTCTTGCTTTTAGTGGCAATAGTCCTAGGAACTAAATGCATTGGTGTATTGGGAGGATACACAGTCGCTGAAGGCATTTTCCTAAAGGGGGGGGGGTTTGTTACAACAAGATTCTCTGCTTTTTGCTTATCTAAATCCTTTTTCCAGAACACTTGTTCGGGTGTTAACAATGTTCGAGGCTTAAACTTGTTCAAGGAAATCCAATTCTCCTTCTTGTAATCATGGGGTGTGATATTTATTTTCTTCTCTTTACATTTAGGATCATCTAGTTTCTTGTTCATCTTTTCCCTAGTGACTTCATCTGATTTCTTATCTTCCTCAGTGCACTCAGTGCAACTAGGTTTTTGTCTAGGCTTAAGAATTTCATTGCCATCATAAATAACCTTATGGGCAGCTCTAGCCCTTTTTACAACTTCTGGATTTGGTTCCTCAACAAGGGGAATGCTATGCTTATCGCTTAAGACTCTATGCTTAGTGATCATGTGGGCGGTCTGAATGGTGTTCCCTTGTACGTACAAGTTATTTTCAAGCTTGTTCTTCAAAGTTTTTAGATTAGAAAATTCATTCAAAAGTTTTGATTCCTTGGCATGAAATTCCTGCTTAAGCACTTTAACATTTTCTTGAAGTTCTTGTTTTTGCTTAGCAGTTTTTGAAAGTTTTTCTTGTAAGGAATTTAACTCTTGTTTTAACACTTCTTCTCTAAAATTACTTTTTCTAATAATTGTACGCATTTGGTTATCCAACTCCTGCTCACGAGTATTTAGCTCAAACTTAGCACGTTGTTCATAAATGGCAACTCGTTCTTTATAGGCATTAAGTTCAGAGATAACAGAATCATCAGGGCACATGCAGTGTATTCATCAAAAACATAATCATCATTGACTGCAGGAGATACATCACTTGATACAATCACACTTTCACTTTGTTTCACATATTGATCATATGGGACAACATTGATATTACCCATGTTTTCAATATCTGACTCAATGATTTCAGTTGATTGTATTTCATTATGTATCTTTTGCACATCAACTTCATCATATAATTTTAATACCTCTAAGATGATTTTGTCTTTGGATGGTCCAACTTGTGGTGAAGAAGAGACCTTAGGAGAGACCATTGGAGAAATGCTAGCCATAAAAATTGTTTGTGCAATAGGTCCATCATCAACATCGAGTCGTATGCATCACAATCGGCTACTTGAAAGGCATTCTGATGATTATGGCCTATCTCCTGAATTGGCTGCTCATCCACATCTGCATCATAGGTCTTGGCATTGCCCTCATCGAGAAACAACAACTCCTCTTCATCCAAAGCAGCACCATTGTCCTGAGCTTGCACTAGCAGCATCTTATCCTTGAAGTATTCTGCATTTTGTGGACGTTTTGGAGATGTGCAGTTTCTAGCAATGTGTCCCTCTCCTCCACAGTTGTAACACTTGATCGTATTAACTTGTCCTTAATTTCCATTTCTTCCCTATTCGATTTGCCACATATTCTCTACCGACTCCACCTCTTCCTTGTTCGTACTGTCTTTCTTGAACTGGCTGCACCATGATTTTCCCATCTCGACTAGAGCATGATTGTGAAGATTGGAAGCGTTCGATTTCATTGTTGGTGTGAAGACGGTTGGTATGTGGACTGAGAGTCAAGTTTTGTTTATCCATAAGGGCCAGTTGAGTAATGAAGTGTCCCACGGCTGCATCAGCATCGGCTTGTTTGAATCTTGGATCGGGAATGAGTTTGTGATTGCCATCACCCATGGGTATAACTTGAGATGCTTTGGTGGTAATTCCAATGTTTGAGTAGAAAGCGGTTGAATCATTTGATGAGCTTGTCTCTCCCTGATTAGTTTTAAACTGATCAAGAATCCTTTTTTCAAACTTAGCATGTCTTTCATTCTGGAGAAGAAAGGCATACAGTTGCTCATAGTTTGTGTTCTTCAGTCCTTTAGTGAGCTTCACAGATGTGACAAACTTGTGCCATTCAGGATTCATGTTGTTCACAAACTTTGAGTTTAACTGAATGTTTGGCATAGTCATTCTGATGTTCCTCATGTCATTAACAAGCTTGTGGAATCTCACATAATACTCATAGACACTCTCATCTGGTTTCATCTTGAAGTGCTCAAATTCATCATAGAGTTGAGATTCTCTGTCTTCCATAGTTAATTCAGAACCTGAGAGAAGCATCTTAATATTATCCCATACAGCCTTTGCTTCAGTGTTGTGATTGATAAGCTTATAAATGTCTTTTGGAAGACCTTGCAGTATGATGTTGGAAGCTCTAATATCTGCATCGAATCTCTTCTTTTCCTTATCATTAAGCTCATCATATGTCTTTGGTCTGTCTATTCCATAGATCATCGTTCCATCTTCAGCTGTATCAATTATGTCTCTAGTAGTCTCAACTCGATAAGGTCCTTCATCAATGGATTTGAGAATGTTGACACCATTTTCCTTCCCAAGACAATACAATCTAATTCGTTGAGCCCAAGAGTCATAGTCAGTTCTGTCAAGCATGGGTGGACGAGTATCTGAACCAGCTGCTTGAACATCCTCGGCAACGGTGGAGATGATAGTAGGAACGTTGGTAGACATGTTAACAGATTACACGGGATTTTATAACTCTCTGATTAAACCGGGAAATAGAATCTTTCTCGGGATTTTACTGAATCAAGAGAAAACCATATTAAGCAATCACCCAAGTCGCTAGGAAACCTTGAACCAAGTCGCTATAATCCCAAGTTGCTAAGTAACAACTCGCTAAGCTCCAAGTCGCTAGCAAAATTTTGACAGCAAGTCGCTAAGAACTAAGTCGCTAATTTGTCAAGTCGCTAAATAGCAACTCGCTAGGTACCAACTCGCTAACACCAAGTCGCTAACAATATAAAGTACAAGTCGCTAACTTACACCAAGTCGCTACGTGTAGTGGAGAATCCACTATGTGTAATTTTTGTCGGCTTGTCTCAATAGACAAGTCGCTAGGACCAAATCGCTATTAAATACCACTCCAACTCGCTAACTTTTTATGAAGCAAGTCGCTATGATGAATATCACACCGAGAACCAAGTCGCTAACTAGAAAATCACAAAGACACCACCTTTCAATCCAAAAACAACCCAACCACGATGATTCAAGCCTTCAAAATCAAAACCTAAACACTTGTGATGATTCTAAACACAAAAGTACTATCAAAATCCAAACTTTAACACTAGAAATCACCCAAATGATGCAAAAACCACTAAACTTTTTCAAACTCAAAAACCACCTAAAAACCACTAGAAATCCAAAGATATGTAAGAGATGATCTAACCATGGCTCTTGATACCAATTGTAACATATTGGATTTCACAAACATACTAAACCATAATCACAAGTGGCGTACAAGAAGGTTTTTAGAGAGAGAAAGTTAGAGGTTTAGGGAACTTAGTGAGAGAAAGAAAAATCTTATTATGAGCTCCAACTCTCTACCTTGGAAGGTAGAGAGTATTTATAGTCTTACAATAAAACGCCACACAACAGGCTGTGGATCAGGCATACAGTGGGTAAAGACCCGTCCGTCCTCCACGGTGTTACTTAACTAAGTACTACTTAACATCAAATAACTACGACTATGAGCTTTCTAACGAATATATATACTTGAGGTGAGACCGACTCTTTAATACCTGGAATTTCTAATTCCTAACAAGTACATAAACATCACAACATACCTTAGCCAATCCATACTCATAATCTATCACTTGAGTTGACCAACTAGGCAAATCACCTATCAAGGACACACTTACTAATTCAAAGCTACCAACTATAGCATCCATACTCATAATCACATAATATGCAAACAATCATATTATGCACATATCAATCAAGTTACTTACCTTAGCTTCCAAAGCTAAACTACCATCCTAATACCACCATCATCATCATCTTCCATCATCATCATAAGTTATAATCACCATAAACACTATCAAGACTTGATAACACAATACATCATGATCAAGGGTTTACATAACCCTTAAAACATCCTAATCTTCCTTTCTACATCATCATATGATCAAACTTTGATCATATGATGAAATCCCACTTAACTCATAACCTTAACTTCATTAACATCAAGATTGGAAGATTACTTACTTGTGATAATGTTTGCTAGGAAGGACCATGAGCACAAGGTCTTCATCTCTATCTTCCTAAGCCATAAACTCATCTTCTTCCCTCCCTTTTTCTCTCTAAAACCGGACCACGCAACCGCACCCATGAAATCTCTAGAAATTTAGAGAAAATGCAAGATAACTAGATACTTATCTAGTTACTTCCACTACTTTGGTCATATGTCAACAATGGTCCCTCAAATCCCTTATCTTATATTTTGACCACACTACATAATATACCACTTTAGGATATACCAACTTAAGCCCTTGAAGTCTATTCCATTTCCATTTATGCCATATGATACTTTTCATAACTATAGAACACATTCTTTGATTGTCACTTTGACTATCGGGCTTGACTACAATATAACATTCGTTGACTAACCAATCACGTTAAACCTTGGTCAATTTCATCTAAGGTGGGGCCTATTTGTATCCGAGATACGGGTCTAACACTGCTGAAGCTGTGGCCAAGGAAAAGGACAAGGGTAAGAGACCAATGCAAACGGAGGAGCAGACTACAACGGATGATGTGAAAATGTCTTATATGGACTCAGAAACTGAAAAAGCTGAGGCTAAGGAAAAGGCCAAGGGTAAAAAAACCGATGAAAGAGGAAAAACAGACCACAACCGATGATGTGAAAATGCCTGATGTGGATTCCATAACACAACAAGCTAAAGGAATAGCACTCGGTAAAAAGACAGAAATTGTTGTTAAAAGTACATATTCTCTAAGATCAGCTTCAGAAGGATTGGATGTGAAAGTTACTTCAAAGTCTAAACCACCACCAAAAGGTAGCCAAAAACCGAAAAGGATGGATGTGGATGTTGCTACAGAGCACAAACCATCAAAAGCTAGCCGAGGGCCGAAAGGAATGGATGTGGATATGGAAGTTACTTCAAAGTTCAAACGACTAAAAGGTAGAAGAGGACCAAAAGGGGTGGACATTGCTCTAACAAAAGCTGGCCAAAAGCGCAAAGGAAAGGAAGAAAAAAAAAGATGTTGGTGATGATATACAAGGTTGGGAAATAGATACTGAGGAAGGTCTAATGAAAACTCGTATATACATTCAGGTATAACTGATGCTCTTGATGCTTTATACGCGAAGGTCTAATTTTTATTTATTGGTGTTAATTTGATAATGTGCATTAATGTTATGGCTTCTCATAGCTGGGAAATGAATTATTGGATTTTTAGGTTAAGTTTAAGGGTGTTACGATGAAAGGTTGTTGCTATGGCTATTGTATGGCACCCTGCTGTAAATTAGGCTGTATTGTCGTAGAGTTTTACGTATAATGGTATTATCAATATTGTGTGGCTGTTGCGATCAATGGCAGTTTGATCACCCCTGTTCTCCAAGATGATGATAAGGTGTGCTATAAATTTGAGTGCTTTTCATTTATAGATTCTATTTTTTCAATCAAGTTTGTAGTTGGATCTTTATTTGATTATGATGGTATTCTTTTCTACCACATATCGTAGAATGATACCCTTGGCACTTCAGTCAAAACGGTTGTTGTCTATCTTGTCACAACATTAGTGAAGGTAATTCGCTTATTTATCAATCAATATGGTTTGTGTCAATATTTGAATTTACTTACGTCTTTCTGGTTTTTTTGACGAAGATGGTAGCGGGTACATAACAAAGGACGAGCTACAAGAAGCTGGAAATTTGTTTCTCACGAATCGTGCACCACGTGGTAAGTTTGAAAACATGTGTCTATTTGTTTCTCACAGAGCGTCCAAAATTTGCATGGAGCGTGAAAAGGTTCGCATAAAAGCGGTTGCTGATATGTCATAAAACTTAATAGAGGGCGAGAAAGGAGAGACCATCATTGATGTATCTACTCATGGTGATAACCACTGTACGTTAATTCATTTTTTCTGACAACATGTATCTATTGGAACTTTATAGGTCGATAAACACCAAGCTATCTATTGGAACTTTATAGTCACGTGCTAATATATTCAAATACATGTTTATATAATATAAATATTGTTTCTATCAACCAACAAAGTTTGACTATCATGAGATGAAACTTACACCGGTATTCTCGCAATCTATTGATATTAATTAAACTATATTTTGCATCCATGAATTAAGCTTACTGTGTGCTTATGATATATCCTTTCTTTGTAGTTGATTGAATTATAAAATATTATGTTCCGCTAAGCTATTCTTATCACTAAGGCTGTGATTTGGGTCAAAAATTCTGACCATGGCCACTCGAGCCCCTTAGAGTTGTTTCTATGGCGGTGATTTGGTTGAGCTTCGTAAAGGTAATCTTTTGTTTTTCCTATACTATTTTGATTTAATTGTTTATAATATATTGTCACTAACATTCGACTTACCGGAATTGCTAGGTGATTCAGAGGATACTGCTGAAAAGAAAGCAAGATTGGCTGCTAATTAGGTATAGGGACGGTGTTGGTGGAAGTAACATGTCTATGTTTTAATGATCTAATAGTTTACGTGGCCATACATCAAATAACCATCCTAATGACATCAAGACAATTACATCAAATTATCTTTTACACGACATGTTACCGAATCCTCTTCCTCAAAGTCAAATGGAACTACCTTAATTAACAAAAATGAGGTCAAAAAGGAGTATATTAGCAGTAAAAGGGAGCAAATTTGAGCCGACAATGAAAATGTAAGTAAGTTATAAATATTATTACTTTATAGTTATTCGAGTTGGTGAACAAGCACTAACCATGTACCAAATAGTGTTACCATTGTGTTACAACTGAGGTGCGGAAGCTGGGGTTTATATATTATTATCTTGCCCGAAAGTATTCTGGTTTCAAAACAATATAGGCAAATAAAATAAGTTGTAGAAGTTGAGTTTTATGAACATTCTTACGATATGTATCAAGTGTATATTCTGTTAATCAAAAGCAACATCACCTGAAGGCATTTGATGTTTTTTAAATGTTTCAATATACTTTCAATGCTAAAAGGTATATCTTTGAGGTGAGATGTTGGGGGTAACAAAAAATGGAACATCAGTAGGTAGTGTAGTGTGGTGAAGGCATCAATTGAAAATTACCAACTTTGAATAAGCTAGACCATAATTTTGTAATACAATATGCTTTAAAGTGGCGTAGTAAAAGATCTCCAAGCATGATTTCATTGTTCAGTTATCACCTATTTTGGGGTCAGTTGGGCTTATTGATTATTATTATTATTATTATTATTTTACTGTTTGTTTAGTCTGCATAAATTCATAGAGGACTAAAGGAAGTTGCACCACTGGATACATTGGCTATTGGAAAAACATGTGTCGGTGGAGTTAGAGTACTTCTCATCATGGAATAGAAGTGTCATTTGAGTTATTTGTTACGACGAAGACGGTGTCTATACTAATAGCACACAAAATTTTGTTTATGAAGATGCTCTTCGTAGAATTTTAGAGTTTTAATTTTATTCCATAAGTTTGTGATTTGAAATATTTTAAGAAACTCATACTCATTGTTTTTTAGCAATCATTTATATTATTGATTATTTAAACTTATTATCTTACCAACCTTTTTTGTTTAATAATTTGTCTTTTTGTGTGTTCTCAATTTACTTCAACCGTCTATCACATACATATTCTTGAATTAGTTTTTTCTATGCATGCAACATAAAATACTTAATTATTTATCCTTAAACACAAGCATACTAAACACAAAATATCATGAAAGTAGCCCGCTCATCAAGAATGAGAGTAACACGAAATATCATTAAAGCACATTAGACAAACGGTTTTCATATGACTTAATGAATTCAGTTTTTATCATATTAAGTCAATTAAATCGAATCAAACAACACCTTAATATAATTAAAACTATAAGTATATGTTACATTTAAATAAATCTTCGGTTGATGACAATTTTTTATTAAACAACATGTCATTAAATTACACTTGAAGTTGCAGCAGGCAGTTAAAAGTGCATCCAAACACCCATTACATGGTGTTGTATACAACGTAGTACATGTAATCTCATGAGGTGAAAAAATGAGCGGATTTGGTAGTCGGTCAAGACGGGTAAAATTATATCGTTTTTAGTCTAAAGGGGCTGGGTCTATCCGCAAACACTATATAATAATTATTACAAAATGTTAACTACTACAACAATAATCCATGTATTTTTAAGTGGCAACTTGGATGACTATTGACTCTCTTGACCCGATATATATATTTGTTTAAAGCTTATATTCTTATTTTATAGCTTATGTTACCTTTTGTATGATACCAGATTAAACCAACCTCTAAAAGGATTAAACCAACCTCTAAAAGAGACATCCGATATTGGTGGAAAGAACACTTGGATTGACGACCATATAACAAAGTACATGAAAAGTGAAAATTTGCTCCAATACCTCTCTTGAAGGAAAATATTACTTTGTATATGATTTGAAATATCATCGTGTTTTTGTTCATAACTATCAATTGTTTTTTATTGATAAATTGGTCCGATGATTATGTATATGGTTAGATTATCAAAAATTCGAACAACCATTATTTAAATCTTTACACCTTTCTTAGGCAATTAAGTTTTTGCCATGTTAACAAGGTCAGGTAGAGTTGCAAAGTATGCGTTTATGTTTTAGATTTTGTTGGTTGTTCTAAGTGTATAACGAGTGAGTATGTCGCCTTATGTTAAATTTAGGACTTGAATCCTATGTTGTTTTTGGTTGGTTTTGAAGTTTCAATGGTTTTTTTGGCTTACTTTAAGGTTAATTTCAGTCACAAATGATCATATAAGCTTGATAAACAACTTAGATCAATAATCTAAAGCACCCTCAAAACTGATGTATTATCACGCTATAAGGAGATACACAGTTTTAATAAGAAATTCCAAACACCCCTGACCCTGAAAACCGATGTATCTTAGTTTTCTCATCATTTTTTCACTCCACATATTGTTTTAGTTTCAATATTCTTTTCTTAAATTATCGTCTAGAAATGTGATTTCATTTGCAGACAATCCTTTACAACTCACCTATTGAAGCTAATGTGTGCATGGCCTATGGTATGTGATGTTTGGTACATCTACCCAAAAAGATAAAGCCTGAAGAAACAACCATTGAGTTTGCAGAGAGGCTTACAGCTTAGGTTCGTCTTTCATTTGTTATACATCGACGAATGGCTTAATATCAATGAATAATAGCTTTAAGATTGAACAAGTTAATGACATCAATAGGAAAAATGAAAAGCATAAGTTAAGAAAGAAATCTGTTAAGACAATTTGGTCTTTTGTGTATTAACAATATGTATATGTAAAAAACAATAGTAGTCATTTACTCATTTTGAAGATCATTTTTTGTTAATTTGAGATGATACTTAACATTAGCTATTATTATCTATAAATGTGAACTTCACTGACATTTGTTGCTATTTTCGTTCACCTAAGGAAAAGATCATTTTAAGGAGGCATATTATTTTTTTGATCAATATAAGAACGAGCACATCAAACTTGAAGAGCTACGCGAATCTTTAACTGATGAAATTGAATGCAACAATGAAGAAGTCATTGTTGCTATAATTTATTTTCATGGTTTTCGGATGGACTGATTAGCTATCATGACTTTGAAACAATGATGAAGGTGAGAACTGATCATAGGAAAGCAACAATCGTTGATAAAATATCTGCTAACACAAATAAATCTATATAATTTGGAATAAATTTGAAACTTTGAAGCTGTTTGTATTTAATAATGGGATAATGTGTAATTTTAATTTGTAATCCTTCCAATTATATATACAATGTTGCAGCATTCAATGGATGTCTATCCAAGTTAGCCTATCTAATTCTTAAGTCTCTCAATGTGATTTGCATTACCGTCAAATACTATTAACTGTCACAACAGGTGAACCTTGGTACGAGTCTATCCAATCATTGATAAAATATCTGCTAACACAAATAAATCTATATAATTTGGACTAAATTTGAAACTTTGAAGATGTTTGTATTTAATAATGGGCTAATGTGTAATTTTAATTTGTAATCCACCCAATTATATATACAATGTTGCAGCATTCAATGGATGTCTATCCAAGTTAGCCTATCTAATTCCTAAGTCTCTCAATGTGATATGCATTACCGTCAAATACTATTAACTGTCACAACGGGTGAACCTTGGTACGAGTCGTTCTATCGTGAGTGGCCTTAATAATTTTATTATGTTGTGATATTATTTATCAAGGCTCGAAGAGCGAGCCACAAAATGGTGTGTTTGAAAATGATATCTTTCCAATGACGATTCATTTTATTATGTTGTGGATATTATGGTTTTTACAAGTTTTTCAGGAGTAATAAATAATTATTTTGTGCTTTCCTGCAGACATATTCGAGCAAATGTTTAACGCATGGGACTTAAGATTTCTTCATGTGAGGATGATTTATTACAGCTCCGCAGATGCTTGATGCTCTTAACTAACCTGATTGTACATTCTTCAGGTAATAAATTCGTAACTTTTGAGACAAGTTTATAACTTTCTAAAAAGTGGTACTATTTCCTTTACCTTATAAAATTACAGAAACCTACTCTTTAGATTTTCAAGCACACAAATAATTTATGCTTTTCATATAACATGAACATACTTTTTACTAAATTGCAAATTACTTGATATCACATTTTGTGACTTAAACATTAAAAATACTATTATAACTATTTTCCTAACTCCTAATAACAATTACTCTCCATCTTAACAAAGGTATCTATTGTCTTATTTGATCGCTTTTAAGTGATGAATGATAGTGAGCCTGTGAACGGACATCATCTGAGGTAAGAAGTATACCTCAAGGCCTTCCATCATTTTCCATTCCTAAAGAGTTTGGGCATGTGAAGTCATTAATTTCTATCCCATTTTTGCATGAGATATATATAGTATTTGACATTTCTAACTTAAGTATTTTCTCTAACTTATTGCAGATCATCCGTGGATCCAAAACGCCAAAAAATCAATAAATGTTTCATTAGATGAAATTGTTAAAGGAAGATGTTAGGTTCCCATTTATGTAACACAAGCATCAATATGAAGAAATATAGAAGAGATAAATCGGTTGAACAAGACTACACAATACACGAATGAATATGGAAAGGATATGCGTAGGTATTGAGAGAAAATGAACAACCAACCTTCAAGTGAAGGTTTACAAGGCTATTTATAGGAGAGGGAGCTAGGGCAACACTCCTAGTCCCTTCCTTTCCTTATTAGATATGGGCCAAGGCTTATGGGCTTTCTACATAAGCCTTGCCTTTAATACTAACATAAAAGCCTAATTAAGCTAACTATTACATATTAATTACTAACACTTGTAAGCTAGTTTAGGAGTGATTCCAACAATCTCCCCCTAAGTTTTGGTGATTAATGATTGGAGTGAAAAACGTTGTAGGTGCTAATGTAATAGTAGCTTAGACGTCTTCTGACATTCTTCTTTCTTGTGAGAAGAAGTGCCTTGACTCTAACAATCTCCCCAATGTAGGGATCTTGTTTTCTTTGAAGTTTTCAGCTTTGACGTCTTCATTTTCTTTGTTCTTTGATCTTTGTTCTTTGTGATGGAAGTGATAGTATGTTGTGGTTATCTACATCAGGTCCGCTTCGTTGCTCCAGTGTCTCCACGTCTTTCTCCAACATGCTCACACGCTCTTTAATGTTGAATTTCAATACTGATTTAGTTCTCTTAGTCTTTAAACTTTGTAGATTCTTTGACTTTGACGAAGAATCATTCTGACTTTGTGTCGCCTTTTGAGAGAACTTCAATTAGTGTTGTTGTTGGTATGAGCATGTGGAGAATCTGCACGATCTTTTCCTCCCATGAGCATCCATAAGAAGAAAACATAACACATGGGTTAGAAATAATCCAGCGCTTACAAGTTTGAACTTCGAGTGTGTTAACAGCATAGTGTGAAAACACGTCACTAATTCTTACAAAGGTTGTTCCTGAACTGGAGTCCCACAAGTGAGATAATGATAAGGTTTTAAAATGTACCTTTTTGAGGGGTCGTTTAAGCCCTTATTTGATCACTTTTGTATCCGTTATTACTTAATATCGTTCCTTTTCACTTTTTAGGTCTCTTGAAGGCAAAATGCTGGAATGACACTTATTTGGACGAAAAGGCGCGAATATACAAATAAAGTGGCCAAAGTCAAGAATCGAGACACTCAGGCTGCTGGAACTAAAGGGGACGGCGTCAGGTTCTATTGGCGACGGCGTCAGGTGTTATCTGCGACGCCGTCGGACAAGTTTTGTGACGACTCAGTAGCCAAATTGCTTATTTACAAGTGACGGCTTCAGGTTTTAAAAGAGTAGGGCGTCGCAGCTCAAACGGCCTAGATTTGATCCAGAGGACGTCAGAGACTGAAAAGGACGGCGTCACAGGCATAAGGTGATGCCGTCGCAATGTTAACGTGGCCAAGATGAAACCCGACGGTGTCACAAATTAAAGGGTGACGCCGTCGCATTTGTAACCTTATATATAGAATCCGAATTTTTCAGTTTTCAGTGTGTAGTCTTTTGGAGTAAAAAACCTAAACCGAACCAAGGCTGTCTTGTACAGTATTTTAAGGTTCCATACCCTATCTTACATCAAGATAAGTGTTTTACTTCATTAATTCAATTATATCTTCAATTGATTGTGTGTATGCTTGCATGTTCCCCATGTCCGGCTAATTTACTTGTGTGTTTGCTTAGGTAATATGAAACTTAGTTATTGAATATTGATTGGTTGTCTCTTATCTTAGATGTGTTTGACCTAGTATTGCGATAGGTCATTCGTTGTGTTATTAATGCTTGATTAATCTTTGTTGAACCTTAGTTTATAATCACCTAGAGTAATTGTAGGCTATACATCCAAAGAATACCTTAGAGTTAAAGTTTATAAATCCTAGAGATTTTGTAGTCATTAACCTTTGGTAGCTTCAAAGAGTTAGGGATAAACGCATACCCTACGACCTTAGAGACACAACGCGATTAAGAATAAGGACGTGACAATTCAACCATCAATAGGAGATAACTAGGGAGTAATAAAGCCTAAGCAAATACATTTTTAACTATCATACGAGCACACAACAATAGACATAGACTACATACACCTTAGCTTAGATAATTTGAAAAGTAGAAGTAATCGGTAGAAATACCAACCCCCAAATCCAAACCCCAAGATTCGTACCTTTCGATTTCCTAAAAAACATAAAAAGATAAAAAAAAATAATCTTCCTCAACCCCAACCTTAGCGTAGTAACTTCTCACTAGCATTCCTATTCCCCTAGAGAACGATATCAATTCCCGTGGCTTACCCTAATACTACACTATAACGATTAGGTTCACTGCCTAGGGTGTTGAAAAACTTGCTCGACGAAAAGGAAGTTCCTTTGACCCCAAACGCGCTGTGTAAGCGTTATCAGATAACGCGATGTACCGAAGTACACCTACAGTTCAGATGAGTCGCTGAGGTACACCGAAGCATCACCCCACGACTGTAGACCGTTTGAGACACACTAAGCATAACCCACAAAGAGTTACCAAAGTGACCTGCTGTCAGGGCTGTTTGATGTTGACCCTGGCAGGAGTTTCCATTCAATCACTAAGGATCACATGTGTGAACCTCTCATAAATGTTCTCGACAGATTGCTAAGATCTGTGTAGGACTCGATAAGGTATCACATGCGTCCTTAATGTTGAACGACAAGTGATGAAATATCAAGTGTACCTAAGAGATCTTTTGATGAATCTCGTGGCTCTAGAATCAATAGTGTGCTTTGGTTTTCCTAAGCGGAGACAAGGGAGAGGGTCTCCTTCTTCAATACCAGCAATCTCTAAGAGAAAGCCGATAGTTTACGTAGGGTTCCCTGTGAGAATGAAACAAGCTTCTGTTGAGAGAAACTTGAGTGGCTAAGAAGGTTTAGTGCATGCGTCACTGGGTCCATGACGACTTTAATCTTCAATACTGGTGTCATCAAGTGACAACCAGTAGCATATGAATTGAACCCGGTGTCTGTCCTAAGTTGAATAATCTGGGGGGCTATTTCTTTTCACCCTTTTCTTTACTTTTCTTTTTAATTCTTCAACTCCTTTTTTATCCGATTCTCATTTTCTCCTTTTTATAATCATACCTAAGGACTTCTAATTCTAGCTATTGGTGGTGTCCTTGGGTAGATCCCTCCGGCTCTGGCGGATCATAGGAAGGTTTTTCCTAACCTTAGTCACCTTATAACTCCATGACTAACCTATGTTGCCGTAAACCATTTTCATGAAAATCTCTCAAAGTGGTTATGAATAAAAGCATTTAGTACCACTATGAGAGTTTTGTATTTTTCAGAAATACTCCCCCTCCACATGTGCTTAAGTATTTTAACAGAAATCTGCACGGTAAGAGAAGGGCGCGCACTTTTTGAATTGATCAACTCAAGATAGACAATTCCCCGCGAGACACGGTTACGTTGCATAGTTAAAGAGTTACATTGTCAGCTTTTAGGTGACAACTCGCTCTAATAACTACCTTGAAGGTGTGGAAAAACCTCGAAAGGTTGTCAAACCCGTCAAAGTTCATGTCTACCAAGAGTTTCTCGAATGGTACATTCTACTAGGACAAGTCCTTTGCGAGACACGTTTACATCACTAGCGAACTAGCTTGAAATTATTACCCGTCCCGGACAAGTCTTTTCGAGTTACTAACATTTAAGATCTCGCCAATTCATTGGTTAAGTCTTTAGTACGACGATTCACTAGCATTTCACAACGTATTTCTTATCACATAATTTTTCTCCCCCTCAAAAATGACATATAAGTGTTACTTTTGACGAAATTTTGATATCGTATATGTCCATTTCGAGTTTTGTGGGAAGATTTCCACGAAGAACAATTTTGTGAACAAAGTTTTTAAGAAAATACTCCCCCTCAACAAGTGATATTAACTTTTGAGGTTTTGAAAGTCATAAGCGGAAGTACTTGTTCTTTTGAGCAAAACTTTTAAAATTGAAATTTTTGATTAGTTTTACTCAAAAGTAAGAAGCTTTCACTCCTTTTATAAGGATTGTGGCACTGAAGCGTACCACATGGTCCTTTCATTACAAGTACGGGTTGTACACTGTTATGTGTGCACAAGCCATAGTCAGATATAAATCACATATCCAAGTAATGATAAGAGAAACAGATTAAGGGGTACCACGAGTCTCAGGTATTCCAGCAATAACTCCAGGAATGCGTTCTGGACGTTGATAGCCTGTGAGAGATATGCTTGGACGACCACCAACAAAACTCTCCAATGTTCTGATCTGATCCCGCCTAAACAACCTTTCATCAATTCGCGTGATGATCTTCTTCACATCCCTTTTATCCCTCGAATTCCATCTCTTCGGTAACCCTATGCCGTCATGTATCTCCTTTAACCTGTATGCTAACCCATCCCGAACCTTCTTCAATGTGTGATCCCCAAACTTATGAAGCTCTTTGCACGCCATGAAGCAATTGTGGTGTAGTTCACTTCGGTAGACTACCCTAAATGGTTTCTTGATAAGGGTGTACTGAGCAAGTTGATTTATGTCGGGAAGGTCTAGCTGAGGTTTTGTGAGATTTACACGTTTCTGATAAGATTCCATGACAAGTTGAATGTCTTCTACACGTTCTTGGATCACGATGATTCTGATGAAGATTAACAGTGACTTGATGTACTCGCGTTGGATAGTTGAAGAGAATTGTCGCATTCGTCCTTGTACCTTTGCAAGATACATATCTTCAATGTCGTTTAGAGACAATCTCGGAAAATCCGCTTCACAGAAGTCATATTCCTCTTCGTCTTGTCGTTTGACCACTATTTTCTTAAGGAATGTGTAGTCCCACTTTGATGACAAGGAAACATGCTGAATAGCAACGATCCGTTTATCACTAAACACTTCCTTTTTCGACTTTAGAACCTGACAGCTTTTGTAGTAGATTCTTCGGCGTTCAAGCCAATGATGAATCCCATATAATGCATCGAGGTTATACTTTTCAACTTTGTCAGCAAACATGTGTGTGGCATCTTCCTCGATGGCTATGCTATTGGAGTATATTGCTGGCGGGAAAGGGTAGGTAAGTGATGTAGCGTATTTCGTTGTGACATCGCTACCGTGTAGAAGGAATTCCAAGTCGTTGTCGAAGAAATAGCGGTAGGGAATCTTAGGTTGATCCGGTCGGCCAATGGTCGGTAGAGGTTTGGTCCATTCAGTGTAATATGGACCCTTGTCTTGTCTGGTGAAGTCAATGTTAGCTTCAGGGTTGAGCCAATCGATGTTGTTAGACATGGCCCTTGCAATGTTGTCGAGATGATATTCGACTTCAGTTGCACTATCTGAGCTGTCTTTAAGAAGTTGAAATGCATCATTCTTGATTCGCCTCAACTCTGCCTTAGTCATCTTCTTCACTTTGAATTTTTCCTGTATAAGCTTCACATGCTCCATTGTACGACCATCTACCATTTCTTGACCTTCTGGTAATGAAGGGGAAGCATCAACAAGTCTAGAAAACCAGTCATATTCTTTAGTAGTATCTTCATCTAGCCATGAGACAACAACGGTCTTCTTCTTCTTTTTCTTTGGCTTTGATGATGATTCTAGTTTCTTTGTTGTAGCAGAAGAGGTGGGTTGTTGTTGGGGCTCAGGGTTCTCTTCATCATAACCACCAGTGTATTCGAAATGATCACCGGTTTTCTCTGTTTGGGGTGGTAACTCAGAGTCCTGAGGTTTCTCAGTAGCAGCAGAACGTGGAGGAGATCTTCTTTCGGTGGTCCTTGGGGGTAATGGAGGCATAGAGGAGGGTTCTCCAGACTTCTTCTTGCATTTGGTCTCTTTATCCTTATCCTTATCATCATCGTCTCTTGGACGCTTGGGCCTTTCAGCTGCCGCTTTGCAAGAAGTTTTAAGTTGGTATTCCAGCAATGCATCAAATAGTTTAGCTTTGTCAGAAGTAAACGTTGCAGACCGTTGAGACATTTGGAGCACCAGCTTGGAAACCATTTCTGCATCGGAAACAACTGCAGGCTCAATTGGATTGATCTTCATAGCTACCGGAGTAGATTGCATTGTTTGCTTGACCAATTTCATGAAATTCGGATAGAGTTTTCTGGTGAACATTTCTCTTGTCACTCCAGGAATAGTGTCGAGAAGGAACTTATGAGTGTATTCCTTAATTGTCATGTTCATTTCACCCTTTATATCTCGATTGAGAAACTTCTGGATCTGTTCCCGTTCTCCCAACATCTCGTTTATCACTTTTTGAAGAAGATTGACTCTGTCAGCGAGTTGATTGAGTTTCTTGTTGACTACGTTTTTCTTCCTTACTTGCTTGACAGCTTTGACAATCTTTGTTTTTGCTCGTGATGCCCAAGTATCGGTTGGTTTCTTTACCGATCTGGATGTTGATCTTGTGGTGCCTTTGAATGGTGGTGGAGATGAGTCTGACGATGATGATTCATGAGGAGGCTTAGGGTCCTTTTGTGGCTCAGAAGTTTGTTCCTTGCTACGTGCAGGACTATCCAGAAGATAAGCATCGGCTTCCTTTTCGGCTTTAGCCTTTTCTTCCGCCTTAACCCTAGCTTCTTCATCTGCTTTTGCTAGATCTTCTTTTTCTGCTTTTTCTTTAGCTTCAGCATCAACATCTTCATCAGCAATTTTCTCAGTCGTCTTTTTCTTCTTATCAGGTTCCTCAAAGTAAAAAATGATCTCATCTTTTAGTTGCTTTTGTTCTGATTCGTGGGTGGTGGTACCAGTTCCCTTATCGGGTTGATTAACTGCATCGGAAACTGGTGTGTTTTGAGCACCACCACTTGACCCTCCAGGGCCACGAGTTTGTTCCAGGTTGTACTCTTTAGCAACATGTTCAAGTCTGAGATTTTTCATCGTCTTTCTGAAGTCTTTGTCATTGTCCAGTGGCTCTTCGTCTGAGCTCTCTTCTTCCTCTGGCTCAGCGACTGGGGTTTTCCCTTTATCTGACTTGGGACTTGGAGGTTTTGCTACTATCAGAGTATCATCGGTTGGAGTTTCAGAGTAGACAATCTCTTCGTCCGTTTAAGTTTCCTCGGAGCTTTCATCCATGAGTTTAGGTTCCGGTTTTGGATTAGGGATGACACCAGTGAAAGGAATTCTCTTTTTGACTGTGTGAGTCCTCTTTGGATACCTTCTTGTACTCCCAGTGCTAGCAACACTTCCAGTACTGCCAGATCTCCTTGTCCTCTTGGCAAATACACCGGAAGTCTTCTCATCGATAAATCCCACTTTGCCTGATTCAACTGCTGCTAAATATCGTTTGTACGATTGAAGTTCTTTGATAGCATCAAAAAGTAGGCAATCTGGAAACACTACACCCTGTTTCTTCGTTGTTGATTCTTTAAATCTTACCACGTTGAGTGTGGGTTCAAGCAACATGGAGTGATGGTTGGGGTCATCATGTCTTTGGGGAATATATGGATTAGTTTCAAGAATCCTGTTGATCAACAATTTTGTGTATCTGATATAAGGGATTTTAGTGACAGGCCTTTTAAGGTACGTCATCATGTCATCCCAGATCAGAGCTACAAATTTTATGTGTTTCATGTTGACCATGCCCCAAAATATTTGAAGTTCCATGAGCTTCGGATGCTCATAACCACTGTCACGTCCAGAAACGGATTTGGCAATCATGATGTACAGTGTTCTCCATGGTTGAGGAATATTCTTGAGGTCTACTGAAGAGTGTTTTGTAATAACCCCAACAGCTTCATCATAGCCGATGTCGACCATGAACTGGAGAGTGACCTCTTCCGTTGGAGTAGCAGTGTAATCAGTAGGATCGATGGTAGAAAGAAGGAGAACATCCCTCAAGTCTGCAGGAGTGATGGTGACTTGTTTGTTATTAAGCGTCACTGTCACAACACTTTGACCTTTGACCTTTTGTATGGTGTGCCAGAATTGGTGAACATAGATCTCCGGCACAGTAGCAGAATTGTGAGCATGTTCTGGTAAGGGTGGGTCTTCAGAATATCCACTGCAACTTGACAAGAAGATTCTGAACACGTGAAGTTGTCAAAGTCGACTCTGAGATTGTTCTTCCCAATCTTCATTGTGTAACTGTTGGGGAAGATGTCTTCCATTGAGAGAAAATTTGGTGCATCAACGTTTTCCATTTGGACGTCCATATCGTGATCTGAAAGATATTTAGCCAAAAGAACCAACATATCGAAAGACATTACGTTAGTCAAAAGTTGATTTTATTGTCTAATTATTGAATATGTTATGTTAATGAATGTTACGAGTCCAATGTCACTTGTTTGTCCAATAGTCCAAAGTAGTCGTGATAAGTTTCGTGAGTTGATTAATTTTGAAATTTTGAATTCCAAATTTGCACTTATTCACACAACATTATAAAAATTTTAGCATATTAGTGACGTTTTGGTTTCGTGACGTTATGAGTTATTTATTTACAAGTTTGTACGCGTAACAATTCATAATAATGGTTAAGATAAGGCTTAGGCGTAAAGTTCCAAGCTTATGCGTAAACAATTGTGGTCATACGCGTAAGCATAAGCTTATGCGTAGGATCTTATCTTATGCGTAAGAAATATTACGCGTAGAAAAAGAGAGCCTTAGGCATAGAGCTTACGCGTAAGCGTATGTGGGAGCTTACGCGTAAGGTTTACTCGTAAGAGTGAACCTTATGCATAAGACTCAATGTTTACGCATATCCTTTACAGGATATGCGTAGTCCCCTAGTAGAACCTTACGCGTAAAGGTTACGCGTAAGATTTCTCTTACGCATAACATTCTACGCGTAAAGTGATCCTTATGCGTAGGAGCACAGTTAACCTTGATTATGAATTTTTGCACGAGTAAAACCTGAAACAAATTTGTCATAATATCATCATTAACATATTTATTCAATCCCTTTCAGTCTTATATGAAATAACAATGATCCACAGTTACGCGTAAATTTTCCTTACGCGTAGGACTAAACCCTAACTTTCAATTTCTACGAATAAAGGATTTAGCCATAGGATTGACACCAAATGATTTCCGTGATATCTTAGAGGCCTAATGAGTTGTTTTAACCAAGTTTTAACATCAAAACCCTTATGAATCAATAATACCCAATTCCTACGAGTATAAACCCTAACTCACAATTACTTAAGATTTCTTGTTTCTGGGTATGATTCAAGCATGGTTTTGGTCAATTAAACATGTAACAAACATAACACAACCATCTAATTGTCCAGAAACACTCCCAAATGAAAACGCCCAAATCATGCGTATGAACCCTAAATTTGAAAATGATCAATTATTGTTTCTGGGTGGATTTGTTTGATAGAAATAGTTTAAGAATGATCATATCAACATTTTAACACCGCCATTTTACCAAATAACACCCCAAACATGATTACATGTTCATACGCTTATGCGTAGAACATTAAATCATGTCTAGGGACAAATCTAACCGTTGGATTTTAAAACAAATAAAAACCTATGTTTAGATAATCACCTAGAATGGTTTTGAGAATGAATCTTATGCGTGGGATGGGTTGAAGTATTTAATGTTTTGAATTAAATATTTTGGAAAAGTTGGTGAAGTAGTTTTGTTAAAATTAGTTTGAACTTTTGACAATATTGGTCCCTCCACCTTAACCATTTTCATCCACAGCCCATAAGTTCCACTTTGGTTACGTTATGAAGTATAGTTTTGGAAAGAAACTTGACGACGCTCCCTTTTGTCTTAAGAAATAATGAAATTTTATAAATTTGAGTCCGGGTAGTGTTAGTAAACCAGAAATGTGACCACCATTATCAAAGAAACAACCGGAATAAGGTAACATGCAAGTACAAGGTTTTATGAAACAGAAAAATATTTACTTTCTCCCCCTCAACACTTGACTGTGAAAATACTGAATTTTGAAAGAGTAAAGTGTTGACGGAAGATTTGTACTTGCCATGTTTGAAAGAAATTAAATAGGAGAATATTTTTTAATTTTATCAGATTTTATATTTTTGTATTTTGTTTTTGAAAAATATTTACAAAAGAGATTTTGGTGTTTGACTAGTTTTAAGATTGTTTTAAAAGTTCATCCAGTTCTTCTGGAGTCAAACACCTCATACCAATCCGGTGGACCAACTCAGTAAACCTAGCAGGAGCTAAGGCTTTGGTGAGAAGGTCTGCCAATTGGTATTCAGTACCCACAAAGTATAATTCAACGATACCCTTTTCCACATGCTCCTTGATGAAATGATATCGAAGATCGATGTGCTTTGATTTCGAATGTTGAACAGAGTGGTACGATATCGCAATAGTACTTTGATTGTCGCAGTACATCAGGATTCTGTCAAATACGTAACCATAGTCTTTGAGTTGTGTTCGCATCCAGATGACTTGAGCACAACATGCCGACATGGCTACATATTTAGCTTCTGTTGAGGACAGCGATGTACAATCCTGCTTCTTCGATTTCCATGACACCAGTTTATCACCAAGAAATTGTAAAGCTCCTGAAGTACTTTTCCGAGAATCTAAGCAACCTGCGTGATCAGCGTCTGAAAAAGCTATTAGTTCAAAACCAGAATCCTTCGGATACCAGATTCCCGAGTTAATGGTTCCCTTGATGTATCAGAGGATTCTTTTAGCCTCAGAGAGGTGAGTTTCAGTTGGTCGCGACTGATAATGGGAGCAAAGATATACAGCAAAGACAATATCAGGTCTACTGGTTGTTAGATACATGAGAGACCCAATGATACGTCGGTATTTGGTAGGGTCAACCAATTTCCCATGCAAATCAACGTCCTGTTTCTTGGTATGTGCCATTGGTGTGGCATAGGTGTCACAGTTTTGCATTCCATTTTTGTTTAGAATTTCAAGGGCATATTTGGACTGACTCAAGAAAATACCACGGGGTGATTGATGAACTTGCAATCCTAGAAAGAATGTAAGTTCACCCATCATGGACATTTCAAAATGTTTTTTCATTAGTTTTGAAAAAGAGTTTGAGTACTTTATATGTGTTGACCCAAAAATGATGTCATCCACATAAATTTGAACAATTAAAATGTGTGCCCCGTGATATTGTATGAATAGTGTAGGGTCGACCGATCCTTTGACGAAATTATTAGCGATAAGAAAGGATGATAACTTATCATACCACGCCCGAGGGGCTTGTTTGAGACCGTAGAAAGCCTTGTTCAGTTTGTAGACGTGATTAGGGAAATTTGGATCAACGAATCCTTCTGGCTGGCTAACATAGACCGTTTCTTTCAGTTTTCCATTGAGAAAAGCAGTTTTGACGTCCATTTGAAAGACCGTGACGTTCATGTGAGCTGCGAATGCGAGAAAGATCCGAACAGCCTCAAGTCTAGCAACCGGTGCGAATGATTCCTCGTAATCAATCCCTTCTTCCTGTCTATAACCCTTAGCCACCAGACGTGACTTATTTAGGATAACCGTTCCTTCAGCATTCAACTTGTTTTTCCAAATCCATTTGAGACCAATAACATAGACTCCAGTAGGTTTTTCAACCAATTCCCATACTTTAAGACGTTTAAAATGATTGAGTTCTTCTTGCATGGATTCAATCCAGTTTTCATATGTCATGGCATCTTTAATGTTTTTGGGTTCAGCTTAACAGACGGTAAGTTCATAAATGCAATGTTCACCGTCTGTCTGAAGTTGTTGTCTAGTTACGACTGGTTGATTCGGGTTGCCAATAATGTTCACTAGAGGATGGTCTTTAGTCCAACGATGTGTGGAGGGTTGATGTTGATATACATTCTGCCGATTAGGAGGATTCAAATGACTTGTAGATGATTCCGCAACATCAGATGTGGCAGTTTCATTAGCAAAAGGGTTGAAGGATGCATTTGGATCATAATCTGCAGTTGGGAGTACTTCATTGTTCAGAAGATCATCAGCTGGTTCAGCGTCATTGGATGCGGTTTGGTCGACTGTTGTTGTAGAATCAACTGGTGGTGCTTCCTCAACAGTAGTTGTTGTAGCAAGTGTATCAGGTATTGGATTATGAGCAGCAGAAACATTTGATACATCTGGAACACGTTCATCAATATCATCACTAAACAGAGGAGCAAATAGCTTTTCCATTTGACGTTAAGTAATTTGTAAACAAGGTTCAGCTAATGATGGGGTTTGAGGGAAGTTAAGACGGTTATGTCCGGGTTCCAAGCTGTTATGCTCAGAAGCCATTTCTGTAAGCTCATCAAAATTTGCATGAATCGTTTCCATAATCTCCCTTGTACGACGATTCCAGATCTAGTAACCTTTAGAGTTTTCACAATATCCAACAAAGACTCCAATGTCAGCTTTGGCTTTGAGCTTACCAAAGTCATCACGGTCATTATTCGGATAACAAAGGGATCCAAATATATGAAAGTGTTTGAGGTTCGGTTTACGGTTGTGGATAAGCTCATAAGGTGTTTTGTTGTGGCGTTTGGTAATCATAGAACGATTTTGAGTGTAGCATGAAGTTGACACAACTTCAGCCCACAAGTAATCTGGAAGTTTTGCTTTTATTAACATCGTTCTGGCAGCTTCCACTAACGTACAGTTTCATCTTTCAACAACTCTATTTTGTTCCGGTGTTCGTGAAATTGATGTTTGATGCTCAATTCCCACTTTTTCATAATATGCACGAAGAGTTTGATTCACAAATTCAGTTCCTTTGTCTATTCTGATTTGTCTGACTGTGTTCCGGAGCTGAACTTGAATTTTCGTGAGAAAGGTGATGATCATATGTGGAGCTTGATCTTTACTTCGAAGAAAATAAAAACAAGTCCATCTTGAGTAGTCATCTACAATTACCAATATGTAGCGTTTGCCATTAATCGTCTGCACGCCCATCGGGCCACACAAATCCATGTGAAGAAGATGAAGCACATGCTGTGAGTTGTGTTCCACCTTTGAAGGAAAATGAGCACGAGTGCTTTTCCCTTGTTCACAAGCTGAGCATAGGTGATCTTTAGAATACCGAAATCTTGGGAGACCTTCAACAAGTTTGTATCGTGCAAGATTGGTTATGGTTTGAAAGTTTAAATGTGAGAGACGACGGTGCCATAGCCAAGATTTTGTAGATGTTGAAAGTAGACAGATGGGAGATGAAGCAATTATGTCTTGCATTGAGATTGTATAAAGACTTGAATTGCGGGTACCAGACATAAGATCGTTTCCTTGTAGATCACGAATGAAACAAGTTTTCTCCCGAAAAGCAACTTCCAAATCTCCATCACAGAACTGACCTACTGAGAAGAGATTGTGACCGAGGCCTTCCACATAATAAACCCTGCTAATTTCGATGTTACCATTGATGCAATCTCCGTAGCCCATGAGAGCTGCGAAGTGATCATTCCCGAATCTGACAGTGCCAATGAACTTTGCAACAAATTTTGATAACAGTTTGAGATTTCCTGTCATGTGTCGTGAACATCCGCTATCAACAATCCAATGGATGATCTGAGATCACCTGCATTACACAGACGACACAGATGGAATAGAAGTAGGTGTGGAACCCGAAGAGTTAGAGGGTTCGAGGGTTCCGAAGCAGTTATAGTAGAAACACACATATTAATGATTTTAGGTATCCATTTAAATCCAAGTGTATTGTGTAACCATTTCTGCCATCTCCAACTAGTCTTAGCTTTGGTCTTAGTGAATGCACTAGGTGATAAGTTCTTCCTAGGAGGTGAAGGGGATTCTATGGGAACATCAATGATCGTAGCCGGAACACTAGATGGTGGTTTACCTAGCACAGACTTAGAAGCATTAGTGGACCTAGAGGTATTCCGTTTTCTATTATTTCGCTTACGATTCAAGATAGTCTTAGCAACACATTTATCATGACAACCAGAAAACATGCTTTTACGACAACCAACACAAGAAGCTTCAAACAAAACATTAAGAGTACTTAAAGATTCAGCATTCGTTACATCACTTTTTCCATTACATTTGTTAGACGCAATATCTAAAGTGGGTGCAACTTGAGTTTTATTCAAAGTCCTAGGGTGTTCTTCTACTTCAGATTCTTTATTGTTCTTTTCTTACGTCGCAACTTCCTATTCTTCCTTGTATTGCTCCTAGGCGGTGAAGTGCGGGTGTTGAGAAAAGAGGCAACTATTCATGTTTCAGTAGAGGGAAGCACATTAGTTTCTTGTGGTGTGTCATTAGATGTTCTAGAGTCATTTTGAATCTGTTTAGGTGCAGTGACTACAGTGTTACTATCCCTATCTTGCTTAAGTTTCACCAACTCTGCTTTTAGATCATGGATTTTGTGTAACAAATCTAGATTTTCAGAACGAGTGAGTCCATCTCGTCATAAAACATCTTTGGTGTATGCAAGATGATCATCAAGGTCATTTGACGCTTAAGCACAAGTATTTTTGAGTAAATCAAATATGACACCATATTCCTTTTTAACTTTTGAAATTTCTTGTTCATATTTTGAGATTTGACACTTCAAAGACACATTTTCATCATCCAGTTGCTCAATTTTTGGACTAAGAGTTTTGGTATGCAACTGGTTGATTTTGTTTTGCAAAGCGAGTTCACGATTTTGACAATCTTTTTGACACCATTGAAGACGACGTTTTGCATTTGAAAGCTCGTTTAACAATCGTTCATTTTCAACTTTTAAAGACTTGATTTGTGACACAGTATCAGTATTCTCAACATTTTCAATAGAATCAACAGAATCAGCAGAGATATAATCAAATGCATATGCAACAGAATGTAATAACACAACATTATTGATATCAGCACAGATAATATCTTCCAAGAGTCGATCAACATCTTTTCTTAACATTTTTTTTACGTTTTGTATTTGAAATCGATGTTTTTGTTTGTTCGAAAACTCTTTTCATAAGTCCAAGCTCCTTGTGAAAATCCCTTTCCCAGTATAATGCAAACATTTTCAAATTTCGGACATGAGGTAAAATTCTTTACTGAAAAATATCTCTTTGTGCTCTCGCATGAGGCGATTGAAAATTTTCAACTTTTATTTCAGAATTGAGTTCAATTTCACATTCCAAAAGTTTGATGTCCGAAATGAATGTTTCAAAATATTTAAGAATTTGACATTTTTCGGGTATTGTTTTTACTTCACTGAGTGAAGGTAAAGGACCATTATAGGCGTGATAACCCAAGGTGTGTTAGAATTATATTGTTGTGCGACGAAAGTTATGGCCTTTGAATAGTTAAATGATTTGTTATAAACAACATTTTCTAATTTTGACCGACTCTCGTCTTCTGCATCTAATTCTGTGGAAAACTAGAAGGGAGGTTGAATAGTTTTGCCGATTTAAAGTTAGTTTCAAAAACTTTAGATTTGTTAATATGTGAGATCTTATGGATGTGGAGAAAGTATAGATCTAATGATAAAACAAGTAAATAAAGTAAAGAAAAAGGATAGAAATGACACAACCGATTTATAGTGGTTCGGCTACAAGGACACCTTCCTTGCCCTACTCCACTCCCCGAGTCACCTACTCGAGAGTTCAAGCACTATGTCAACAAACTCCTTCACTTGGCGGAGAAGCCTTCACAACGTTGCTTACACCTTTTTCCGGTACGAAGCTAAATACCGAGTCCGTAACACGGTGGACCAAACCAACACGACTATTACACAACAAATATGTGAAATATCAAATACAAGATCTTTGCTACAGAAATCTTGCGGAGTGACAAATCAATCAAGGACCCCTTGCTTGGATGACTTGTAGAATGCTCGTGATCTCGCCTTAGAGAAGGACCTATATGAGAATCACTAAAGAAAGAAGGAAGGAAGTTCTCTCTAGATCAAATGATCTTTTGTTAGAAGAGAATGAGAGTATATGAGAGAATTAGTAAGAAGATGGGTGAGTTAGAATGAAGAAATGGCTCTCTATTTATAGGCAATTTCTGCCACTGTTCCCCAGATCCCACGGATCCCTCCCACTTGGGATCCGTCTAGTGTAATCCTAGGGATCCGTAGGACGCTCCTCTTTGCCCATGGGTTTTTTGGTTATGGGTCATGGGTTATGGGTTGGTCCATGGGTTTTCCTTTAGATTCAATGTATCTAATGAATACATTATATCTAGTCAAATAGGTATGGGTCAATGGGTTATGGATATGATCCATGGGTTGTGGTTTTTACCCATCCTAATAAACTATTACAACAAATGGTTAATTACAACATTTTTGTATTTAAATGACTATATGTAAATGCTTTACAAAAATAACATTTATCCTTATAATTGTACTTAAGATAACGTTATATTTGTTATCAACAAAACATAAAGAGATAGCAAAATATTAATAAATGTTTTTACGGTTTATTTGTATTAACAATCTCCCCTTTTTTGTTGATGACAAAGCATAATGTTATGATGAGTAAAACTTAAGAATAGATGTATGTTTTGAAAGCCCCTAAGTTTTACTTCTTCTCCCCCTTTTGTCGAAACAAAAATTTAACCCTTCAAAGAAATAAAAGTGTGGAAAAATTAGTCCACGTATTGCTTACTCCCCCTTGACGGTAGCTCCCCCTAGTTTGGGGCGTCAAGTGATGAAAAACAAAAAAAAACCTACAAAGAGAAAGGTTAGTAACATGCTTACATAATCTTGTGATTGACGAGAATCAAGATTGGGAGCCAAGGTATGTAAACAAAGCCTTGTAATAAAACAACAAAGTGTAGTGGTATTTATGCCACCTACAAGCATTTAAAAATAAGAACAAGACTTGTTCTTGAAAATGACTCCAAAAGAAAAAGTACTAAAAATAGAAAATAGTAGTAATGATTCCTTCCATGCTTGCATAAGGTTATGGATGGAGGTTTGGATGAGTAATGATATTGATGCGATAAAGGATGAGGTTGAGTATGAATCACATTTCTTCCCTAACTTCTATTGCAATTTCCCTAGTGGATTGGCAATGTTCACAAT
The DNA here is from genome assembly GCA_910596185.1 of Chrysanthemum makinoi. Taxonomy (NCBI): domain Eukaryota; kingdom Viridiplantae; phylum Streptophyta; class Magnoliopsida; order Asterales; family Asteraceae; genus Chrysanthemum; species Chrysanthemum makinoi. The sequence continues at coordinate 107,098,085 of OU343220.1, forward strand.
GTAAATGATGTGGGTAATGAGTACGGAAGTATTTCGGGTTGTTTTGATTTGTGAGTTGCGGAAGTTGTGGTGGAAAAATAGGAAAATACGGATCAAATTCCGGAATGTTTGGAAGTGGTGGTGGAAAAGAACCTAGATGTTCTTATAGTTTAATGGGAGCTAAGGGTAGTGATGTTTCAAGATCATTGAATATTGTGTTTGGAGAAGTTGTAGGTGTCAAAAAGGCTATTTCTTTTCGTTTTGGTTGTTGAGATCTTGTTGGAGTCGTAAGGAGTTCCAAAAGAGTGACTTTAGGTGGTGAGTGATTTGGTGATGAAGTTGGTGTACTTGTTGGTGATGAAGGAGGTGCTATAATGGAAGCATCTTGTGGTGAGTTATTTGATGGTGATGAGCCATATGATGATGGTTTTCCTAAGTAACAAGATCGGATGTTAATCCGTGCGGATATCCTAGAGTTTGATTGTGGTATTTTGGAGGGTGGAAGTACAAAGGTTTGGGTTTAATGAAGATGATTGTTTGTACTAGGTGATTCATCTAATTTGTAAGAGCTTGTGAATAACATGGTGTTATTTGATTGTGAAGATGAGATGAATATGCAAGCATTTTGGGAGTTCTATATATAGAAAAACAAAGCATTGTAATGAATGCTTGACCCAAAATGTGGATTAAAATCTAATGATTAGATATGAATTTAAGGCATGTGATCATGAGAACAAAAGCATTAAAGAACATACTCCAAAATAAAACAATTTTTGGATTATTCATCTAAAGTGAGAAAAATAGAAGATAAAAACAACTTCTGTCTCACGGATCCTTCCTTTGAGGGATCCGTCCAGCATGAAGGCTGGGATCCGTGGGTCTGGTGATCCAGGCAGCACAAAATTTTTCTTTTGGAAACATTTTTTCCTAGTGTGTGCCTATATGCAAACTATTTGGAGTTGCGGTTATCTCGACTCCTAAGAAAAGAGAAAAACAAACTAGAAGTGGAAAAGCATACTATTATGTGAGATAACCCGTAAACACGTATTTAGTACTTGAGTACGGAAATTAGTGTTCCCAATGCTCCTAATTCATTGTGGCTTAAATGAATGTACCCGAAAACACATATTGGTTATGTGTCCCCTTTAGCATTCAAAAGACATGAGATGCAATGAAAATGGGTTTTTACGTTGTATTAATAATGAAAAAGCGATTTGTCCTAGATGCGAGAAATTGCTTTTGTGAAATTGATACGGGAAGAAGTATCATTTTAGAAAGCATTTTGAAAAGAGATTTCTATGTTGTGAAATACAAACGTTTTATCCTTTTGAAAGAAGGATGTGTATGTAACTCGTACTTATTTTGAAAGAAAATAAGAAAATTATAAGTGAAAAACTTATCTTGGGTTTTGAAAATTCCCGTATTGTTTGTGATTTGTGCGTGAAATAGAGATCCTAGACTCAGAAATAATAAGGCTAGTGTTTACATACCTTGTAGAGTCAAAAAGTAAGTTACGACAACGGTTTGGTGAGGACGTCGGCTATGTTGTCTTCGGACGCTACCTTCTCAATAGAGATGTTCCCCTTTTGAACATTGCCTCTTAAAAAGTGATGACGAATCTCTATATGCTTAGTGCGAGAATGTAATACCGGATTCTTGCTTAGATCTATGGCACCCTTGTTGTCACATAGAATGGCTATGTCACTAAGATGAATGTCGTAGTCGACTAACGCTTGTTTCATCCATAGTGCTTGTTGGCATGCTTTGTCGGCGGAGACGTATTCGGCTTCGGTTGTTGATATTGCTAATGCCATTTGTTTCTTTGAAAACCAAGATGTTAAACAACATCCCATAAAAGTACATACCCCACTTGTACTCTTTTGGTCAACATAATCACCGCATGGTCGAATCTGCATATACAATTGTTTCTACTCCCGTGCCCTTAGGATACCATAATCCTAATTGTGTTGTACCCTTAATATATCTAAATACTCTTTTTACGGCTTCTAGGTGTGATGTTTTAGGGTCTTCTTGAAACCAAGCACATAAGCAAACACTAAACATGATATCTGGCCTACTTGCCGTGAGGTAGAGAAGACTACCTATCATGCCACGATATTTAGTATTATCGACGGATTCGCCGTCTTCATCTTTTGTGAGTTTGGTGTCGGATGACATTGGTGTCCTAATTGGTTTCGACTCTTCTAGACCGAATTTCTTTAACATCTCCTTTATGTATTTAGATTGATTAAAGATGATACCATCTTCTACTTGTTTGATTTGTAGACCAACAAAAAAACTAAGTTCTCCCATCATACTCATCTCGAACTCGTCATTCATGATTTTAGAGAAATCATCACACATGTCTTGACAAGTGGATCCGAATATAATATCATCTACATATATTTGCACTATGATTATATGTGACTCTCTTTTCTTAGTGAAAAGTGTGTTGTCAACTAACCCCATGGTATAGTTTTGTTTAATTAAAAATGACTTGAGTCTATCATACCAAGCTTTTGGAGCTTGTTTAAGACCATAAAGGGCTTTCTTTAATTTATACACATGTTTAGGTTTTTCAAAATTGATGAAGCCCGGAGGTTGAGCTACATATACTTCTTCATTAATGAAACCATTTAGAAAAGAACTTTTGACATCCATTTGATAAAGCTTTAGATCATTAGCACAAGCATACGTAAGAAGTATTCTTATAGACTCTAATCTAGCCACGGGGGCATAGGTCTCATCAAAGTCTATTCCTTCTTGTTGGTTATACCCTTGGGCAACGAGTCTAGCCTTGTTTCTAGACACTATTCCGTTTGCATCTAATTTGTTTTTATAAACCCATTTGGTTCCTATTATGGTTTGATTACTAGGTGGAGGGACAAGTGTCCAAACATCATTAGAAAAAAATTTATTTAATTCTTCTTGCATAGCCATTACCCAACTTTCATTTTTTATGGCTTCTTGTGTATTCTTAGGTTCTATGGTCGAAACGAAACAAAACAAGCTACTTTGGTTTTGAACTTGAGACCTTAATGTTCTTTCGTTTAGCTTTCCTATGACCTTATCTACGGGGTGATCTTTGGACTCTTTAATGTTTATGACTTCATCATTTAAAGGTTCTTCTTCTTCATTTATCTTTTTCTTTATTACTATAGCTTCACTTTCTACAATCTCGTCATCGACAAGAGGTGGAGAGGGTTTGGGTGGACTTTCATCAAATTTTATATTTAATGACTCTTCTACCTTCATTGTTTCTTTGTTTAATATGACGTAAGCTTTGCTATTTGGAGAGTAACCTAGAAAGATACCTTCGGTTGATTTAGGATCAAATTTTGTAAGGTAATCTTTAGTGTTAAGAATAAAACATTTGCTACCAAAGACTCTAAAGTGATCTAACGTAGGCTTTTTGCCTCGGAGTAACTCGTATGGAGTTTTTCCTTAGATTGGTCTAATTAAGACTCGATTGAGTATGTACGTTGAAGTATCAACGGCATTGCACCAAAACTTTTGAGGATGGATTGCTCATTAAGCATGGTTCAACTCATTTCTTGTAGGGTTCTATTCTTTCTTTCAACTATCCCATTCGATTGTGGAGTGCGCAGAGCCGAGAAGTTGTGAGTAATACCATTAGCATCACAAAAAGCTCCAAATTGCACTTCATTATCGAATTCCCTACCATGATCCGTCCTAATAGACACTATAGGACTTCCTAGTTGTCTTTGGATTTTCTTGCTTAATATTTCAAAATAATTAGACGTTTCTGTTTTGTTCTTTAAGAATTTTGTCCATGTATACCTAGAGTAATCATCCACTATGACCAAAGTGTAGTAGTTGCCTCCATAACTTTGGATAGCGGATGGACCAAATAAATTCATATGTAGTAATTCTAGAAACTTAGTTGTAGACACCATGTTTTTAGCTTTATGACTAGAATGAACTTGTTTTCCTACATTACAAGCATCACAAAAGTGATGTTCATATTTTAACTTAGGTAGATCTCTTACTAGATCTTTGGATGATAGCGATTGAAGAAGTCGCATGTTGGCGTGACCCAATCTTCGATTCCATAAGGTCGAAGTATCATCCATAGAGGTAAGACATATTTTGTCTTTAAGTTCATTACCGATTTTAATGACATAGACTCCATGTTTCCTAATTCCTCTTCCTATGGTTATGCTATTTTTTAATATCTTACTACCGGTTTCGGTAAAAAGTACATTGCACTTTTTATCACATATTTGTCCTATACTTAAGAGGTTAAAGTTTAGGTTTTCTACGTGACACACATCGTTAATGGTTAGAGATTTGTTTGAAATCGTACCTTTACCGATGATTTTACTTTTGCTACTTCCAAACACCACATTACCTCCATTGAAGGATTCATATGTGGAGAATAGATCTTTATTGCCGGTCATGTGCCTCGTGCACCCGCTATCCTTGACCCATTCATCCGGGTCTAATTCGACCTTTAAGCACACCTCGTCATTCGCCATGAGACAAATTTCTTCGTCTCCCTCGTCGCTCATTCCCCACGTGCCGCTCACGAATGCCTTTTGATCATCTCGTTTGGGACACTTACTAATAAAGTGGTTTGGGTCCCCACATTTAAAGCAAGTACGATCATCTTTTGGCTTCTCGTCCTCTTTGCTTTTCCGGAAGCCTTTCTTATCGTCATATGGTTGTTTGACGTATCTTCCCTTCCTTCTAAAGAAATTTTTAAAGTCCCTTACCACCATAGCGTACTCCTCGTCGTCACTACTCGAAGAGGAGTTCTCTTCATCGCTTGAAGCCTTTTTAGCTTTAAGGGCAAGAGATTTGTGTTTCTCTTTCACCTTTGAGGCTTCAGAGACTTTAGCAAGTACAAGCTCGTAGACTTTTAAGTTGCCTATGAGTTCATCAAGGGTGAGGATTGTCAAATATTTTGACTCTTCGATCGCCGTCACCTTGGATCTCCACTTAGATGGAAGTGCCCTTAGATATCTCCTAACATGGTTACGGCTAGAAAAAGATTCATCAAGTGCTTGTAAAGATGTAATAATAGTATTAAAATTAGCAAATGAATTATCTATAGTTTCCTCATCCGATATTGAAAATTGTTCATATTGTTGAACAAATAAATCAATTTTATTATTTTTAACTTGTTGATTACCTTGATGAGTTACAACTAAAGAATTCCAAATTTCTTTAGAGGTTTTAAGCATAGAAATTCTTTCGAATTCCTTTTTGGGTAAAGCATTATGCAAAACCATTTTAGCTTCACTATTTTTAGAAAGCTTTTTCTTCATTTCATCATTTAGTTTATCATGAGGTATGTTAACTAAATTTCCTTTATCATCATTTGAGGTAGCCTCAAAATCGCCTTCAACAATAATGTACCAAAGATCAATATCTTTAGACTTCACATATGTTTCGAATCTATTTTTCCAATATATAAAACCATTAGTTTCATGTAGTGGTGGTCATTGCATAGATTGCCCTTCCTTGTAATTTTCAGAACCCATAGTGATCGAAAAGTTTTTAAAATACAGTTTACTTTAAAACTTTTATAAACTTAGCTCTGATACCAATTGTGGAAAACTCGAATGGGGGGTTGAATAGTTTTTCCGATTTAAAGTTAGTTTCAAAAACTTTAGATTCGTTAATATGTGAGATCTTATGGATGTGGAGAAAGTATAGATCTAATGATAAAGCAAGTAAATAAAGTAAAGCAAAGGGATAGAAATGACACAACCGATTTATAGTGGTTCGGCTACAAGGACACCTTCCTTGCCCTACTCCACTCCCCGAGTCACCTACTCGAAAGTTCAAGCACTATGTCAACAAACTCCTTCACTTGGCGGAGAAGCCTTCACAACGTTGCTTACACCTTTTTCCGGTACAAAGCTAAATACCGAGTCCGTAACACGGTGGACCAAACCAACACGACTATTACACAACAAATATGTGAAATATCAAATACAAGATCTTCGCTACATAAATCTTGCGGAGGAACAAATCAATCAAGGACCCCTTGCTTGGATGACTTGTAGAATGCTCGTGATCTCTCCTTAGAGAAGGACCTATATGAGAATCACTAAAGAAAGAAGGAAGGAAGTACTCTCTAGATCAAGTGATCTTTTGTTAGAAGAGAATGAGAGTATATGAGAGAATTAGTAAGAAGAGAGGTGAGTTAGAATGAAGAAATGACTCTCTATTTATAGGCAATTTCTGCCACTGTTCCCCGGATCCCACGGATCCCTCCCACTTGGGATCCGTCTAGTGTAATCCTAGGGATCCGTGGGACGCTCCTCTTTGCCCATGGGTTTTTTGGTTATGGGTCATGGGTTATGGGTTGGTCCATGGGTTTTCCTTTAGATTCAATGTATCTAATGAATACATTGTATCTAGTCAAATGGGTATGGGTCAATGGGTTATGGATATGATCCATGGGTTGTGGTTTTTACCCATCCTAATAAACTATTACAACAAATGATTAATTACAACATTTTTGTATTTAAATGGCTATATGTAAATGCTTTACAAAAATAACATGTATCCTTATAATTGTACTTAAGATAACATTATATTTGTTATCAACAAAACATAAAGAGATCGCAAAATATTAATAAACGGTTTTACGGTTTATTTGTATTAACAAATTCCTCTTGACGATTATATTCAAAAACACTCATAATGGAATCATCAATTCTATGTTCTACACTGTAAACTTCAGGATTTGGTTTGAATGCTCTATTTGAAAACTTTGGTTTGTAATCAGCAAGATTCGGTCCATATCCATTTGGATTTGGTTTAAAAATAAACTTTTTAATAGTTGTGATTGACTCACCATGTTTATAAACAACATTTCGAAACTCTTTGATTTTGTTTTGTAAGTCGACAATTTCTTCAAGATAGTCATCAATTCGTTTCGTTGAATGCTTTTTGTACTCACAGAACTGTTTTTGACAAGTTAACAACTCAGACTTGGCTTTTTGAGTTTCCAACGTGAGAGCGTTAAGTTTTTGTTTATGATCATATTTCAGTTGTTCTATTTGAGACAGCAAAGCATTCTTAGATGCGACTAGATCACGTATCTGTTGTTCTAATGATTTTTCGTTTTGGTAAGATTTAGCAAAAGCGACTTCAAAACCTTTTTCACCTTTTTCTTGTGTTTGAAAAATGTTGAGTTGATATTTTAAGCATTCATTATCCTTAGTTAACAGTGCAATTTTGTCCTTTAATTGCTTATTGATGTCTTTGCATATTTCCAGTCGAGATTCTTGGTCTTTAAGTTAGGTCATGAGCTCAATATCTAGATTAGATGAAAGTTCAGCTTGTTCAACGTGAGTCTCAACATGATCATTATTTAGATCCTCAAATATAACCACGGAGTCAACTTGATTATCAATATTAACCATAAGGTCATCTTGATCGTCAAATATAACTACGGGATCTATTTGATTATCATCGGAATGAGATGTAGACGGCTCATGTTGAAAACTCTGATCCTCGTCGGATGTGGATGTTGGCGGAGATATCAGATCAGTAATGAGTATAGTTTGATCCGGTACCTGAGACAAGCCTTCAGTTTCATACACTAGGCCTGTGTCACTCATGTGGAGTTCTTGCATGTTTGCCATTAACATAACTGCTGCATTAGCCTGCAAGTCCTCCATATCATCATCAGAATCTGCATTTGCCATGAAGCTCTGTTCCTTGTTGGTAAGAGTTCCACCAGCTTCATCCTTAAGAGCCAAGAGTAAAGCCTCTTTGTGATAAGCGCTGCCTCTTGTCCTCGGCTTTGGGCATGCATTAGCCAGATGACCCTTCTCATTACAGTTATAACAGCGAAGACCATTAATCCCAGTTTGAGCATTTCCCTGATCAACCACTTGAGCTCGTTGTTGTGGAGCACCCATGTTATTCCTTCCCATTTGATTAAACCCTTGACCACCGCCCATCTGACGAACATTACCACGATTCTAAACTTCAACACGTCCATTGTTAACAACAGCCTGATTCCTTGTGTTTGATGAGGTACGAATGCGATTGTTGGATTTGTTTGAATATCGGCCGAAGGCTCTAGCAATCATGACTGTATCCTCATTAGATTCACTGTAAAGTGCTTGATCATTGTTGTTGTTGTATGGAACCAATTGAGTTTCTTGAGATTGGTGCTGTGACGGATCGTATGGTGTAATTGTTGCAGTTGGTTGTGGAGGATTTGTGAAGACAGTTTGTAATGTTGGGAATTGAGGATAACGAGTTTGAGCCCACAAAGCTAATTGTTGATTATCCGGAAGTGAAGGTGAGACAGGGAGTCCACGGATAACCTTTTCTTTGTCAACTTCTTTTTGGTGGGGCTTCAAATAGTCGTACAACAATCCGTATGTAGCATGATGAAGATTCTTTTCTTGACGGATGAAAATGACATACTTTTCCCAATCAGGACCAAGACTACTCAGGAACTTAGTGTTGACAGCAATTCTTGTCATAATGATGTTATGTTTGTCCAAGTCATTGATGATATCTGAGAATCGATGATGATATGACTCTAATGTCTCCCCTGGTTCAATCATGAAGTGTTCATATGCTAAGTAGATTTTGGATTCCATGTATTCTTGATTGAGTTCAGTGCCTTCCATGAGAAGATGAATATGCTCCCACATTGCTTTAGCAGTCTTTTGAGCATCAACACTTCGAAGTATCGGATTAGGTAATCCTAAAAGGATGTATTGCATTGCCAGTTCATCGGCTTCAAAGTGTAGAAGTTGATCAGTAGTGAGTTCATTAAGACTGACAACGTTGGTGACATCACCTCTTGGTGGATTAGCATTTGGATCTCTGGGTGTAGTGACAGTAGGCATATGAAATGGACCTTCCAGGATGACCTTCTTCAAGAACTTTCCATGTGGCTTCTTTAGATCACAAAACCTAAAGAACCTTATGACCCATTGATCATAGTTTCCGGGAGTGAGCATTGGAGGTCTATCAAGTGATCCAGCCTCACAAATGGATTGTTGGCTACTTAAAGCTTCACACATCTTTGCAAACCAAGACGGTTCCTTCATAGTATTCCTGGATGGATGTAGATTTTGAAAGTTTGTGTAAGGTTGTACTTGAAGACTAGGTGGTGGTTGAATCATTTGTGGTTGAATTGCTCCTTGAGGAAATTGTTGTTGAAGTTGTTGTTGTTGTTGTTGTTGTTGTTGTAGTTGTTGATAAAATTATTGTTGTTGATAGAGTTGTTTTTGTTGTTGTTGTTGTTGAGGATACACATGAGGGAAGTAGCTAGAGTATGGTGGTTGAGACATCTTGAAACTTGTGTTGATGATGGATCTTTTTAGTCGAATGAAACTTTGTTGATGAAGTATCCTTAGGCGTAGAAAACAGCTTAAGCGTAGAGAAAACCTTATGCGTAAAAAACACCAACTTACACGTAAGAAGAGAGCTTACGCATAGGATTAGCTTACGCGTAGGGTTAAGGAAACCTTAGCTTATGCGTAATCCAAAAGCTTAGTAGTAGAATGCTTATGCGTAAGATTTGCTTATGCGTAAGACAAGGCTTAGGCGTAAAGATTCTACGTGTAAGTTTTAGCTTAGGCGTAAAACTAGGGTTTTGCCCAAACATCCTTTACGCGTATACACTAAGAACTTCAAAAACAAACACACGTTTCACCCAACTATTTGGCGAATGATACCACTGTTAGGTTCCCATTTATGTAACACAAGCATCAATATGAAGAAATATAGAAGAGATAGATCGGTTGAACAAGAACACACAATACACGAATGAATATGGAAAGGATATGCGCAGGTATTGAGAGAAAATGAACAACCAACCTTCAAGTGAAGGTTTACAAGGCTATTTATAGGAGAGGGAGCTAGGGCAACACTCCTAGTCCCTTCCTTTCCTTATTTGATATGGGACAAGGCTTATGGGCTTTCTACATAAGCCTTGCCTTTAATACTAACATAAAAGCCTAATTAAGCAAACTATTACATATTAATTACTAACACTTGTAAGCTAGTTTAGGAGTGATTCCAACAGAAGACTCAAGTGATTTTCACTCATGAATGTACATTACTAATGTGCTTTGAATGTACAAGATTTATTTAATTTTGTTTTTGCTACAAACTTTCATTTTGGATTCACATTTGAGTTTTTGCAATTCAGTTATCAAATGCAGACATTCTTTATAAGTGTTTATATTATCCATTATTATAATTATTTTTGTTTAACATATTTGCCGTTATTCATTATTTACTTACGTCCAGTTAAATATTGTCAAGCACTAATATGAAGCGAACCCTCCCATCGGGCGGGTTATGAAGCTAGTTATATATATATGGCATCTCTTTCTTTTCTTTTTTTTTTCTTTTCATTTCATTTGTAACTTTGCAAAACCTTAAGGGTGCATTTTGTTTGTCGCTATAAATCACAATGGATATGGGTGTTGGTATAGAGTGGAATGATAATGGAGGGTATGAAGAAACCACCCACACACATAATATATAAGGAAACCTTCACATTTTGGTATCCACATTTCATTGTGGTGGGCTTCATAACCAACCAAACAACATTAATGACTTTCAAAGTTATAGATCCATACTCATACACCTGATATGTGTCTAAATACACATATATTTTATATTATTTAAACCCACAAAAACGAGCAAAAACACACAAATGACCATATAAATGTTACAAATATCATTGAAATGTGTTTTTATGTGATTCAGGTACTAAAAGATTGAAAATAAGTGAAAAGCATGCAAAGTTCACAAAACTGTCATTTTCAGTCCCTGGAGTTTCACAAATTGACAAAACTAGTCCCTGAAGGTTTAAATTGGAAGAAAAGTCAACATAAGTCCTTGGGATATCAAACATGTTTAAAATAGTCCCTGGATGAAAGTTTTCTACAAATGGCAACTTTTACCCCTCAAGTTTCAAAATTGGCAAAATTAGTCCCTAGGTATTTAAAAATATAATTTATCAAATAATACCCTTGTACTATTCATAACTTACAATTTGGAACCTTTTGATAACTTTTGGGAAAATTACAATTTCACCCCCTCAACTTTTGAAAATGTCATAAAAGGTCCCCCGGGTGTTTTAAATTGTAATAAATACAACAAAGGTCCTTTGGTTTATCTAACTTGGCAGGTATAGTCCCTTGAAGGAAATTTGGAAGCTTGTCACATCAGGTCCCTCAAGTTTCAGAAATTACAACTTTAGTCCTTGGGCTTATCTATTATACAAACCAACCAAACCCTTTTTTATTACATAAACCTTAAATCCAAATCCGACCCAAAACCAAGCCCAGTCCAAAACATCCTTTGTATATAAACGGGGTTTGACCCGGTCAATCCCTCCAAACCATCTTCTATGTACATCACCCTCTACCTCACCTGCAACCCAAAACCAGGTGGTTTTTACCACCACCTCACCACCTTTCCACCTGTCTCACCAGCTCATCCCTCCACCAGACCTACAATGCATTTAATGCATTTCCCACACCATCGACATCCCCTGTACCATCACATACCCTGCTTTTGCTATCAACTCTACCACTTGACCTCTAAACCCACCAAACATGTTCCCTCCACCTCTACATGTGAACAAGAAGCATTAATTGCAGCAGAACTGCCTCAATCTACTAGTATCACTTTTGGCGCCAAAAGTGAATTCAAAGGCTAGGATCATCTCTGCTCAATCAATGGTCAAGAATTAAAGTGGGATTTGACAAGGAAGCTAGTGGGAACTCAAATGACTATAAAGATCAGAGGAGAGGCAAAGAGAAGACTACCTTTGGATTAGCCTAGGTCACGTAGTTAATTAAGTTTACTGCTTTCTTTAATTTCAAGTCATTTTATTGCTTTCAATGTTGTATTCTCATCAAATTAGTGTAATGAACCTTTATTTCCAGTCTAATTTTAAGTTTCTTTTCAGTTTTAAGTTTTTCCTTAAATTACCTTTAAATTTCATGTTCTTTAAATTCTTGTTATATAGTTGTTTAATGGACTCTTTAAGCTCACATAAGCTCCTGACAAAGCTTTAAAGCTTTTAGAAACCTTAAAACAAGTTTAGTCTTTAAAATTCAGAAAACACTAAAAATCAAAAAAAAAAAAACAATGAAAATCCAAAAATAATGAAGTAATCTTGGTGAAACTGCATGGAGCAAGGTTAATTGTGGATTGCCTTTGGTTTAGAAGCTTTGTGGAAAGCCTTAGGATGTGTTCTGTGGCCATGGTTCTCAGTTTCAAGCAGGATTTCATTTGTAAGCCCTTTTTACCATTTTTTGCATTTTATTGTTCTAGTCTTTTATATGCTTTAATTATCATGTTTCTGTGTTTCTTTGCTGTTTGTTAATGATATTAGAGCTTAATCTTAGGTTGTTATGTTTTGGATTTGATTGTGGTTTGATTTGGCATTTGGACTGTCAATATGCTAGTTTTTGACAATCCTAGGTTTGAACATTTGTGACTACTTGTTTATGCTTAAAAGGGTCTGATTTGACACATTGTGACCCCTGGATTTGATGAAATTGGTTTACATAGTCTTATGCTTTGAAAACCTCAAAACAGTCCATTTTAAAGGTTGTTTGGATTTAATGGTGATTCTGTGTTTAGGGTTGTGTTTGTAGTTGTTCTTGTTTGATGAACTCCTCATATGGCCTTAGCAACTCAGTGAAACCTTAATCAAGTGGTGTAGCATGGTAGAAAGTCAATTTGACACTTGACAATCTCATTATGAGCACTGTGAGATTGTTAGAACTCATAACCTTGCATAAGTGTTTAAATGTTGTTTATCTTTGTTAATTTCATGTTCTTATAGCTTACATTAACTTAATTAATCAGTAGTTTAAGTTCTTAATTCAGTTTAGTCAACTTTTTAGTTTTTAGTTAAAAGTCAAATTTTCCTTTTTGTCATTTTTGAATAAACTAGATAATTTTCTCTAGGCTTTAATATTGAATTTCATAATATGTGCTTTTAGGATGTTTTAGTTTTGTTGCTAATCTTGCTTATTGCATTTTTGTTTATTTTTGTTTTCCATGTTTAATAGCTTATTTATCTGCTTATTTTAGCCTATTTTTCCCCTGTGCACAGCTTTAGCTGTCAAATTAATGAGCTTGCAGAAGCTTCATTATTTGGCCCAAGCTTGTGTATTTAGCATATTTGTGTAGCCCTTCTGGCTTATTTGTTATGTTTATTCTTATTTTCAAGTTTATAGCTTATTTAGATAGCTTAATCAAAACACCTATTTTGTTCAAACTCACTCAATTCACTGAGCAAACAGTGAAGTTGAGTTGTAGTTCTAAGCTCATGAAAAGTTCCTCATTGACCTTGAGCTTGTGATCTTTGGCTTCATGTGAGGCTAACCAATCATACTCAGTGTTTCAGTGCTTGTTGAGCTCTCATGAGCTCATTTGATAAGTTAAATAAGAGCTTATTGTTTGCCCCATTTCTTGAGCATACTGAGAAATCAGTCTACTCAAGCTTAGTTCATAAGCTCCTAAAAAGCTCATTTGTGGTCATTAGCTTGTGTGGTTTAGTTTTAAGTGAAGCTCATCCACCCAACTCAAGGACCCAGTGCTTAAATCCCATGTTGCAGCTTATTAAGTAGGGCTGCAACCAGGTTTTTGTTTGTCCCATGCACGAGTGTACCAAAGATACTCAGTCATTTGGGAGGATTTTCATAAGCTCCTCAAAAGCTCATCTGTGATCCCCACAAGTTGAGTTTTGGCTTTTTGGAAAGCTAACCAACCCAGCTTGCTACTTCAATTCTTATTTTGGCTTATTAAGCTTATACCCTCAGCTTAATTTGTCATTCAAAAACTATGCAGGGGTGTTTGGATATGTGTGTAATTTGGATTTTCTTATTAGCTTATTACAAGCTTATGGGTGAATTCCAGCACACATGCTTGTTCATAATTGTCCATATAACTTGTATACATATTATTTTTCTTTTACTTTCCAGTGTGGAGCTTATTCCAAGCTTTTGCAAGCTTCCATTCCATCCAAGTTAAGCTTAAAAAGCTTAACTGACTAAACCTTAAGCTCACACTACCTTAGTCCATGTTCTTGTTTATATTGATCCATTGGACTTGTGTATATCTTATTTTATCTTTTGTTTCCTGTATAAAGCTTTTTCCAAGCTTATTTCAAGCTTAAACTCCACTGTGAAGCCAAAAGCTTAACTGTTGGATTCATAAGCTCTCAATTTGCTTATTTTTAGGTTTGTAACTTTTTGTTTTCATTAAACTTGTTTATAATCAGTATATATTGAGTTTCAGAATAAGAAAAACACAAAAACATAATCTTTTAAAGTAGTGATAGCGTTTATTTAATATAATTTAGCTTTTTAATTTTCTTTTCAGCTTATTATTAAGCACTTATCTGTTTTTATACTTTTCTTAAGTTCCTGTCATCTTAAAGTATTTTTAGGAATTTTCTCAGATTTTTCCTTTGTCATCTAGTATTTTTAATAAATCAATAATAGTTTTTAGTAATTAATAATAGTAAATAATTAATAATAAATAGAATGATAGTGTAAAAAATATATTTTCAGTTTTAAAATAAGTTTTATAATATTTTAGATTTTTTAGATTCTTTATTTCATTTATTTAAGTTAATTTTAGATTTTCTTATTATTTATTTTAATTTTCTAATAATTTCCTTATCTTTTTAGGATTCCAAAAATATGATTTTCACATTTGTGGGAGTTGTATTGGACCAAATTCACTTTTTATTTTTGTTACGTTTACGTAATTGTTATGTACACGTACGCGTATTAGTTTTTTTTTAGGTTTTCTTAACTTTTATATAAGTTTGTAAATTATAAATAAAACTTTTAAGTTTGTTTAATTTGCATTTAAGCCCCTAAGGCATGCAAATCCCTACTATAGTTATAATCGTTTTATTTTTATACGTTTACGTTTAATTTAAGTTAAACGTACGTTTGTATATCTTTTACGTTTTTAGGTTTCTGATTGCACGTTTTTAACGACATAGCTGTGACAGAGCTATCACTATTCACATTCCTAGTGTTAGTCAATCAGATTCCTGTTTTTGTATATTCAATATCATTTTCAGATCACAGATTCGTTGTATTACAGTTTACACACCTCGTTGGGACTTAACGACCCGGGGATACACTAAACTCCTCTGGACTTTATTGCATTCTATTCTGAGCTGTTTGACTTTTATGGTTGACCATTCACAAGTGGTTGACTTGTATAATAAACTTGACAGTTTGAACCGGATCAACACCCAACCAAACGGGCTCTAAAATTGCATCAATTTTCTTACAAAACTTTAGCATTATCATTTTGGATTGCTTAACACGAAGGTAGAGATATGTAAAATGTGTCATAACACTTTATTATTAAAACTAACTAATTTATCTTGTAATTAACATGAAATCAAACAAATTAAAAACATAAAATAAAGAATTAAAAACATATAAAATAAAGATGGTATATTAAAAACTTACCATCATGATGAATAATACATAAGTTATATAATTATAATCACATTATGAACATTTATACTAAGTAAGTGTGCAATTGAAAGTTGAAATCTTCTGTAGGACATATAATATTATTGATTTTTGTGGTTCGGGATTTGGGGAAGCTCAAAATAAAGAGTAAACATGGTATTATTAGATTGAAAGAATGGGGAAGATGTGTGTGATTTCTAGAGAGAGAAAAGGAAAACACACACACTTCTATTTTACAAGTGAGACATCCACCCTCCTAGTTGTGACTAGGAGGATATATATACTACTATACACGCCTAACTTAGTACTATTAACTAAACTAGTCCCTGCATATAAGTAAAAGTAGAAACTAATGCAATTCCCGTAATGGCTTCAATTTAACGAGGCTAACAATCTTTCCCCAAGTGATGTCATACGTGAATTGCTTATAACGTTCCCTACAAGCAAAATTAAATACAAAACATAAGTGCAACATCTCTGAGAATGTCTTCATGGTCTTCAAACTTCATTCATCCTTTCAGCTTCATGAATCTTTTTTACTGCCATCTTTCTGCTTGTAAAAGAACATAGTAAGCAATTCTGATTAGGGATTAGAATATTACTTTTTACTCTCCCCTAATTAGTGCTCTCCCCCAAACTAACAACCTTTATGATGAATGCCCTTAATCTAAAGAAGTCTTTTGATGATTAAATGAATACCGTCTTTAGTCTTCTAACACGCATCGGAAAATGTAGAATTGACTGTAGACTCGACTTTCTTAAAGATTGTCTATTTGGGGGAATAAGATATCAACATCTTCATCTCACCAAATGCATTCCAGTTATCTTTCATATATCAAATCAGCCCATAATGTACACATGAAATGATAACACCAAAGTAACAAGTTGAAACACTTATCATCTTAAATTTGTTGCCCGAAATTGGTGAAGGTGGATAAGGGAGAAGTGCATAGAAAAAGACGAGAGAAGGATATAGAATCAACCAATTTCTGACATAAATCATTCAATAAATCATTGAGCCCGATCACGTGAACCTGTTCTGCGTCTCCGATGTATACATTTCTCTCCCCTGATGATTGCAATCTATCGGAATCAGCATAAAATTGTGTACATGAAGCATTAATTGGAAGCATTAAATCATAAATCATTTACCTCGTGAGAAGATGTCGATAAACCCAATCTACTAACAATATCATTTAATATTGTCTAACTCTTTTTCAACCCCATGTATCAAAATTCAACGGCTGACTCTAGTAACCATATGTGGAGAGAATCCAACATGATGAACTTGAGAATGAAGTAAAATATCTCATACTTGTAACTTAAGCGTGTACTATCATGTGACTAAGAACGGTGTGCCCAATGAACGAAACCTCTTGACGTATCCTCAACTGTGTGAGATACTGAGAGTGATAGCTACTTTGTGGGTATAGAGAGAAAGAATCCATAAAAGTAACTAGATATCCAAATCTTCGTCACTATAAATTACTGCTCAAAAAAGCCATCTCCGTGGAAGGGGAAGAAAGAAAGAAGACGAAATAAGTACACACATCCGTAGAACGTCACTTCAAACCCAAATAAATAATAAATAATCATCCCCGTAGTCACGATTGATATTCATTGAAAACTTTAGCCTGTGAAAATTAACCTCGTGAATATTAGTAATACCAACATACCACTCTTTGCTCCAATTAATATACCAAAAATTAACGCAATGTATTACAATTACATTGGAAAAAAATCATTTCAGCTCAACTTAAGCATTTTCGGGTCTATTAAACAACCCAATTCATATCACGTTATACCAGCCCAAGTAAATAAGCATGCTGGATCATGAACTATATATCAACATTCTAGTCTAGTCCACTTCGTTATGTATGATTTATCCTTCCATCCCGACTAAACAAATAGTTTGAATCCATTCCAGTCCATAACTAATAGAAATACCCGGCCCATGATCTGATCCAATCCAACACACACAACATACAACCGGTATTAGTATAACCCAAACACACTCCTTTCTTTTGACCTAGCACACATCGTTATGTTTCATCAACCGATCATCTTTCTCCTCTCACCAAAACACTTCCAATCTCAGATTCATCACAGTTTCTATCCTCCATATCCGAACCCACAACAATCGATTAAACATAAACACCATTTTACATGTACCAAGTGTCTTTGTTTTTGCACCATTCGAATCAAGAAAGTGTTGTTCTTGTTGCAATGTTGGACAGTTAGTAGATTTGCAGGTTACAAAGCAGGTTAAAATACCAAACACCCCTTATCTCTATTACACCAAATTCCTTTGTCACAATACAATCATTTCGTACGAATTAAAATATGAAATTAACACATAAACTTAATCTTAACAAGAAGTAATTTTAGAAAATAATTTTTTTTTACACAAACGAAAATATTTTTAACTAATTTAATGACTAAAACAATCTTTAAATTAAAATAAATTACCAAACGAATTTCAAAAATTCTATAATTTTTAACCCAACTAAAAGCGCTATTGAAGAGCTACCAGAAAATTAAAGTATATGTTTTTGACGTTTTTGACTATTTTTTTGCTTCAAAATCAACTGATTTGTTTTGGTCAGTCTTATTTTGATAAGTTTGAGGAGACTGAAGAAGCTTGGGTTGAAACTTGCTAAAACCAAAGGATAGATTTGACCTTGAGGACTTGTATGAGGGTTCTGACACAGTTTTGAAAAACAATCTTTTGCAACGTGACCCTTTTTGTGACATTTATAGCACTCAGTGTCTTCATTGGCTTTAGCACTTGAAAAGTTTTTGTTTCTTCTTATAAATCTTTTTGAATTAGCAAGGAGTGCCCTTTCCTGAAACTCATGGTGTAAGTCATTCAAGTACTCCTCACTAGTTCTTTCATCAGCCTCATCATCAGAGTTTTCTTGAAAATCCTGAACAACGCGGTTTGAAAAGAAAGTAGTTAAAATGGGTGTTGAGGTAGTTGTCAGGGACTTTTTAACCTCATGAGACTTCTTTAAATCAGGGTATCGTCTATTGATAAGATTATCTTCATAGCCGAACTTCCCATAGATTTCAGGAAGTTCAAGAGTTTGAATGTGATTTGCATTTCTAAGTCCCTGAGAGAAGTTTAACCATTTCTCAGGGAGACTGTTGACAAAACCTACATTAATTTCATGTTTAGACAGTTTGACACCATCATTTGCCAATTTATTCATAAAGGTTTTATAACGAGCATAAGTTTGAGAGAGGGTTTCAGAGTCTTTGACTCTAAAGGTGTTGTACTCAAGTTTCAGGTCCATGATCCTATTTTTCTTTTCCTTGGTATTTGAGGGACCCTCATAGCTATGAACCAAGTCATTCCATGTGTGTTTGGCTGTACAACAGCTTATGACTGATTCCATTACATAGTCAGGTAGACATGATATAATGATGCTTTTGAGTCTTTGGTCCTGATTCACCACCCTTCTCTCATCTTGGGTCCACTGAGCTTCTGGTTTTGGTAAACCTTCAGCAGTTTTAGGGACAAATTGACCTTCATTAATACATTTAATGTAATAAGGTTTCATCCTAGTCAAGTAGCAAAGCATACGCTTTTCCCACTTGTTGAATCTTCCAACTTCAAGTGAGGGGCAACAGCAGCATAAGCTCCACCCTTTTTATCGACAAGTTGGGGAACTTCACTTTCAGCCATGGTAGGATCTTGATTTTAAAAACGTTTTGAGCAGCTTTAAAAGGTTTTATAAATCAGCCTAATCTGATACCACTTGTTGTTCCCTGTATCACAAGTAGCAAAATTACAATTTAAAGCTAATCGCGATCCATGACTTAAGTAAAGTAGTTTGAAAAATTAATTAAACAAGTTAAGTAAAGTAAATGCACAAGAGACTTTTCAACGTTTATATTCTTATTAAAACGAATCAAAAAAATATATTACCCAAGTGTTTGCGAAATAACACTTGGGATTGAATGACAAGTGTGGTGTAAACTCTTCACTAAGCTTAGGCTAAGTCTAAGCACAACTACACGGAACCACTGAACTATTTCAGGGACTAGTTGTATTTGGAGGAGTGGAAGTTGCTTGTGAATGCTAACACATTTAATGCACAAGCTTAACTTTCACTCATTTCCTTATGTCTATTTATACAAGTATGAGTTTTAACTATATCCTAAAAGACAATACTGCATAAGCTATAGAGGACAAAATGCTTATGCATTTTGTCTCTGTTTACAAGAAGCTATATTAGATAAAGGATAATGCTACTTTCTGATCATCAGTGATGACACTGATCTTGGTTGTTAGCCTTTCAGGGAAAGTTTGACTTATGGTTAATAAGGACTCCTCCTTATGCATTCAAACTTCTCCCGCCTTGTCCCGCCTATTCTTCAGTCTTCTTACTCTTTAGTCATTGTCTTCAGTGATTGTAGTTGTTGGGGAGTTTATGGGATTCAGTGAGTTATTGTCATCACTCACTGAACCCATCATCTTCTTCTTGACTCAGTCTTCGCCCTTTGAGTTCCGCCTCACTGAGTGGAGAGACTTTCTTCTTAGTCTCGTTCTGAGTGTCCTGAAGATGACTCACTAAGCAACTGTTCGCTGAGTGACTTGTTTATGTTTAAGGATAAACACTTAGGTTATTTTATCTTCAGATCCTTATTTCAGGAAGTTTGGAAATTCACTGACCCAACAATTTTGCATATTAAAAATACGAATTAATGTGTGTTTTTTCTGTGTTTATTTCAATTGTTATTGGAGTAATATAAATAGAATGTAAAGTTTTATAGTTAAAGGGTGTAAAATAAAAGAATTGTGAAAAATTTTAGTAAGTTTTTTTTAAAATGACGTCTACATTCAATGTATCTATTATTTTCACATTTTTCATTTTTATCATGTCACATCATCCCTTCTTGTCACGTCACATATGACGTCATCAACTCACATCTACCAAAACCTTCTATCATATATGTTTAGATATACAATTAAATTATGAGAATTGATACCTACACCACATCTTTTCAAGAACACATTCACTCAAAATTAGATGACTTAAACGCACATCAAAAGATCATTCACACTTACCGATACAAGGCACTAAACTTGATATTTCTTTATATTACCTCAAATTGGAGTAATGATTTCAAATGAAAAAGAAGAAAGAAAAGAACATTTTCATCGCATGCATGTCATATCAATCTAAATAACACATTTATGAAATTTTGTTAAAAGCAAAATACACCATTCGTTCGTCTTCTTAATTATTATAACATTATTTCTGTGAGTAACTATGAGAACGGGATATACGTTTATATATACGAAAATGAAGAGAATAGTGACATGTGGCACCACAAGTTATACAACAAACACATGAGAACATATGTTTTGCTTGCAAGCCCAGAACCAAACCCAGGTGACGGTTGAGTTCTTACAGCGGCTAAGCCTGGTCCGGCTTGGATTGAAACAGAAACGAGCCTAGAAGAACTGCGATGCCGGTTATCGCTATTGTAAACAGAAGTCTGCGTGTCGAAAAATCGCGTGGTGGTGGCCGCCTTCTAGGAGCACGCTCTCGTTCAGCTTCCCTTGTTGCCCTTTACATATATCAGTTTTAGTAAGTTGAACATGGAAATAAATGGAAGCTACCGCCAATAGAAATGTTGAAAAATTTGTGCCTCATCTCGTGGAACAGTTATATCGATATAAACTAAAGGTGACAAAATGCGCGGGCCACGTTAGGACCACCCAAATAGTAACTTCACACGTGCACATGTGATGTGGGGCTACTCAAAGTGCACGTCTCAAGAACATTTGGGTGCTTGTTATGTAAATTTGTGTAATCAACTGTTCTTATGTTTTTTTGTCAAACTAAGAAGAGATCACCATATCCCTATCAAAAATAAAATGACATTTCTTTCTTGCAATGGAAAATTGCAACATCACCTTTGGCGTCGTTTGATATATGTTTGAGTGTTTTTCAAACATCTAAAACAACTTTCAATTCTTTGGACCCAACTCAATATGCGTTTTAAACATGGAAACCGTTCAACGGAAAGGAAATGATATAGTTTTTTGGGATGCAGGGAGTATCAAAAATTGGATGCACATGAAATGTTTTGATTTTTGAACCTGGAAGTTGCAGGTATAGTATCCGTGACACCGTCGCACGAAACGTCATGGGCAACTTTTTCGCGGAGTCGTATATATCTGTTACAAAGATTACAGAGCTCTGTTCTATTTCCACAACTTTCCTGTCATTTTAATAAGTAGCAAATTTAAGATATTAAACACAAAAAACAGATTATTCGACCACTGTATAATTCTAAGTACAGTCTAATGTTGGGATGTGTCAGATTTTGGGGAAAAGGTGACTGAAACAAGATATATGAAATAAATCTTGTTATACAATAGCAAGCATAACAAGCATATTTTTGTTAAAGATCTATTAACCTGATGCACAGATAGGTCAACTGCAGGCAGCGGAAACTCGCAGTAATCACATGTTGCCATTCGTTGAGGGCATTTTTCACCTTTGTGCACAGCTAACTTTTCAGGTTCCATCATCTCATTGCACAGTGAGCAAGACACCTGTCACATTATCAGTTAGGCTGCAGTCATGAACAGTTATAAGAACCTGATATTTTTTCTTGAGCTACATTGACGATAAATTAGTTACGTATGAAGAGGTTGATTGTCTCCCAAAATGAGGAAAGCTTATACCAAGCTAATCTACTAAAGTCATAGTACACATATTGGACATATTAAGACAAAAAAAAATAATTTTCACATTCAAAAGTTCATCAAGAATTATCCGATAAAAATGGTAGGCTATAATAAACCTCCTAAACTTCTTGCAGATATAACTCATGTATAATGTAAGAAAACATTTACAGCACACATAAGTATTAACACACAATACCATTAAGGATGCGTCCCTTTAACCTACATGATGTCTGCCTTGTATCTGAATTTAAGGTACACAGTCCAGATTAATTTAAAAAATAAGCTTTGCGATTCTTACTCTTCCAAGATGCTAGCAGGCCAAGGAGACAAAATGGGCATGTCCTTTTTGTGGTGAAGCACGCAATTTTACTTAGCGTAACATTACAAGGAATGCTCGACCACCACTCTGACCTTCAATCAGCATTGGCTGAAAACAACACTGAATGAGACAAAGAGACAGATGGCGGTAATACAAGATCCATTATCACGTGCACAGAAACCAGATGAAACTACTGTTACAATAAACAGTGGGCATGTATGTGGTTAACATTAGATTTGATGATCCAAGAGATTGTGTTAGCTACATTGTTAAGAATCATGGTATACGTATATCCAGGGAGCGGAGCGAAAAAAAATCGAAGCGCGGGAAATTTTATCGAGTCAGGTTTTGGGTTATTCGAGCTCATATGTTCAAGATTCTCGGGTTAAATGTTTTTTTTGGGGTCAAACCGGTGAACAAACTAAACATGACAAATTAACCAAATCAGATCAAGAATCCAAGTTTCAACCTAATAACATAAACGTGTACAGCTTTGGAATTCAGATATTTGCAACTACAATCAGTTCTTTAAAATCACTAGATTATGTGGGGAAAAGTTTGATCAGTACAAAACTGGTTATGTTCTTATTAGAATTGTAATATCAACCAGAAGGAGTGCTGAAAACAAATTGGGAGTCTGGAAGTAAAAAAAATGAAACTAATTATAAGAAAACAAAAATGAAATTGAAAAGAATGTGTGAGATCAAAACGGAGTAAAATTAATAGGATGGAGCCGATTCGAACCCACACCTGTAGGATACCCACTAAGGCTCTTTAAGCAGTGGAGTAGGTGCCAGTTCTAACAGATTCTTAACTTTATTTTACTTATTCACGTTTTAAGGGGGCAACATCACGAAAGTTTCGAATTTTTTGGAAATAATACACTACGTACCGAGAGGTTTGAGGGGGAAGCTGCCCAGCCTGCCCCTCCGTAACTCCGCCCATGTGCATATCCTTAAGATTAATAAGATGAGATTTGATGATTCAAAATTCAAAGAATGGAAGTGTTAAGAGATACAAGATATGTGCATGTGTTCCATACTTCAGTGTTATTGTTTCACGTTCTTTTTAAATTCATTGCATTCGCTAATGGACCGGCTTACTAGCAAATGGCGAGTGTGAAGATGGATAGAGTTAGGTTCTATAAAAGTTTTTGATGTTCCTTTCTTGTGTTTTTCAGGTAAAAGATGGAACAAAAACACGTTATTAAAACTTCAAGCATTTATGCTTCAACTCAGCTCGTATTGGGTTCTTTTTCAAATGCCTAAATATGCCAAGTTCCTAAAATACATGATGACCAACAACAGTAAGTTGAAGTCCCACAGTGAGAAAGAATGAAGAGTGGTCAACAAATCTACACAAAATGTTGACAGATAGATGACCAATCTAAAGAGTTCCACCAACCAGTACTTAGCTTGTAAATTGTCTCTAAGTAATGCTTTAGCTAACTTAGATGCTGGTAGCCTAGTCTCTTATGTCATATTCTTTGTTTGCTAAACGACACACGGATAACCTAAACCAACACGTATGAGCATACAACTAATGGATATGTCTATAAAGTACCGTAAAAAGCAAGTAAAAAACATTTTGGTTAAGGCAGATCATTTCGCGTTTCTCAGACTATGGGATACTTGCCATGGATGAGGATAGTAATGTGCTACTCATATCATGAAGACCGTCTTTTACCCACCATGAGAACACCAATGGATGTTTGTAATGCAAAACAATTACTCTTAAGCAAGGGAGTAAAAGTCGAAAGTGACCTTAAGCCTAGGGACTATGTCAAGAAGCGACAAAAAGCGAGGGGTGAAACTTTTTGCATGTATTAGAAATGGTAGAGTCTAACATGGAACAATGTTTAAAAATATTTATATTACCTAATAACGTTCATGCATACCATAGATCTTCAATATTCATAGTTAAATGGCTAAATATACCAGAAAAAGAAGTTTAAGCAAACTCTATAAATCTTTGTGTGGCATTAACGAGTATTTACACAATGATGCAGGGCGATAATACGGCATCAAAGAGGACAGATAAGAGATCTTATATACTTTATATTTAAAGTAGATCCAAAACCATCATATGACTATCTAACATGAGGGGCAATTTAACCACTCAGGGGTGGCCTAGTGGTAAAAGCCTAGTGACTAATACCACCAAGATGTGTGAGGTCTCAACTCCTAGGTGCAAACAACCGCAAACAACTCTGAAGTGGCCACGTCAACCTCCTGAAAAGGGAGGGGTTTACCCGGTTTGAATATGTGTGGCGGTAGGTTCAAACCCCGTGGATTAGTCGGCCATAAGGTCGGAAACCTGGTTACCTAAAAAAAGTTAAGGGGCAATTTTGTGTTTCAAAATAAAAATTACAAGTTTGACCGGATGAAACATTAGACCACATCATTCCCCATAGTCATAGCATTGCACTGACAAAGCGAGGGCCACCCCGAGAAAGGCAAGGGCTATGTAAATGTAGACGAGGGCGGTGAAGCATGAGCATGATCACGCAAGATGGCTTGCTAGGTCAATATAGGCGAGGACCCGAGTGAAGTGACCTTAGCATGAAAAGATGGCACGAGGGACTAGTCCACCCGGACGAGGAGTATGTAGCTGATATTGAGATCCAATCCATATTTATTTACTCATAATGATTTTCTTTACTACATAAATGGTACGAACTTGTCTCTTAAGGATAATTTGTAGAAACACCGGAAGAATCCTTTGGATGCATAGGTTTGGACAGACTTGTAGAATAAACATGTAAAATTAATAAGACTATAAGCTAACTAGCGAGGCCTCGCAAAATATAAGGTAAATGAAGTAACCAAGAGTAGTAACATGGAAGATTCATGCAGCTATTTAACTTAGTAAAGGCTCACAAGAGAGTAATAACATGGAAAACCTTATATATTTAAGGTACAAGTTTTTCTTTCATACTTTACTTGTATGATCTTAAAAGAAGAGGACTTTAACCGCGTAGTGCAACACGGAAAAGGCTCAATCCCAAGACGCACACATTAGTTAAAAGAAAAAAGAGCTAATCAAACTTCCTAGATAAAATTCATCCAAAATTTAGGTGAAAGAAATGTGAGATGAAGAAGTCACCGATAAAAGAACGAGTTCCTTTATACGAGAACGTTAACACATGCGAGATGCATAAACTTTAAGAATTTGAATAGACTATGTTTCGTTGGTAGTTTTTCAAGTTTTGGCACTTGCACGTGCCTTTATCACACTTTTACTATGATAATCTGCCCTTGGAAATGGCAATGCACATACGACCTCCAAGTTTCCAGCGATGCATGATGATCATATTCCGCAACATAATGGAAGACTACATGGAGGTTTTTATAAATGACTTTTTAATTCATGTTTTGTTTAAGATAGTAACACATTAAGATGCTAATTTATATTCTAAATTGACAAGAATGTCACCTCATTGTAACTGAGAGCACTATTTTGGCCTTTAGAGACATAATTCTCAACTCAAAGGGCTAATACAACAAACATAAAGTAGACACAATAGCTGCATTACCTCTTCCAACATTTGTCAAACCCATATAGAGTTTTAGAAGAATTAGTTCTTGCTAGTACGTTTAATTACGTAGAAGATTAACCTTTGGTTTAAAATTGTGCGCATCCTTGCGCTCGGATCGCGCATCAAAGTGATGCGTTTGAAAAAACGCAGCGCAAAACCTATGCGAGGTTGTTCCAGGATGCGGCCTAATGTGAACGCATCACGTCGCAACAGTGTGATGCAACGGACGCAATGGACGCATCATGTCGCAACAGTGTATTGCTCGCATATTGTCGTTACTCGCTAGGAATATGTATGTAAGTGACATATTTGATGTTATAACATCAAGTAGTATCAATATGCACAGGACTTATTTCATATTTAATCATTTACTTATCGGTAATTTAAGTAGAAATATTTTATATTTTGTATTTATTACCTAGTGTCGCGCGTCCGTGATGCGCATAACCGCATCACGCATCGGTCTTTTGGACCTTGAGCACAACGGATCGCCGCACGCAATTTAAACGAAGGATTAACCATATAAAATTGGTTGCTATCAATGGTGCTTTCATTGATTAGCATGCCAACATTTGACCCGCCAAACCTCAAAGAATCTATGGCTCTCGTAGCCGATACCATGGCTAAGTTTCTCATCGAATCTGCTTCATGTACGACCACGCTTGAAATCATCTTAAGACCCTTCGATTGGCTAACCCGACTTGCAAACTGTGAAACATCCAACTCGAGAATTCCATCATTTTACATTTACCAACCTACAACAATGTGAAGCTCATCAGAGACAAGGTTGTAGCCGGATGAGAAGCATTTGGTTTTTACCCTCAAACTACCTTCCCAAATTTCCATTGCCCCACACAATATCAACACCATAAACCCACCAACCCCACCTAAGTTTGTTCTTCTCCAGTGTATACACAACCCACCCTCGGAGTCACGTAACCCGAGGTACAAAAGCATGAGCCTTGAGGACAAGGCTCGTTTTTAGATTGGGAGTATTTATACGTCTATGAAGACCAAATCTCATGCAAAACCCATATTCTCCAAGTTATAATGCATGCATGCATTTAGCCCATTAGAACCAGGTTTGCATTATCTCCCTAATTTTTCCTTATGTTTAGCTAGTATGATCATTTCCTATAGTAGTTTATTTCCCTTCTACAAACTGTATAGCATAATAGTGGAATAAAGACGCATGTGAAAAATGCTTCAAACTTTAGTTTAATTTATTTATTTTGCCGTTAGTTTTTAGGAGATTAACCATCTCAAATCAATTTCTAGCAATGGTGCTCTCGTTGATAAAAAACCGCTTTGGGATGGTTAAGCTAATACTTCTACTAGAAAGAAAATAAAAGTGCAACCAAAGAAGTAAGGCGCGTTCTTCCGCTACCTATTACTTGGCTACTTTTTGGTAACCGCATAAACTAATGATCCAATGCATGTATGAGACCATGTCTACCGCTACTAAACAAATAACTTAAGTCAACAATTTTATTTTGAAAGGCATAACGGTCACACTCACCGAGTCTTCTCATTTTGGTTGGAAATTGACCCCCAAAATAAAATAAAATAAAAAATAATAATAAAAAATAAACTATAAAACGAGTTACAAAAGTATAGGCTCGAATGAATCGTTTTTGTTCGGGTTGATTGATTAATATGTTAGGCTCGTCTTTATTACTTCAGCCCATTGCTCAACTCATATCAAAACTGCCCGCTTAAAAACGAGCCTTGTCCTTGAGGTTCACATATATTTTAGTACCTCTTACCACATGGCTCCTAGGTTGGCTAATGTCTAAAATAAGGAAGAACAAAGTGGGTGCCACTAGCGAAATGTCTACGGGTAACGAAAAAAAAGCCCTTGGTTATGATAAGCTTAGATCTCGGTGGTTGCAAGGCATTGTAACGGCATAAGCGCATTGGTTTGGAGAACTAGGAAAAAGGGTTGGTGGGTTTGAGGTGTCGATAATGTGCAGGGCAGAAGTGAATGGCGAAAAGTCGTTTGACGGTGAGAATACACTCACCCGACGCCCGACTGCTAACTTGTTCACAATGAGCTTTACACGGTCGAAAGTCGCAAGTTGGATAAAGGGTACGTTTCGTGAAATGGAATGGGGTTAGGGCTAAGGCTTATATTATAAGCCGAAACTGATATTTGTATTTCCATAAACTTGTTTGGCAAATCAGCTTAGGCTTGAGCTTATTATTGCTAAATTTCTAAAAAGGACATAACCAAATAAACTTATAGTATATGTTTAATATTTTTGTAATAAGTAATTAATAGTTTAAAAGCCCCGGTCTAAAATTTTTAGCCCCTTTTATTGGGCTAGGGCTTATAGTTTTACAAGCCTCCATAAGCCTCGACGCCAAACGAGACTTATTATACAAGTCAGCTTATTTTAAAATTTTAAGCCCCGTAAGCCCCAAACACACCCAAAGTGTTGTTAGACAGATAATGACACTCTGGTTGGATACGTTCTCAATTTTTGTGTCATTTAGCATGTGAATGGTGGTAGTCGTGTTTAGGGTGGTGAGGTGTTTGAGATGACTTTGATCTTGGTGGTATTTGAAGCGGAGGTTGTACGCTCGTTACCCATGGTATTGATTAAGGCAACCATATATTCTTCATGGTTTGGCGGGTGAGATGTTAAAGGCATGGTACGAAGCAATGGAATCATCATCTATAGAAGCCTATTTAAGATGGTTAATACAACTACAATACCAAATGTTTCCGGAGCAGGGTATGGAAGTTAAGATGGTTAGTCTCCTACATAATTAATAGCAAGAAGATATAATTCTTTTGAGCATTTTTTCCTCAACAAAGATTACATCAATAGAAAGAAAAGCATTGTGCAAGTGAAACTAAGGAAGTGGGCATTTTCTACCCATACTAAGGAAATACATAAACTAATGATCCTATGCATAAGACCATGCCTACCTCTACTAAACAAATAACTAAGTCAACCATATTATTTGGAAAGCTAGAAAGGCCACAGTGAAAAGTTTTCTGATTTAATATGTTCTACGATTATTAAATACCCTCATGGAGAGGTCTTCAATAAATAAAGAAAGCAAATTTTACAAAATATTACTATGCGAGACTCTAAATATGCAAGTTCTTCATATATTACAGTGATGGGGCGAAATGATATAAGTATATCTTCTGAAGATATGTAACACGTAAAGATTCTAATTATAGCTATTCGTGACCATGCAACACAGTGGATGCGCAATTTGCTATTACAAGGATTGTAGCACTATTACCGCAACCTTCTGAATAACCTTGAGGTTGGGGGTTAAAGTCTCATAACAAACATAACACATAAATGTTCTAGACTTTGTCCAATTAAAAAAAAAAAAAAAAAAGGTTAGGAAAACACAAATTCCAATCAATTTTAAAGTGAAAAATCTAGGGTGTTTTACATATGTTTTGCTGTAAAGAAAATTAGAACTCTACACTCCAATCTTTCATACAAACCTAAGGCTTCTTTTCTTTCCTATAGTAAAATCAAACAGATCAATGAAACCATGTTTAAGTTGTGGCAGGATCATACAATTGTTGTGGACAGAAAAAAAAAAGAACTCATATTTTTATTACCTATCAAATTGTGTAAGAAAAGAACTAATTGGCGTGACTATTTCAGTTGAGTATACATACTGGAGCATGGGTGCTTGTGTAATGCTCCTCGGCGTGTTTTTTGGGAATCATATCACCACACAAATTACATTTTTCTAGGTTACGGGAGCAGTGAACGTAATGCAGATCGATATTTGAAGAAGGGATAGGCCGGTCACTGCACATGAAAGTATTGTGTTCGGTCAGTAATTTAAAAAGATTAAAAATCACAATTAGCTTTGAGATTAATAATATCAAGAAGTTCTTAACACAAAAATAATTGAACAAAATAAATTTATGTCAAGAGAACTAGGAAACAGCTACCAAGAAAGATCATAGAATGCCAAAAATAAAGATAGATTTACTAACTTCCGGGAGGTCGATCAAGCTCTCCCAATAGCTTCAAACCACCAATTCATAATCATATTCAACATAGTTCAATTACCATCCTAACGACCCCTTGAATACTAAATAATTCCTAGACTTACCATAATACTTTAACTTGTTCACTAAGGGGGTGTTTGATAGCTGCTTTATGAGATAGCTCAGCGTTGAATTCCTAGTCGGTCACATGTATTATTGTTTGGTAGGGGAAAACTATACACTGATTGACTCAAATATCCTCTGGATGGTTCGGCTAAAAATGAGTGGTCCACCATTCAGCATGCAATTTTGTACATAATATATTGCCCCTTTTGTTTTCTAGTTTTCTTTTTAATTTCTTTTTGTATAAAACTCATTAATGTCGTGAAACAATTCTATTTCTCAATTTTAATTTATCGCAAGAAAAGTGGTAACTTTTCAATTAGCTAGTGAGATACTTCTATTATCCAAATTTTATATTTTATATCTTTATCATAGCAATATCTTGTTGTAAGTGAGGGACAAGGCATGGACGACGCAGAATAGGTCCCCAAAGCAATGAATATATGGCTAATCTCCATAATAAGATTTCTAATGAGTTATTTTTAATTTCTTCAACCTAAAATTAGTTCGTAGTTTATATTGTTTTATGATCTTTTGATAGGACTATTTACATTTTCTTTGTTTATTCCAACATTACTATATTTTTATTGTATTTTTATTCTAGATAATGA
Organism: Chrysanthemum makinoi; assembly: GCA_910596185.1. NCBI lineage: Eukaryota > Viridiplantae > Streptophyta > Magnoliopsida > Asterales > Asteraceae > Chrysanthemum > Chrysanthemum makinoi. The sequence goes on from OU343220.1 coordinate 107,128,828, forward strand.
ATTTGTTATCAAACAGTATATTTTGTTTGGTACAAACTCAAACAGAGGGTTAAATGGTAATTTCAGGCAACTCAGATTGCTCATTCAGAACAATTATCAAACAATCAGTTTCATTCAGAATGAGATTCAATCAGCATCTTGGAATCATTCAGCAGCTTTGATTCATTCAGCGCTAAATCATATTTTCTATCAAACAGCCCCTAAGAAAATAAAATAAAGGAAACTAACTAAATATTACTAAGAGGGTTCGTATCACTATCATATAAAACAAATTAACAGAGTGTCGTAAGAACTTAGTTTTATACTTATCGGTTTAAAGAGCAAATATACAAATTTATGCTAACAAGTCTCCAAAAAAGAGACAGGAAATCGATAAAATTAGGCATGATGATAAACCGGACTTATAGAAATGAAGCTAAAAGTGAAAATCAAGTATCCTGGAGCTACGGTTATTAGACTCTTAAAAACGTGAACCATGTTATAATGTAAACTATTTTGCTGTGGATGTGAGACCGAGAAACTGTGGCAACTATATATATCAAGAATGTGGAATGTTGTAGAGCATAAAAACCCATCGAAATAGGAAAATACGCTGGCAGTAACAATGAATTTAAATGCATTCACATCAAGACGAAACCCGCGGCTGAATCAGGACTAAAGGTAGACAAAAAAGTATGATTGATTTCCGTGGAACAGCTGAGTTTGATCCCATTAAAAAAAGGAAAAATTAGCACTACGAAACAAAATTTCATGACCGGCCTACCAAGCAAAAGTACATTACTTGCACACTAATCATAACTCAAAATTGAATCAAAAGCTAAAAAATAACGAATAATATTACCAGTGACTGCAAATTTTGTCAGCGTCAACGTAATTAGAAGCTACAGCCATTGTTTCAATCGTAGACATTATTATTATTACTCGTCACAAGAAAAGAAATAGTAATTTATTATCTGCAAATAAGAAAATTATGAATATATCAATTTCCTAAATCAGATGAAATATAAAGTATGAAAATAAGTAAAATTACCTTTTGATCGGTCGGTGATGTTTTCCCCCAAAATTAAATTGAAGACTTTTTTCCTACCAAATACTCGTAGAAATTATTTTATTTATTTTAGTCCAATTTGGTGATTTTGTTGTTATTGATTTATAGGTGGCTGTTTGGGTGATTGGTGAGTAGACGCGACGCGATGCGTGACACGAACTTTCTTTCAATTATCAACAGTGGCCCTAGTTTGACTCTTGTGTTGGATTATATATATTTTATTTGGGATTGATAATTTGGATTATAAAAATATTCACACTTTATGCATATACGATGTTGTAATATGTGCATAACATACGTGATTTGATATGTGGTGCGTGAATCATTTTTGGTGGTGTAAGTATCAATCTTCATTTTATTTTGTTAGAAAATATCTGCATAAGGTTTTGTGTCAACCGAAATGGGTAAGCACCCGTGCAGTTTTTTTTTTTTTTTTTTTTTCCTCCTTAAAGTGTATAAGTTTATTGAATACGATCATGTTTAAGAAATGGTTCTAAATATGGTGAAGAACATTGTCTTTTTTTTTTTTTAATCTAAGCGTGAAGTTAGTAACTGGTTTATGGGTATAAGCTAATAAGAGTAGCCTATAGGTTGTTAGAATTAGTTAGAATTAGTTGGGCAGTCCAGTTCTTAACAGATTCGATCTTTGTGGGTTCCACATGAATGCCTCGACTGTCAATCACATGACCAAGAAATTGTATCGTCTCGATCCAAAAATCACATTTATTATTTAGCGTACAGTTCTTCATCTTGGAGTAATCTCAAGACAGTTCTCAGATGTTCCGCATGTTTTTCCTTATCACGAGAGTAGATGAGAATATCGTTGATGAACACGATGACAAATTTACCCAAGTAAGGTTTATAGACCCTATTCATTAGGTCCATGAATACAGCAGGCGCATTGGTTAGACCAAATGGCATCACTTGAAATTCATAATGACCATAGCGAGTTTGGAATGCGGTCTTTGGAATATCTTCTTCTTTCACCCTTAGTTGATGGTATCCAGATCTTAAGCCAGTTTTCAGGTATACACTCAATCCTTGTAACTGGTCGAACAAATCATCAATCCTAGGCAAAGGATATCGGTTCTTGATTGTGAGCTTGTTCAATTATCTATAATCGATGTACATTCGAAAAGATCCATCTTCTTCTTGACGAACAAAACCGGTGCTCCCCAAGGCGAGGAACTCGGTCGAATGAATCCTTTGTCCGATAGTTCTTGCAGTTGTTTGGATAACTCATGCATTTTAGATGGTGCTAAACAGTATGGTGATCGAGCTACGGGTGTAGCTCCAGGCACTAGATCAATTTGAAATTCGACTTGACGGGCAGGTGGAAGACCAGGTAAATCTTCCAGGAATACTTCAGGGAATTCTTTAACTACAGGCACATCCTCGAGTCGCCTCTCTTCAGACTTCTTTTCCATTACCTGAGCTAAGAAAGCATGACATCCTTTTTTTATGTACTTCACAGACTTGACATAGGATATGATTCTCAAGTACTTCTAACTTTGATTCCCGTGGATAACTAAGGTTTCACCATTGATTGGAATATGAATGTTCTTGTTGTCGCATATAATCCATGCACGGTGTTTAGATAACCAATCCATGCCAATAATTGCATCGAAACTACCAAGCTTGATCGGCAAAAGATCTATGAGGAATGGTTGGTCTTGTAAAAGCATAGGGCAATTGCAGATTACGGTGTTGGTTCCTATTATCTTTCCGTCAGCTAGTTCTATCTCATAAGTGGTGTAACATCCCGCCTACTCAGACCACAATATTGTCCGCTTTGCCCGCAGGCTCACGGCTTTGTTTTTGTGGCCTCATTTGAAGACTTCCCGGCTGGTCACCCAAGCCAGATTACTACTCACATGAGCACGCTTAAGCGCAGTTCCTCGAACTCCACTCGCAGAGACCACAAAACGCGTTGTGTCATTGTAAGGCGAATGTTATCTTATGAGCCCAAGATCTCCGTGCCACAGCCGATGTAGGATTTGCCTAGGGTGTTACAATCACCCCCCCTTAGGGACTCATCGTCCTCGATGAGGTTTGCCCTACCATCCCTAACGGCTCGAGTGGCTCGATACCACTTGTAACATCCCGCCTACTCGACCACAATATTGTCCGCTTTGCGGCTCACGGCTTTGTTTTGTGGCCTCATTTGAAGACTTCCCGGCAGTCACCCAAGCCAAGATTACTACTCTCACATGAGCACGCTTAAGCCAGTTCCTCGAACTTCACTCGCAGATGAGACCACAAAACGCGTTGTGTCATTGTAAGGCGAATGTTATCTTATGAGCCCAGTATCTCTCCAGGCCACAGCCGATGTAGGATTTGCCTAGGGTGTTACAAGTGGTATCTAAGGTAGTTGGGGCGATTTCAAGTAAAGGTGCAAAGGTAGCAGATACAAAACTCTTATCAGCTCCAGCATTAAATAAGATTTTTGCAGAATGATTGCCAAGTGAAAACGTACCCGTTACGACGTCAGGGTTCAATGGAACATCTCCATCCCCTAACACATATGCCCTTGCACACGCATTGTTGTTTTGAGCGGCATTCCTCTTTGGGCACTGGCTCTTGAAATGACCCTTTTCTCCACATCCATAATAGCTTAAATTTGCCAATGGCATGTTGTTTCCATTTGTAGGGTTTCGCAATTCCAACCCTGATGACCCACCTGGTTGCATTTCTCGCACTTTACAGTGCATGGTCCAGAATGGTGCAACATGCATCTATTGCACAAGGGATGAGGTCCGACATATCCCCTACCTGTTGTGGGTGTAGCAGCATAAGCCCTTGCGGCTTCTTGTCTTCTGTTCTGTTGGTTGTGATGGTGGTTCCTGTTCTGATGGTACAGTTGTTGTTGTTGTGGTTACGGTTGTTGTTGTTTCAGTTTTTGTTGCTGAATTTAGATGAGTTGTTGGGCTGATGAGGATTGGGGTTCATGTTCCTTCGGTCATCAAATTTCCTTTTGTTGTCATTGGAGTTATGTGTGGTTCCAAGCTTCAGAATCAGTTCCATGAGACAGTGAGAAATAGTGACAACTTCTTCTACAGTCTTTGGGTTAGAAGCGATGACATCTCCTTCAATACTTCGAGGTAAACCCCCGATGAGACTTTCCAAAAGCTTGTCATTTGTGGGAAACATGTTGGGACACATGGCTCTCAGCTCGTGGAATCTTTTGAAGTACGTCTTAAGATCATTACCCTTAGCAGACAAGTGGTAAAATTCATCCTCTAGTTTCTTGATTTTAGTTCTTGGATAATATTGTTTCATCAACAGTTGCTTCAGATCGGACCAGGAAATCTTACAAGCTTCTTCCATTTCAATCGGTTGAGCATGAGCTTTCCACCAAGACAATTCATCTTCTAGCAAAGTTCTAGTTGCAAAGTTGACTTTGCAATCATCCGTGCAGTCACTTAGGAGGAATGCATTTTCTGACCTCTTAAACCAATGAAGAAGACCAATAGCACCTTCAGTTCCCTTAAAGAAGGTAGGCTTGTAGTTCATAAATCCTTTGTAGCTACATTTGCGTGCTACTGGAGACTCACTTTGGTTGGTCTGATTGTCGGTTTCATTAGAATTTGCAACCTCAATGATACGTGCTGCTTTAGCAATGCGTGCAAAGAATGCGGGTAGCCTCACCACATGCGACCGACTTTGCGTGCCGGCCGAGCAACTTCTCGACTTCGTGCAATCTCAAACTTCTGCGGCCGGCTTCACGTGCGCTGAGCAACATCGTTCAAAGAATGCGTGTGGCCACTTTAGCGACCTGGCAGCATGTTTGGCGATGGCAGCGCTAACACTGTCAGCGACTATCTTTCGAACAACGGTTGGAGTTATGATAGCAGATGAGGTAGCTATCTTCTTGACCATTTTTCTAAAATTACCATGAGATAAATACCAGAATTTATAATCATCGATAATAATACAAGTGATTACATATTAGAAATATCATAATAGTCAAGATCACCACTTTAAATCAATGGAATAGTATCGTCATAAGCAGGAATAAGTCAATCATGATTTGTCACAACAAAATCATAACATATATAAGAATATAATGATCGGCTTGGTTTATACAACCGATGAATGATGAAATCACAACGCACAAGAATATAATAGTACAACCACGATATCATAGATAAACATCAGTACATATCATAAGTCATAACAAAATGATACAACATTAATATCCTTGTTCCATAGTTTTTACAAACCAAAAGATACAAGCCCTCACACTAATGCCACAGATGGCGGGCTTTATGATACTAAGCTATAATAAAGATGAACCTGATCTATGAGTCGCCTGGTGTGTCCTTCTGACGACGGCATAGCTCACTGACCCAAGCTGATAACTCCTCGAACTGCGGATCTCGAGCTTCGTCTCTAGCATGGAGATCGTCGAGTCTCTGCTCTAAGATGGCATGAATAGATGTAAGCTCGTGATGCATAGCCCTCTCTCTACCTGCATCAATCTCTCTCAGAACACTGGCCTCCTGCCTACCAGTCTCGAGTCTCTAGGTCAGGTCTGCGACAGCCTCTCTAGCTTCCACGATCTGGGTACTCATCATATCAAGCACAATGTCCATGGAGTAGCGATCGACTACGAGATTCTCAACCTCCACCTCTATACTCTCAATCTTGACCAGGGGAATCTCATCAACATGTGTCATGATCTCACTCAGCTGGTCCTAAGGTCTAACAAGTCTAGCTGCCAATAAAGGAATAAAACGATGCACATGTTCTCCTGTCACTGGGAGGATTCTTGCTGGAGTAGTCATTGAGCTTTCCCCGAGCTCAAGAATGCTAGGAGTACCTTCTTCGGATCTCCATCGGCGCATGACCGGCATCATAAATGACCAACGCCTGGCATCGACCTTCTTTCGAGGTCCTGGATGAATATCAATAGTCACAGCCTGCATGTATGGATCTGATGATGATGGGAGAAAACAGTTTCTCTCGTTGAGCGTAGCAGGGGCTCACTGTGGATATCCAAAGGCGATGAAGCTAACGGTGGTGATGATACGGGTACTGTGGTGGTCTGGTGAAAGAATGTAGTGGTGGTGGTAGTGGTGAAGTAGCCATAGGTGGTGAGGTGAGTGGAGCTGAAGGTGGATGAGTTGATGATGACGGGATATCTGTTGGAGATACAAGAGGCATAGTGAGAGCTCGCACATGCTTCCTAGCGGTATGCTTGAAGATCGAACCTTTGGGATGTAGTTTGCAGGGTACACCAAAAGGCTCAGGCTCATAAGGCTTCAGAACTCTGACTCCTCTTCGTCTACGATGGATCGATAGTGGTGATGATGAAGGTGTGACTGATGATGCGGATGCAGTACTCTTTGACTGCATGAACTGATCGTATGTCATAGGAGCATAGGCATAATGCTCTCCAGAGTAAGTATGTGTGGCTGAGATGACTCGGATCGGTGCGATCTCTCCCTCCTTGAAGGGTTCAGTCTCATCAGAAGCAATGACTGGTAAGGCTGGGATAGGTCTCACTGGCATAGGTATGGTAGTAGAGGACATCACATCTTCCATTTCGGAATCGGATGATAGTATGACTGGGTGTGAGGCGGATGACATGGTACTGTAACAACCCACAAAGATAGTAATGTAAGTAAAATGCCAAAATAATATTTTATTTAGTCGTGGACAATCTGCCAAACAAATCTCCATGCCTACCTAAAATGAATGCAATTTACTCATGATCTTATTTCTACTGATGCATTAATCCTAATGCATTTCGATGTCATAGAGCGGTCACAGAGGGCATAGGGTAGTGGTGTAAAATAGTCCCATTTTAAAAGTGTAGTTATAGTCCAAATGTTTTTACTTTGGCTAATTACAGTCAATAATCATAGAAAACGACTCAAAAGAGGCGTGTGGAAAACTAGAATGGGGGGTTGAATAGTTTTGCCGATTTTAACTTAGTTTCAAAAACTTTAGATTCGATGTTATGTGTAATCGTGTGAATGGAGAAAAAGTATAGATCTATAAGTAATGCAAGTAAAGAAAACAAGTAAAGTAAAGGATAGAAATGACACAACCGATTTATAGTGGTTCGGCTACAAGGACACCTTCCTTGCCCTACTCCACTCCCCGAGTCACCTACTTGAGAGTTCAAGCACTATGTCAACAAACTCCTTCAACTCGGCGGAGAAGCCTTCACAACTTTGCTTACACTTTTTCCAGTACAAAGCTAAATACCGAGTTCTTAACACAGAGGACTAAACCAACACTACTATAACACAACAAATATGTGAAATATGAAATACAAGATCTTTGCTACAGAAATCTTGTGGAGGAACAAATCAATCAAGGACCCCTTGCTTGGATGACTTGTAAAATGCTCGTGATCTCGCCTTAGAGAATGACCTATATGAGAATCACAACAAAAGAAAGAAGAACTACTATCTAGATCAAGAGATCTGAAGTTAGAGGAATGTAAGAATATATGAGAGAGTTTGTAAAAAAAGGGTGAGTTACAATGAAGAAATGGTTCTCTATTTATAGGAAATTTCTTGCTACTATTGCACGGATCCCTTGCCTGAGGGATCCGACTAGTGCAAACGGAGGGATCCGTGAGACGCTCCTCTTTATCCATGGGTTATGGGTTATGGGTCATGGGTCCTAGACTTTTGACCATGGGTATCCAAGTAGATACAATGTATCTAGAAGATGCAATACATCTAGTCAATGGGTTATGGGTTAACTCCATGGGTTATGGATATGCTCCATGGGTATGGGTCATGGGTTATGGTTTTTACCCATCCTAATAAACTATTACAATAAAAGAATCATTACAACAATTTATATTAAATGACTATATATATAGATGCTTCACAAAAATAACATGTATCCTTATAATTTTACTTATGATAACATTATATTTGTTATCAACAAAACACAAAGAGATCGCTAAATATTAATAAACCTTTTTAACGATTTATTTGTATTAACAATCTCCCGCTTTTTGTTGATGACACAACATAATGTTATGATGAGTAAAATTTAAGATTAGATGTATGTTTTGAAAGCATAAGTTTACTTCTTCTCCCCCTTTTTGTCGAAACAAAAAGTGACTCTAATGAAGAAATAAGGTGTGGAAAAGTAGTATAGTCCACGTATCTCTAACTCTCCCTTGACGGTAGCTCCCCCTAAAATAGGGCGTCAAGTGAGAAAATATAAAAACCTACAAAGAAAAAGTTAGTAGTAACATGCAATATAATCTTGTGATTGACGAGAAATAAGATGGAGAACCAAGGTATGTAAACAAAGCCTTGCAATAAAATAACAAAGTGTAGTAGTATATATGCCTCATACAAACATGTAAAACTAAGAATAAGATTTTTTCTTTAAAATGACTCAAAAAGAAAAACTAGAGAAAATAGTAATATCATTCCTTCGATGCTTGCATAAGGTTATTAATGGAGGTTTTGGTGAGTAATGATATTGATGCGATCAAGGATGTGGTTAAGTATGAATCGCATCTCTTCCCTAATTTCCATTGCAAGTTCGCTAGTGGATTGGCAATGTTCACAATGTAAATGATGTGGGTAATGTATGTGGAAGGTTTCCGGGTTAGTTTGATTTGTGGGATGCGGAAGATGTGGTGGAAAAGTTGAAAAATATGGATCAAAGTCCGGAATGTTTGGAAGTGGTGGTGGAAAAGAGCCTAGATGTTCTTGTAAGACAATGGGAGCTAAAGGTGATGAAGTTACAAGGTCTTTGTAAATTGTGTTTGGAGATGTGGGAGGTGTTAAAAAGACTAGTTCTTTTGGGTTGATTTGTTGGGATGTTTTTGGAGTCTTAAGGAGTTCCAATAGAGTAATTTTAGGTGGAGACTTGATAGGTGATAATGGTGATGTGTTTGTTGGAGATGAGGGATGTGCTATTATGGAACCATTTGGTGGTGAATGAGTAGTTGGTGATGAACTATTTGACAATGTTTTGGCTAAACAACAAGGTCGGATGCTAATCCATGTGCTTTTTCTAGATTTGGGTGGTAGCACTATGGAAGGTGGTAGGATAAAGTTTTGGATTTCTTGAAGAGGATTGTTTGCACTAGGTGATTCATCAATGTTGGAAGATCTTTTGGATGACATGATGATGGTTGTTTGTAAGGTTTAGAGTGGTGAAGATGCAAGCATTTTGGGAACCTTATTTATAGAGAAAATAATGCATTGTAATGAATGCTTGACCCAAAATGTGGACTAAAATCTAATGATTAGATATGAATTTAAGGCATGCGATCATGAGAACACAAGCATTAAGTAACATACTCATTAGTAAAAAGGATAAAATGATGAAAATATAAAGGTTTTTAGCCAAAGTGAAAAAACAAATAGAAGATAATTTCAGCTTATGTCTCACGGATCCCACAGATCCTTCCCTTGAGGGAACCGTCCAGCGTTAATGGTAGGATCCGTGGTACTGGTGACTCAGGCAGCTTAAAATTTTCCTTTTGGAAACATTTGTGCCTAGTGTGTGCCTATATGCAAACCATTTGGAGTTGCAGTTATCTCGACTCCTAAAAAGAAAAGGAAAAAATAGACTAGAAGTGAAAAAGCATACTATTATGAGAGATAACCCGAGTGCTCCTAATTCATTGTTACTTAAATGAATGTACCCGAAAACACATATTAGTTATGTGTTCCCTTTAGCATTCTAAAGACATGAGATGCAATGAAAACGGGGTTTTACTTTGTATTAATAATGAAAAAGAGGCTTGTTCTAGACGTGAGAAATAGCTTTTATAAAAATGATACGAGAAGAAGTATCTTTTAGAAAACATTTCGAAAAAGTTTCTTGTTTGAAGAAAACGTTTATCTTTTAAGTATGAAATTACGTGTTGTAAATAAAACTTACCTTGGGTTTTGAAAATTCCCGTATTGTTTGTGAGTTGTGTGTTAAATAGAGATCCTAGACTCAGAAAAGAAGAAGGCTAGTGTTTACATACCTTGTAGAGTTTTAAAAACAAATTACAACGATTGTTCCATGAGACCAAGACCAAGACGAAGCAAGTTAAATTGTTCCCGCTTCAACGGTTTGGTGAGGACATCGACTATGTTATCTTCGGATGCTACCTTCTCAATAGAGATGTTCCCCTTTTGAACATTGTCTCTTAAGAAGTGATGACGGATCTCTATATGCTTGGTGCGAGAGTGCAACTCTGGATTCTTGCTTAAGTCGATGGCACATTTGTTGTCACATAGAATGGCTATGTCACTTAGATGAATGTCGTAGTCAACTAACGCTTGTTTCATCCATAGTGCTTGTTAGGGGTGTGCACGGTTCGGTTTGGTTCGGTTTTTGGTGAAAACCAAAACCGAAACCGAATGTTCGGTTTTTGGCATAACCATAACCGAAACCGTTCAGTTTTTCATGGTTCGGTTTTGTCGGTTTTTGATCGGTTTTCGGTTAACCGTTTGAACTTGGGCTTAGGCCCAGCTTGGGCTAATTTGGCCCAACAATTGTGTTTGTTCTCCTTTATCTTGTTAAATTCAAGCCCAATAATGTGATCCGACAACTTATTTTCAAGCCCAACAATGTAATTTTAATAACTAAAGCCAACAACAAAAATCCAATAATAAAATATCAACACCTTAATAAGACCGACGAAAATAAAATATAATAATCCAACAATATCTTAAATTGCAAATAAATGTTTAAACATAAAACTACAAATCTCAAAGACATTTCAATGATTTCATATGCTAACTGCAATAGTGCAAGAAAAGACATTTCTTTGAAAACTCATAGGTAACAAGCTCACATCCTTTGAGCACAAAAGAAACTTGCACAGCTTCATGATTTACGATGAAGTTTGTAGCATTCGGACGTGGACCTGATGTACAAAAGATAACATAAGACTCAATAAGTATTACAAAAAAGATTGTCCATATATAACACATAAAGTACAACTAACTTCAAAAGAATAATGATATAACATGCTACATGGACAGATATATACAACTACAACTCTACAAGTATAATATTATATGTATAAAAAACAAAGAGATAGTTGATACTCACTTCAGGACTAAACTTGATGTTCAGAAGAGTCCTTAAATTGTTTATTTCCAGTAGAAAACATATCTACAATCAAATATACATATCATGGATTAATAATGTAGCATAACATGTGGTGGGGAAAATTAACATAGTTAAATAAAGTTGAATTGCTTACCAAGTTCTAGTTTCTCCAAATTTTCCACCATCTCTTCAAGTGGTAAGCCATTAATAGGCATATCTTGCAAATCCGCCGGTGTAGACCGTAACCAATCTTGTGCACAAATTAAAGCTTCCACGGTCTTAGGCGTAAGAGAGCTTCGATATTTATCGATAACCCTTCCACTGGTGCTAAATGCCGATTCTGATGCAACCGTCGAGATTGGCATTGGTAACACATGCTTAGCTACTTGTGAAAGTATCGGAAACTTCATCATATTTTGATTCCACCAACCTAAAACATCGAATGAATTACCCCCCTCTTTTCTGCCCCATCCTTCAAATAAATATCTACTTCGGTATAGTCATCACCTTCACCATATTGGGTCTCTAAATACTTTGAAAACCCATCATCAAGGTCGATCTTCATGCTACTATCATCTTCAATAGGAATAGAAGATGAAGCCAAGGTAAAATTTTGATCATTATGTTTGTCGAGTTTGATCTTGTAGTGTAGATACAACTCTTTAAGAGCATCCTCCACAATGTTACAAATTTCAACAGTTTTCGGGGATAATGTTCTCAAACGTTTCGGAACTTGGTCATCTTGATTAGATGTTTCTGTGGATGTTCGGCTTCTAGGATAAATTAGGTCCAAACAAAATTCAAGATACTTCAACTTATTTCGAGGATCTAATACCAAGGCCACATATAACAAAACATTCATATTATCTAAATTGTCCCAATACTTGTCATATTTAGCTTTCATTGATATCGCAATCTTCCTTTTATTTTCATCAGCATGTCGACACATTTTTGAAATAGCGGCATGCATTGTGACAAGATCTTTCACAAACATATTGCTTTTCACGTACTTAGACCCCGAAATATTCTTTGTCACATCATAAAAAATCCTCAAATATTCCAAAAAAAACCTATCGAACATTAAATTTTTAATTCAAACCAGTTGCGCAATAGAAAGTTGCATAACAAATATTTGGAAGTATAACACCAGTAATAGAAATATTTCAGTAGCAATATAATACTAGTACATGTATTAGGATTCTTAAAAGTTAAAACTAGTAGCAATAGCAATATTTCAGTAGCAATAGCAATATTTCAGTAGCAATATGACCAGAAATGAAGGACCTGATGTATGGACTTTATTTCAGTAGGCAATATTTCAGTAGCACTTTATTTCCTTTATTTCCTTAAAACTAGCAACAATAGCAATATTTCAGTAGCAATTTGAGGTTCATGAAGGACCTGATGTATGGACCTTTTTTTTTTTTTTTTTTTACCATTACTGTTAGCCTTAATAGTTTTTATTAGAAGTGATGGTCATTCACATTTAGGAACTTTGTAACGTGTGTTAGATATCGTGCTAGAATAGTCAACGGGCTCGTGGATTGGGCTAAGCTAAATGGCTATAAGTTAAGATAAGCTAGCCTTATATCAAATCCAAGTCCAATCCAATCCCACGAAGCCCACATACGGCCCATGGCCAAGCCTTAGGGCATCCTTTGTCTTGTACTATAAATACCCCTCAAGTATGTCATTTGAGGGGTGTGCTTGAGTGTGTGTGTGTGTGTGTGTTTTTCCTTGAAGCAATATACAACTTATTGTTTTCATCTTTCTTCTCTCTATCTCTCTAAACATACATATACGAATTCTATCATTCAAGTCACCAAGTTCTTCATCTTAATCTTTCTTTGCTTCATGTTACGCATAACAGTTTGGGTTTAACGTGGTATTCTTGTGTTCATAACGTGGGTATTTGATAAGGTTGATATATAAGGTCATAACAATTGGTATTTGATAAGGTTGATATAACGTCAAAGTCTTCCATCACACCAAGTGTTTCAAACAAAGTGTCAACACCAGTTTCAAAATCAGTTTCAAAACCAGTTGTAGTTTCCAAATCTCTTTCGAAAATTGAACAAATGTCTTCAAACAATCCTTTTAACACAAGTGATACTAGAAGCATTTTAGATGACGTTAAAACTAGAATTGGGGATCTTCAAGAGACTGTTAAAACTAAAACCAATATTACAACAAACATCCGGTTTAATAGTTTTGATAATGAACGAGAAAAAGTTTTTGAAACTCTAATTGCCTCTTGAATGCCATCGGTCGAGGGTAATTCATGTTGAACAAGCACTTTTGAAAGAAACGAGTGACTTTGTCAAGGACCATAAATCACTGGTAAAGCAAGCTAATGAAAGTGTTGAACACATCAAAGTTTTGGAAAATTTGAATGATTCTCTCTTTGAAGATGTTATGACTACCGATATCATGTCCATTATTTTACAAACATATTACATTTGAAGATCATGAAAGACTCGGTCACGAGACCTCCGCAATTGTTTCAAAATATGAAAATGCTCTTGAAAAACTTGAAAAGCGTGTCCTATTTTAAACAACTTGATCGAAAAAGAGAGGAATGCAAGTATGACAAATTTTCATATGAGCGTGCCTACAAGGACATGAAAGAGCAAAATGATTTTTGAGAGCTCGGTAGACCGTCTAAAAGGAAAGGTTGTGGATACTAAGTTTCCAAAACCATTGACTGAGGAGAAAACAAATGTTCCCAAACCGGTTTTCAAACAAAAAATGTCAATTTCTCAGCCTCCTCCAAAAGTCAATGAGAAAAATGATTTGTCAAAAACAGTCACTCCACAAACTTTGCCTATCAAAAAGAGAATTATCAAAGCTTTTGAAAAACCTGTTTTTGAGAATGAAAAAGTGTTTACACCTGGCATTTCTAAGAATAGTACACGGAATGTGACCAAAAATCCAGTTAAAGAATCATTGGTTCTAACAATATGGTCAACAATCACTATCTAGAAGAAGCTAGGAAAAGGCAAGACTTCGAAAGCGAATTCTAGGTGCAACATCTAGGGTGATGAATTCTACAAGATTTCAAGGCACCGCTAGTAGTAGTAAACCATTACCTAGGAACACTCTACAAAAGACTAGGGATTGGATTACATCTAAGAGTAGTTAGCAAAGAAAATGCTATGCCCTTAGAAAACAACACTAGGAATTCTAGGTCTTTTTCGAACAAGAATCAATTTCCAAAAGACTATAGTGACAAAGTTAACATTTTAAACAAGAATATTGAATTTAATGCGTACTACATGTAAAAATGTATCTTTTGACTAATCATGATGCATGTGCCTTACAATATCTCAAGAAAGATAATTCTCGTGCCAAGGCACAATCCACTAAGACACCAAATAGAAACAAACCCGTTGACAAGATGAACATCAAAAGGAAATCTAATAGGTGGATCTCTTGGGCGTAGTTTTTCTAAAAAGAGTCTTATTTGCATCGATAAGAAAACAACTCCTAGATCTTACCTTAGGTGGAAACCCACGGGAAAAGTTTTCCGCACAATAGGTCTTAGATGGATTCCCACAGGAAAGATTTTTGATACTTGCACCAACACAGATAATAGTGAAACTCATCATGTTAAGGAAGTCGAATCCACTACAACCGTTGATAGTGATCACCCTCACCGTGAGGAATCTTGTACTTCTAACACTGTTATTTGTGAAAACTCTTCTTCTTTGGTTTCAGGTGAATCAAATATCTCGAGAACCACTCATCGAGAGGGTTCCAATTACGTAAACTCTTCATTCTCTCTATCTTCTATTTTTGATTTTCCATTTCTTTTATAAAACCAACAAAAGCAAAATACAAAAATAGAAAATTTTCAAAAATTCAAAAACAATATAAAACCAAAAATCCAAAAATATTCTTCTCACGACATGTCTCTCGTATAATCGATATTGCATGCGTTTCTAGAAATGTCATTCAACAATGATACGGGTATGTACGGATGCTTGAGCGAGAGTTCTTTAATATGTTTTTCAAAACATGTCGTTTCTAAAAAATTTCTTCAAATAATGGCTTTCGATACTTGACGAAACCGGACTTCAAATTAATGGCTTACGGACACATCGTTCGGGACCAGCTTCAAAAGAAAGGAAAGTGCTTAATCAAAACAAAGGTTTTAAATATTTTTCAAGCACTATTCCTAAAAACATAATGGCTTGTAAGTATTTGAGCTTGCAACCCGATCTTTAAAGAAAGGAAAGTGCTACATAAAATCGATTTTTAAGTAAATATCAAGCACTTATCCTAAAACAAATGAAGATAATTCTTCTTCAATATCTTCAAAAGATTTTCAATATCTTCATCATCTTGAGTACCATTGATTCGAAATTTTTTCAAAAAAGATTTTTCAAAATCTCTCAAATTTGGTACCAAGATAACTCCCTCTAAACCATTAATTGATTCTAAATTTTATGTATGAAAAATATGCTTTCGTTAAGGGGAGTATAAAACAAAAATTGTTCCAAAATTCATGCTAAATCAGTTTCTCTCCAAATGCTTTTAGAAAAACATATCTTTTAATCATTTTGTTTCAAAAACATCATGGATATGCTATTTTTGAGGGGAGAAACGTGATTAAAATGTGATCAAAATGTTTTATGATCATTTGTTTGAATCTCAAAAGAGCTCGACTCAATGAAACCAATGAATTGACGAGAATGCAAAGTCATAAATGTACCATTTAGAAACTTTCTTTGGAATTGACCAGGGCGGGTAATAATTTCAAGCTAGTTCACTAGTGATGTAAACGTGTCTCGAATCGGTCTTGTCTATTGAAAGTTGATCAATTCAAAAGTGCAAACTCTACCCTCTATGTGCAGATTTTTGTTAAAACTTATAAGCACATGTGAAGGGGAGTGTTTCGAAAATATAAAACTTCATGAGTGTCTCAAACATGTTTTCTTTCATAAACACTCGTGAGATTTTCAAGAAAAATGGTTTTATGGCAACATGGGACAGTCATGGAGTTATAAGGTGACTAAGGATAGGAATATCCGTCCTATGATCCCGCCAGAGCCGGAGGGATCTACCCAAGGACATCACAAATAGTCAGTATTAGAAGTCCTTAGGTATGATTGGAAAAAGGAGTAATGTGAGAAAGGAGAAAGAAGGGGTTGAAGAATTAAAAAGAAATATAATGATAGGGTGAAAAGAAATAGCCCTCCATAATCAACCTTAGAGGCGGAAACCGGGTTCAATACATATACTCTTGGTTGTCACTAGATGACACCGGTATTGAAGACAAAGGCGTCATGGACCCAGTGGCCTTTGCACTAAACCTTCTAGCCACTCAATTCCTCTCAAAAGGGATTTGTTTCATTCTCACTGGGAACCCTACATAATCTATTGACTTTCTCTTAGAGATCGTTGGTATTGAAGAAGGAGACCCTCTCCATAGTCTCCGCTTAGGAAAACCATAATGCACTTATTGAGTCTAGAGCCACGAGATTCATCAAAAGATCTCATAGGAACACTTGAAATGACATCGCTTGTTGTTCATCATTAAGGACACAAGTGATATATTATAGAGTCCTACGCAGATCTTAGCAATTTGCCAGAACATTTATGAGGGGAGTTACAACAGTAATCCTCAGTGATTGAATGGAAATTCTGCCGGGGTCAACATCAAGCAGCCACAAAGGTCACTTCGGTAATTCCTCTTGGATTACGCTTAGTGTGTCTCAAAGCGGTCTACGTGGGGTGATGCTTCGGTGTACCTCGGTGACTCATCCGAATAGATGTACTTTGGTATATCGCGTTATCTCACTTGTGGGACTCGGTTCGAGGAGCGGCCCTTGTGAGAATTAGAGATGTGTTTTCACACTATGTTGTTAACACCCTCGAAATTCAAACTTGTAAGTGCAGGAATCCGCTTATTACTAACCTGTTTTATGTTTTCTTCTTATGGAAGCTCTGGAGCGGATGGATCGTGCAGATTCTACACATGCTCATACCAACAACACATGAAAGTTCTCATCAAAATCAAAGGCAACTTAAAGTTAAAGATGATTCTTCGTCAATGTCAAAGAATCTACAAAGTGTAAAGACTCGAGAACTTCATCATTGGAAACTCAAAGTCAAATAGAAGTGTGAGCATGGTGGAGAAAGACGTGGAGACACCTAACCAACGAAGTTGACAACGGCAAACAACCACATTATCTGATCACAAAGCATGAAGGAACAAAGAATCAAGACTATTCTTTATCTACACACAAAGTTCAAGCTCGAGAAAAGTAAAGACCTAATCAAGTGGAGCATCATTTGAATGACCACCCCTTAGGGGGAGATTGTTAGCCTTAATAGTTTTTATTAGAAGTGATGGTCATTCACATTTAGGAACTTTGTAACGTGTGTTAGATATCGTGCTAGAATAGTCAACGGGCTCGTGGATTGGGCTAAGCTAAATGGCTATAAGTTAAGATAAGCTAGCCTTATATCAAATCCAAGTCCAATCCAATCCCACGAAGCCCACATACGGCCCATGGCCAAGCCTTAGGGCATCCTTTGTCTTGTACTATAAATACCCCTCAAGTATGTCATTTGAGGGGTGTGCTTGAGTGTGTGTGTGTGTGTTTTTCCTTGAAGCAATATACAACTTATTGTTTTCATCTTTCTTCTCTCTATCTCTCTAAACATACATATACGAATTCTATCATTCAAGTCACCAAGTTCTTCATCTTAATCTTTCTTTGCTTCATGTTACGCATAACAGTTTGGGTTTAACGTGGTATTCTTGTGTTCATAACGTGGGTATTTGATAAGGTTGATATATAAGGTCATAACAATTACCATATGTATCCAAAACCAAGACTTGTATTATACTTGATACTTGAAGCGTAATTAAATGTAAAAAGTACCTTGCGTTCGACCAATCATCCTCATTAGGAACCCCCACAACTTTTTTTTTTTTTTTTGGTTTTAGGCATCATCCTAGTACCCTCCTCACCGTCATCAGCTTCATTGTAGAAGTAAGACGCATAATCACGTTCGGTAAGTTCAAGCCTAAACAAAACATACATCAGTATATCACCATATTATTATAGAAAAGTAGAACACTGGAAAAGCATATTGTAGTAATGTAACAACACAAATACATGTTAAAGTACCTATCAAACACTTTCTCAAACTTCACTGCAGTTTCCAACATAAGAAATGTGGAGTTTCATCTTGTGTCAACATCAAGACATGGCTTTCTTTTGCAGTCAACTTTTTCAAACTCGACACCTTTTTCAAAGCTTTCTTGCCTACTTGATGATGATCTCAAATACTTCACTGCATTTCGAATTTTGCAAATAGAAGCATGTTGTTCCTCTAAACCATCTCTTACCACTAGATTGATAATATGAGCACAACACCTTAAATGCATATACTTGCAATCTAAGATTGCGTTAGGTCCTTTAAGCAAAGTGCGTAACCTCCTTATTGCCCCATCATTAGATGACGCGTTATCAACCGTAACCGTAAAAACACTAGTAATACCCCATTCTTGTAAACAACGAATAAACTAAGTTTCGTATTATCACACCCTTATGATTCGATATTCGACAAAAATTAAGAATTTTCTTTCTTAATTTCCAGCTATCATCAACCCAATGAGCCGTAAGACACATATAGTTATAGTTTTGCACGGACGTCCATGTGTCGGTAGTAAGACATACGGTTTGATTTTTTAAAAGATTCTTGAGCTTTTGTGCTTCTTCCTGATATATGGACAAAGCATCTCTAGCAACCGTCCACCTAGATGGAAGTTCAAATTCAGAATTTGCTTCCCACATTAACTCCAAAAATCCCTCATCTTCAACAATACTAAAGGGTCGATGGTCTTTTATGCACATCCTAGCTACGGCTTTTCTACAACGTTCCTGGTTAAAAGAGTGAGAAACTAAACTACCCCCTGATTCGCCCATAGTAGAAGGCTTGAAACTTATTGTTGTTTGTTTCTTCTTATCTTTACTTCTATAAAGAGGTGAGGTTACAAATACAAATTTTAAATGATTACCTAAGGTGCTAGTACCATTCTGCTTTGACTTCGCTGCGAAGACCGTACTACAATAAGGACATGTAGTTGTGGTAGCACCCTCTTCGAGCTTCGGAAAATGATCCCACACAAACGATTTTAATCGACCTTGATTTTTTTTCTCATCGACACGTTCATTAACACCTTCATCAATATTCTCATTAACGTGCTCATTAGCCTTTTCACTATCTACATCAATGACCGGCGCCTTCCTTTTGTCCATACTTCGAGCTTCGGATGCCTCGCTACCTGATGGTTCCATCAGCTGAAATAAACAAGAAATTTTAGACATCTAATATATGCATTAAAAGCATACACTGTTTCCATTACTAACTCAATTCCATTACTAACTCAAGACCATTACTGATTTGAATCTGAAAATTAATGTAGATGCTTGTTCAGTTTTCATTGTCATCAGTTTACTCTATGGTAAAAGTTAAACAACTACTAATATGGTTTACAAAATATGGTTTGGGCACAATCAATAAACCAATATGAGAAAGGACATGAGAAAGCTATTTGGTTTACAAAATATGATAACAAGTTTCACTTCGATACCTATTATAGGAACAAATAAACTAAATCTGAAAATTGGTTGTTAAATTAAATAAGTGGAAACAAACTAGATTGTGTGTGCCTTGGATCATACATGCATGGATTTCATAAAATAATAGAACAAGAACAATTTCACAGTCAAATTATAAGTTTAAAAACATAGACTTACCAATAAAAATGAAATCTTAGAGTGACCCGAAGTGGCACCAAGGCTAAATGAGAATGGAGGTTTCAGTAGAGAAGATGAAATATTTACTGATTTAGGGTTAAGCCATTTAGTTCCCAAGGCAACCACTTAGATGAATGCTTTGACGTTTCATTTACCCAAATATTTCAAATTTGATCCCTCCTTTTAGTCATTTAGTAATTAGTAATATATTTATAAATAAACTATTTTATAATTAATGAAAACGGTTCGGTTCGGTTTTTATATTAATACCGAAACCGAACCGAAATTTCGGTTATATGAAAAATAAAAAACCAAACCATCAGTTTTTAGTTTCGGTCGGTTTTTTCGGTTCGGTTTTTTTGGTTTTCGGTTCGGTTTCGGTTTTTTCGGTTTGTTTTGCTCACCCCTAGTGCTTGTTGGCATGCTTTGCCGGCGGAGATATATTCGGCTTCGGTTGTTGATATGGCCAATGCCGTTTGCTTCTTCGAGAACCAAGATGTTAAACAACATCCTATAAAAGTACATACACCTCTTGTACTTTTTCGGTCAACATAATCACCTGCATGTCAGAATCTGCATATACAATAGTTTCTACCCCCGTACCCTTAGGATACCATAATCCTAATTGAGTCATACACTTAATGTGTCTAAATTTTTTTTGACCGCTTCTAGATGTGATGTTTTAGGATCCTCTTGAAACCTAGCACATAGACAAACACTAAACATGATATCCGGCCGACTAGCCGTAAGATAGAGAAGACTACCAATCATCCCATGGTATTTTGTATTATCAATGGATTCGCCGTCTTCATCTTTTGTAAGTTTAGTGTCGGATGACATTGGTGTTCTTATGGGTTTTGACTCTTCTAAACCAAATTTCTTTAACATTTCTTTTATGTATTTAGATTGATTAAAGAAGATACCATCTTCTACTTGTTTGATTTGTAGACCAAGAAAGAAATTTAGTTCTCCCATCATACTCATTTAAAACTCGTCATGCATGATTTTTGAGAAATCATCACACATGTCTTGACAAGTAGATCCGAATATAATATCATCTACGTATATTTGAACAATAATTATATGTGATTCCTTTTTCTTAGTGAAAAGAGTATTATCAACTAACCCCATGGTGTAGTTGTTTTGGATTAAAAATGACTTGAGTCTATCATACCATGCTTTTGGAGCTTGTTTAAGATCGTAAAGAGATTTCTTTAATTTATACACATGTTTAGGTTTTTCGAAATCGATAAAGCCCGGAGGTTGAGCTACATAAACTTCTTCATTAATAAAACCATTTAGAAAAGCACTTTTAACATCCATTTTAAAAAGCTTAAGATCATTAGCACAAGCATAAGCAAGAAGTATTCTTATAGATTCTAATCTAGCCACGGGGGCATAGGTCTCATCAAAGTCTATTCCTTCTTGTTGATTATACCCTTGGGCAACGAGTCTAGCTTTGTTTCTAGACACTACACCATTTGCATCTAACTTGTTTTTATATACCCATTTGGTTCCTACTATGGTTTGATTACTAGGTGGAGGGACAAGTGTCCAAACATCATTAGAAACAAATTGATTTAACTCTTCTTTCAAATCCATTACCCAACTTTCATCTTTTATGGCTTCTTGTGTATTCTTAGGTTCTATGGTTGAGACAAAACAAAATAGACTAGTTTGGTTTTGGACTTGAGACCTTAAGGTTCTTTAATTTAACTTTCCTATGACCTTATCTACGGGATGATCTTTAGACTCTTTAATATTGATGATTTCATTTTTTAATGGTTCATCTTCTTTGTTTGTATTTTTCTTTATTTCTATGGCTTCACTTTCGACTATCTCGTCATCGACAAGAGGTAGGGTAGGTTTAGGTGGACTCTCATCAAATTTTACGTTTAATGACTCTTCAACCTTCATTGTTTCTTTATTTAATATGACATAAGCTTTGCTATTAGGAGAGTAACCTAAAAAGATACCTTCAGTTGATTTAGGATGAAATTTAGTTAGGTAATCTTTAGTGTTAAGTAGAAAACATTTGCTACCAAAGACTCTAAAATGTTCTAACGTAGGCTTTTTACCTCGAAGTAACTCGTATGGAGTTTTACCTAAAAATGGTCTAATTAAGACTCGGTTAAGTATGTATGTTGATGTATCAACGACATTGCACCAAAACTTTTGAGGTATAGATTTCTCATTTAACATGGTGCGACTCATTTCTTGTAGGGTTCTATTCTTCCTTTCAACTACCCCATTCGATTGTAGAGTGCGAGGAGCCGAGAAGTTGTGAGTAATACCATTAGCGTCACAAAAGGCTCCAAATTGCACTTCATTATCGAATTTCCTACCATGATCCGTTCTAATAGACACTATAGGACTTCCTAATTGTCTTTGGATTTTCTTACTTAATATTTCAAAGTAATCGAACGTTTCAGTTTATTCTTTAAAAACTTAGTCCATGTGTACCTAGAGTAATCATCCACTAGAACCAAAGTGTAGTAGTTGCCTCCATAACTTTGAATAGCGGATGGACCGAATAAATCCATATGAAGTAATTCTAGACACTTAGTAGTAAAGACCATATTTTTAGCTTTGTGACTAGCATGGACTTGTTTTCCTACGTTACAAGCATCACAAAAGTGATGTTCATATTTTAATTTTGGTAGATCTCTTACTAGATCTTTGGATGATAGCGATTGAAGAAGTCGCATATTGGCATGACCCAATCTTCGATGCCATAAGGTCGAAGTATCATCCATAGAAGTAAGACAAAGTTTGTCTTTGGGTTCATTACCAATTTTAATGACATAGACCCCATGTTTTATAATTCCTCTTCCTATAGCGATACTGTTTTTCAATATCTTACTACCAGTTTCATTAAAAAGCACGTTACACTTCTTATCACATATTTGTCCTATACTTAGAAGGTTAAAGTTTAGGTTTTTTACGTGACACACATCGTTAATGGTTAGAAATTTGTTAGAAATCGTACCTTTACTGATGATTTTGCTTTTGCTATTTCCAAATACCACATTTCCTCCATTGAAGGATTCATATGTGGAAAATAAATCTTTATTACCGGTCATGTGCCTCGTACACCCGCTATCCTTGATCCATTCATCCGGATCTAGGTTGACCTTTAAGCACACCTAAGAAAACAATTAACTCAAAATTTTGGTCCCCATTTGTTCATGGGTCCATTAGTGTTATACATTTCATTCATTTTAGACATATATTGGAAAGGTTAGTATGCATTCCTTGAATCCATGGTGCAAAGTTTTGAAATGGAAAACTGTTTTGCATATTAGGATTCATCCCATTTGATGGTTACTTCTCGGATAAACATTATTAGGTCTCCTTATAAATGTGTTTGGTTTTGAAAACGATGGACCTTTGTTTCTTATAAAACTTTGATTTTCTCTTGGAGGTGGTTTTCTAACAATAACATGGGTTGGTTTCTTCTTATTAACAATAACAAAATCAGTTCTAGATGAAGAGGCTATATTATTACTACTGTTTGCTTCAGCAGACCCACGGATCTCTAGTTTTACACTAGCCGGTTCCCTTTTTGTGGGATCCGTGACTACAGTGACTTGTTTTTCTATTGCTTTGACGAATTGTGTTTCTTTGTTTTCACTAGTTGAAGCATCAAGTTGCTGAATACCTAAACCTTTTTGTTTGTTTCCTGTTTTAACACTATCTAATATCATATCAAGAGTATTAGTACTCATTCTAGCAATCTTGGAATCTAGATTATCAACTAGTGTTTGAAGTTGAACACAAAGCTCACATTCCCCACTTGCTATCTTCCCCTTTTCTAAACGTTTTAATTTAGCTTTTAACTCAAAGAATTCCTTTTCTAAACGTTGATTTTGGTTTTTCAAAATCTTGTTTTTGTTAATTACTTTTAAACTAATTTTGCAAAGTTTGTCATATTCACGGTGCAATGAATCATCATCTAATGATGAGCTACTATAATAGAGAGATTCGGGACATACCTCGTTTGAATCATTTGCCATGAGACAAATTTCTTCGTCCTCCTACTCGCTCATTCCCTACGAACCACTCACGAACGCTTTTTGTTCGTTACGTTTGGGACACTCACTAATGAAGTGATTAGGTTCCCCACATTTAAAACAAGCGCGTTCATCCCTTGCTTTCTTGTCGTCTTTGCCTTTCCGTAACCCCTTCTTGTCGTCATATGGTTGCTTGACATATCTTCCATTTCTTCTAAAGAACTTCTTGAAATCCATTACCGCCATGGCATACTCTTCGTCATCACTATCCGAAGAAGAGTTTTCTTCATCGCTTGAGACCTTCTTGGCTTTTAAGGCAAGAGATTTGTGCTTCTCCTTCTTTTCTTTTGAGGCTTCGGAATTTTTGGCGAGGACAAGCTCATAGACCTTTAGATTGCTATGAGTTCATCGAGGGTGAGGATTGATAAGTCTTTTGATTCTTCGATTTCCGTCACCTTAGATCTCCACTTGGATGGAAGTGCCCTTAGATATCTCCTAACATGATTACGACTAGAGAAAGACTCATCAAGTGCTTGTAATGATGTAATTATAGTATTAAAATTAGCAAAAGAATGATCTATAGTATCCAAATCCGATATTGAAAATTGTTTATATTGTTGAACAAACAAATCTATTTTATTGTTTTTAACTTGTTGATTTCATTGATGAGTTACAACTAAAGAATTTCAAATTTCTTTACAGGTTTTAAGCATGAAAATTATTTCGAATTCCTTTTTGGGTAAAGCATTGTATGAAACCATTTTAGCTTCACTATTTTTGGAAAGCTTTTTCTTATGATCACCGGAGAGTTGATCATGAGGTGTGTTTACTAAATTTCCGGTTTCATCTTTTGTAGTGGCTTCAAAGTTGCCTTCAACATTGATGTACCAAAGATCAATATCTTTTAACTTCACATACGTTTCGCATCTATTTTTCCAATAAATAAAACCATTAGTTTCAAGTAGTAGAGGTTGTTGCATAGATTGCCCTTCTTTATAATTTTCAAAACCCATAGTGATCGAAAAGTTTTTAAAATACTATTTACTTTAAAACTTTTGTAAACTTAGCTCTTGATGCCAATTGTGAAAAACTAGAAGGGGGGTTGAATAGTTTTGCCAATTTTAACTTAGTTTCAAAAACTTTAGATTCGATGTTATGTGAAATCATGTGAATGGAGAGAAAGTATAGATCTATAAGTAATGCAAGTAAAGAAAACAAGTAAAGTAAATGATAGAAATGCACAACCGATTTATAGTGGTTCGGCTACAAGGACACATTCCTTGCCCTACTCCACTCCCCGAGTCACCTTCTCGAGAATTCAAGCACTATGTCAACAAACTCCTTCAACTCGACGGAGAAGCCTTCACAACGTTGCTTACACTTTTTCCGGTACAAAGCTAAATACCGAGTCCTTAACACGGAGGACCAAACCAACACTACTATAACACAACAAATATGTGAAATGTGAAATACAAGATCTTTGCTACAGAAATATTATTGAGGAACAAATCAATCAAGGACCCCTTGCTTGGATGACTTGTATAATTCTCGTGATCTCGCCTTAGAGAAGGACCTATATGAGAATCACAACAAAAGAAAGAAGAACTACTATCTAGATCAAGAGATCTGAAGTTAGAGGAATGTAAGAATATATGAGAGAGTTTGTAAGAAAATGGGTGAGTTACAATGAAGAAATGGCTCTCTATTTATAGGCAATTTCTTGCTACTGTTGCACGGATCCCTTGCCTGAGGGATCCGTCTAGTGTAAACGGAGGGATCCATGAGACGCTCCTCTTTATCAATGGTTTATGGGTTATGGGTCATGGGTCCTAGACTTTGGACCATGGGTATCCAAGTAGATACAATGTATCTAGAATATGCAATGCATTTAGTTAATGGGTTATGGTTAACTCCATGGGTTATGGATATGCTCCATGGGTATGGGTCATGGGTTATGGTTTTTACCCATCCTAATAAACTATTACAATAAATGAATCATTACAACAATTTATATTAAATGACTATATATGTAGATGCTTTACAAAAATAACATGTATCCTTATAATTTTACTTATGATAACATTATATTTGTTATCAACAAAACCCAAACAGATCGCTAAATATTAATAAACGTTTTTACGATTTATTTGTATTAACAAGACGTTTTAAAATAAAGTTGTTATCATTCAGGAAAAACTCATAGTTTGTTACAAAACACTTCCAAATTGTTTTTGATGGTACACAAAAGATTGATCATGAGTTTGTAAGAAATGATAATGTTATGTATACACCATAGTAAAAGGGTCTTGCATTGCCTGCTCCGTGCTATAGAGATGATCTTCAATTATTACCTTAGATAACATGCTTAAAAGTTCAACAAAAATGTTGAGTGAATTCATAAGTTTATAGTTAATCAGTGAACACAAGAACATGATAATTGTAAACTAATAACTTATCATAAAGAAAATCACAGATTATTATGCGCTAAGCTCATACAACCAATACTCAACTGCATACACCGAATTACTGCTGTACGTAACAGTTTGCCCCTAAGGAGGTAATAGCCAATTACCTAATGCAATTCAAACATGGTGCGCCCCGGTTATTTTAAATAACCAAGACGGGGTCGTTACTCCCGATAGTACTATTTAAGATATTTGCATTCACTCGCAAGTGACTAATGGTTCATGATGCAGGGGTCTTTCGGCTAATAACTTAGGCAATACCAATAATCAAGTAGCGAACAGTTATAAAAACCTTGTGTTCTAGTTTAGAGCGTATATCTCCCTCGCAGGGTTTGTAAATATAAGTAAAAGCGAGGCTATGAACTCACCTTAGCGATAATGAACAAGCACAAAGAGATCAAGTGCGATATAGTTGTGCCTCCAACCCGAATCCTGAGAACGAGATGGCAAGTCTCATAAGAATGATAAGCCTTTGGTTCACGACCAAAATGATAGAGCATTGAATATACTATTCAATAGAGCATTGAATATACAATTCAATAGAGCGATATTAGTGTTGAATTCATTTGTGTGGATAGTGCTTTATGTTCTAGTTCAAAAGACGTGCTATATCGACTTAGTTTGATATTCTTCAAAAGTTCACACTTATATATAAGTGAAATGTTCCCCGTTGTCGATTTATGAAAATAACAATGTTGCCAAGAGTTTGATTTATTTACTTTTAAGAGGTGTCAATATCGGATATCTTTTTCATATAATTATATACTTATAATTATATATATATAAGTTTAGTTAAATATCGATGAAATAACTCTCTTTATGAACACTAGGTCGTCAAAATACTCATTTTTATAAAGTTGTTATAAGTTTACAGGTTTTCTAAACATTTTTACAAATTTACACTTTTTACCCTCAAGTTATAAAATGTACGAGTTTGGCCCCTGTTAGCCTTAATAGTAATTAATAGAAGTGATGGTCATTCACGTTTAGAAACTTTGTAATGTGTGTTAGATATCGTACTAAAATATTCAACGGGCTCGTGGATTGGGTTAAGCTAAATTGTTAGATGTTTAGTTGAGCTAGCCTTGTATAAGTTCATTTAACCCAATCCATGTCCAAGCCCATCTCACGGCCCATGGCCAAGCCTTAGGGCATTATGTTGCTTGTACTATAAATACCCCTCAAAGTCTCATTTGAGGGGTGTGCTTGAGTGTGTGTGTGTGTGTTTTTCCTTTGATATTAAAGTTCTTCTTTTCATCTTTCTCTCTACACATATACGCATAATATATATATCAAGTCACCATCTTTCCATCTTTATTTCTTGTTTCTTTTACGCATAACGTTTATGTTTTACGTGTGTTCATCGTGTGATAAGCTTTGGTATACGCGTAAGGTTGATGTTAAAACTAGGTCCTACAATTGGTATCAATCGCCTAACAATGGTTTAGGAGTGTTGTGTTACGTTTTTGGTTAGAAATTTACACATAAAGTTGCGTTTTTTCTCTATAAACGTGGGCTTTTTGCATAAAGTTTTGATTTTTACGTGTTGTTAAGCTTAAAGTTGAAGACTTTATTGATCTTTAAGTGTTTTAGAAGAAGTTTTTGCAAAAGAAATCATTTGGAAACGTGTTTTTGGGCGAAAAATTCTTGTTTTTGCATTTCTGGGCATTTTTTACGCGTAAGCAACTTTTGGTCAAAACCCTCTTTTTACGCGTAAGAAAAAGTTAAAACCCTAGCTTCCTATGCGTAAGGTCTACGCGTAAGAATTGAGTTTTTACGCATAAGCTTTTGGTGCAGATTCTTCGTGCTTCAACGGTTACTCAGTGATTCCCTCACTTGGATAAGTTTGTGGAACACTTCGACTTGTGGATATCTTTCACGCTTGGACAAGTGTGAAGAATTTTGGTTTTAAACCTAAACTTACGCCTAAGCAGAAAGCTTACGAGTAAGCACTCTACGCATAAGTTAAATCTTACGCGTAAGGTTTTTACGACTAAGCATTTTGTTTACGCATAAGCCTAAGTTTACGCATAAGCTTCATCCTATGCATAAGCAGTCTACGCATAAGCATCCTACGCCTAAGGAATCCTACGCATAAGAGTCTACGCATAAGCACTAATTTCTACGCTTAAGAACAGGTTTACGAGTAAGATTTTGAGCAAAACTTCAAACGGCCATAACTTTTGAACCGTAACTCCGTTTTCAACGTTCTACCCATCAAAACGACCGTGAGACCGAGGCGAATAGACCTCCGAATGAACGGGTCAACCTTCAAGTCCTAAAAACGCTCAGAAAAGAAGTTATTGAGGTTTTTAAGTTTTTAGACCCAATTTTCACTACAACAACCGAGCTTAATCTTCATCAAACACAACTCCTTTATCGTTGAATCGATCCTACATCAACTTTATCGTATCATACCTTCATCAATGGTAACTCAACAAGACATTCATGCAGCCAGTGCCGAAAACCGTCCTCCTATGCTGGAAAAAGGTGGATATCTTCAATGGACAAGTCGTATGCTCCGCTACATCAAGACCAACCCTAATGGAAAACTCATGATTCAATCCATTACGAATGGACCCTTCAAGCCTTGACAAGTCCAAATCCCCGGAAATCGATGCAACACCTCCCGTCCCACCATCATTTTGTGTTCAATATGAATCGAATACACGAAGAGGATAAGATGCAAGTCGATGCAGATGACATGGCAATTCACATTGTCCAACTAGGATTGCCAAGAGACATCTTTGCTGTTGTTGGCATTTGTGAAACCGCTTTCGATATGTGGGAACGTGTTAGAAGGCTATGTTATGGAACAGAAATTGGTAAACAAGACATGGAGAACAAGATGCTAACTGAATGGGAGAAGTTCACATCAACTCTAGGAGAATCCATTGAATCCTACTATGGAAGGTTTTGCACTTTGATGAATGAGCTTATCAGAAACAAGTTGGCACCCAGAACTATCGTGCAAAACATCAAATTTCTCAACAATCTTCCAGAAGAATGGGGACGATATGTCACTATTGTCAACCAAACAAAAGACTTACATCAGGTGAACTTTGATCAACTCAAAGATTTTCTGAAACAAAACCAAACTGAAGTAAATGAAGTCAGGAAAGAAAGATTGGCAAAGAATCATGATCCATTGGCACTAATTGCAAAGACTCAAACTCCAGTGAATACACAACAACAAGCTTCATCATCTTCCACTAACAACAACTTGCATCAATACATTCCACAACCACAAGCTATTATGCCTCAACAACAATTCTATCCACAAGAACAACAAGTCATTCAACAACAACAGTATCCACAATACCAGGAACAAGGAATCACTGATCCTCAAACTAAACAAGAAGAGGCTTTGTCAAATGCATTTGCATTTTTGGGTAAAGCATTCAGAAATCGATATTCCACACCAACAAACAACAACCAAAGGATTTCATCAAACACTCGCAACAGGCAAATTGCACAACCGGGTGTGAATATGGGTCATCAAGGACAAATGGTTGGAGTTATTGGGAATCAACAGGAATATGCTACTGGATTTCACATAGGTAATCAGCGGTTCTCAGTATCAAGGTAATCGGTTGGGTCGAATGTTGGAAATCGATTGGGCGAATGTTGGGAATAGAGCGATGGGTAATCGAATGGAAATGTTGCGGCTCCAAATCGTTGGGAATTATGGAAATGTGAATCAGGGTAATCAGGTTAATTGTTATAACTGTCAAGGAGTGGGTCACATGGCAAGGAATTGTCCTACAAAGCCGAAAAAGAAGGATCTTGCGTATCTTCAGAAAGTTATCATGTTGGTACAAAAGGAAAACGCAGGACTTCAGGTTGAGTCTTTGAGGAACATGACTTTATGGCTATTATGGATGATTTGGAAGACCTCGAGGAAATCAATGCAAACTTCATCTTCATGGCAAATCTTCAGAAGACTAAGTACGATCGAGTCTAACGCACCTCCTGTTTATGACGCCAATGCAGTTTCTGAGGTACCAATCATTGATCCATGCTATAACAATGTCATATTTGATGTGTTTATTCATGACGAACAACATTCTGTGACGCCAGCACCTACTTATGATACATACATGGACAATCCGAGTTTTAGCAATACTAACTCTGAAACTTCAGATGTGGATCCTAGTGGAGGCTTGTGGCACAAAATCTGAGGACCGATGAGGAAACACGTGCTTATTTTGAATCATTAATCAATAACTGTGGCATTGAAATCGAGAAAGTTAAAGCGGTCAATCGCGAAGTTAAGGCCGCGAATGCTAAATTGACCGCTGAGCTTGAGAGTTACAAGGAGAACGTAAAAGCTTTTGAATTTCACAAAAACAAAGAGTCAGAATTAGAAATTGGTTATCGAGATTCCGTTTTAAGAGAACAACAATTGCAAATCAAATATAACACACTTGATGTTAATTTGAACTTAAAAATAAAATCTTTAAACGAGGAAATTTCTAATCTTAAAAACCAACTTTCTAAACAAAAGGCACTGTTTTCTGATCTTGAAAAAGAGAAGAAAGAGTTGATTGCTAATTTTTCAAAACGAGAAGATTCTCTTCTTGATGAAATTCTTGATAAGAATGAAAAGATAAAAAATTTAGAAAATTTGCTTTTTACAACGGGTCATTCAGCCAAATCAACCAATATGCTGATTAATCAAACAAATCCGTATTTTCATTCAACTCAAAAAATGGCTCTTGGTAACACACCTCATTGTTTCCTCAAGAAAGCTCAGAAAGAATGGAATGTGTTGAACAATGGAAAACCTTTGCATGAACCCATAATTGTTCATGATTCTCTTGAAACGTTAGAACTATCTGATGAGAGTAGATAAAAAATGAAACAAAAGAATCAGAAATAAAACCAATTGATTATAACAAATAGAACAAAATTAGTGGAATTACTTTTGTGTCACAAAAAGAAAAGTAAAAGTTTTCCATAACACCCAGTGTGTCAACACCAGTCTCAAAACCAGTTTCAAAACCTGTTTCAACTCATGTAGTTGTCTCAAAATCTCTTTCGAAAATCGAACAAATGTCTTCAAACAATCCTTTTAACACAAGTGATGCTAGAAGCATTTTAGATGACGTTAAAACTAGAATTGGGGATCTTCAAGAGACTGCTAAATCTAAAACCAATATTACAACTAATATATGGTTTTCTAGTTTTGATGATGAAATGAAAAAGTTTTTTGAAACTCAAATTGCCCCTCAGCTGAATAACATCAACTCAAGGGTAATTCATTTTGAACAAGCATTTTTGAAAGAAACAGTTGACTTTGTCAAGGACCATAAATCCCTGGTAAAGCAAGCTAATGAAAGTGTTGAACATATCAAAGTTTTGGAAAATTTAAATGATTCTCTCTTCGAAGATGTTCGACTCTTGATATTATGTCCATTATTTTACAAACATATTACGTTGAAGATCATGAAAGACTCCGGTCTGAGACCTCCGAAATTGTTTCAAAATATGAAAAAGCTCTTGAAAAACTTGAAAAGAAAATGTATCATATTTTAAACAACTTGATCGAAAAACTGAGGAATGCAAGTATGACAAACTGTCGTATGGGCGTGCCTACAATGACATGAAAGCGAAAAATGATCTTTTGAGGGCTCAGTTGGAATGTCAAAAAGGAAAGGCAGTGGATACTGAGATTACAAAACCATTGACTGAGGAGAAAGCAAATGTTCCCAAACCGGTTTTCAAACCAAAAATGTATGTTTCTCTGCCTCCTCCAAAATTCAATGAGAAAAATGATTTATCAAAACCAGTCACTCCACCTGCCTTGCCTAAACAAAATGTTGAAAAAGGAAAAGCGGTTGTCGAGACACCAAAAGTTTTAGCACCTGGCCTTTTTAAGATGAGTACCACTAATGCGTCTGCCTCCACATCTAAAACATATGGAACAAACGACACAAGTTTAAACAAGCACTCTAAAGAGACTAGGATAGCCGAAACCACTTCTCTTGATAACAAAGTGAATCCTAATGCGTGTGCCTTACCTTCTACAGGACTAGAAAGCACCTCTAGGAGCAGCAGACTAAAGCCTAAGAGCAATACAAGGAACAATAGAGTCTCGTGTGCCTCTAAGAGTAGTAGCTTGAATAAAGAGAAGAAAGTAGAAGACCACCCTAGGAATTTACCGACTTACAATAAGAAAGACATTTCATCTGAATGTAATGAACCTATGAAACTTGCTAAGTCTAATGAATGTGTTGAATCTCTTTGTTTAACTTGCAAGAAATCTTTAATTAATGTTCAAGATGATTGTGTTTCTAAGAATGTGAATGATAAGCCTGTTAAGAAGAACGTTCCAAAAAGAACTTATGCTAAACGAGTAGGAAGACTAGTTGCAAGACTTAGGCTTTATACTACTGATAGAAAGCATAGTGTTTACTTTAGGGATGACATTTGGAAACCCACGGGTAGAATTTTCACACTCCAGAATGGCACAATGAGTGACCAACCCGAATACCCAGTAGAAAACTTCTTTGAGTGTGATCAGGATTTTACCTCTAACCCAAAGGAACCAAAATCAAAACGGTTTCCAAAATCTTCTTCTTCTATTATTGGCAGGTTATCGAAATATGTCTTTGGATCGTCGACTCGGGTTGCTC
Source organism: Chrysanthemum makinoi (assembly GCA_910596185.1). Taxonomy (NCBI): domain Eukaryota; kingdom Viridiplantae; phylum Streptophyta; class Magnoliopsida; order Asterales; family Asteraceae; genus Chrysanthemum; species Chrysanthemum makinoi. Next base: position 107,161,813 of record OU343220.1, read on the forward strand.
CAAGCACATGACCGGGAATCTGAAGCTGCTGATCAATTTCTTCTAGAAATTCATGGGAACCGTATGTTTTGGAAATGATCATGTAGCAGCTATCATGGGTTATGGAGATCTACCTTTTGGAAATGATTTGATCACTCGGGTTTACTATGTTGATGGGTTGGGACACAATTTGTTTTCAGTCGGGCGGTTACGTGATGCGATTTAGAGGTTGCTTTTAGGAAAAATGCTTGCTTCGTTAGAAACTTGGATGACACTGATCTCTTAACTGGGAATCATGATACAAACTTGTATGCTATCGATATAAACCAAATGGCCTCTTCATCACCAATATGTCTTATGACACGAGCATCCGGAAGAAAGTCACGGTTGTGGCGACGATTATCCCATCTCAATTTCGACACCATCAACAAACTTGCCAAAGACAACATCGTCAACGGACTTCCAAAGTTCAAATACACCAAGGATCACTTATGTCCATCATGCGAACAAGGAAAAAGCAAAAGAGAATCATATAAACCTAAATCCGTACCTAGTTCGGAAGCAAAGTTGCATATGTTGCACATGGACTTATGTGGCCCAATGAGAGTTGAAAGCATTAATGGGAAAACGTATATTCTTGTTATCGTCGATGATTATTCAAGATATACATGGGTTAGGTTTCTGAGATCAAAAGACGAAGAACCAGGCATCATCATCACCTTCCTGAAACGTATTCAAGTACTTCTTCAAGCTCCAGTAAGAGTAGTAAGAACAGACAACGGCACAAAATTTACTAATCAGGAGTTAAGATCTTATTTTGAAGATGTTGGAATCACTCACCAGACATCAGTTGTTAGAACTCCACAGCAGAATGGGGTAGTTGAAAGAAGAAATCGTACTCTTGTGGAATCTGCTCGCACAATGCTAATCTATTCTAGTGCACCGTTATTTCTATGGGTCGATCTTTGTTGCCACTACTTGTTTCACTCAGAACCGATCCCTAATCCATCCAAGATTCAATAAAACCCCATATGAACTAGTGAACAACAGAAAACCTGATATCTCTTACCTTCATGTGTTTGGCGCTTTGTGCTATCCGACAAACGACAGAGAAGATCTAGGAAAACTGAAAGCTAAAGGTGATATTGGAATCTTCATTGGATACTCAGAAAACTCGAGGGCATTCAGGGTGTATAACAGAAGAACTAGGAAGATAATGGAGACGATGAATGTGAATTTTGATGAACTTTCACAAATGGCTTATGAGAGACTCGCACTAGAACCCTTGAGACTTCTGGACACATCAGTTCAGGACTCGTACAACAAAGAGCTCCATCAACTTTTGCTGACACACCTCATGAACAAGAATTGGAAAATTTCTTCGAGTTAATGTTCGATGAATACTATGGTGGAACCTCGACAAATGCATCAAACCATCATTCCGCTGCACCCGCTCAACATCAACCACCGCCACCAACAAAAGATGCATCTACAATGGTCGAAACCAATGCACCAACTCCATCAACATCATCTACATCTACTCCAGCAACTCCAATTCTAGAAACAGTTATACCAGCAGTTGATGAGCAAAACCAAAACCTATCATTTCAAGAAGAACCTACTCAAAACCAGAACGATGCAACGTTAGATGAAGACTTATTTGAAAACCCGTTTGCTACGGAATCAGCTGAATCATCTTCAAGCTTACGAGAACCATCTAACTCGCATACTTATAACATACGGTATCCTTCTACTCTGAAGTGGACAAAAGACCACCCAATTGAACAAGTTATTGGTGAACTTGCCACCGATTGCGACTTGTGCATTTACCTTTTCTCAATTAGCAATATTGAACCGAAGAACATTAGGGAGGAAATGGCAGAACCCGCATGGATAGAAGCATTGCAGGAGGAACTTCTCCAATACCGTCTACATGACTCTTGGGATATGGTTCCAAGACCAATTGACATTCGAGTCATTGATCTCAAATGGTTATGGAAGAACAAAAAGGATGAAGAGATGACTGTAATTCGCAACAAAGCTCATCTAGTGGCCAAAGGATACAGACAGGAAGAAGGAATAGACTTTGAAGAGTCATTCGCGCCGGTAGCTAGACTTGAGGCAGTCAGGATTTTCTTAGCCTATGCAGCTCACAAAAACATCATGGTTTATCAAATGGACATTAAGACCGAGTTCTTGAATGGAACTCTGAAAGAAGAAGTGTACGTGAGTCAACCAGAAGGCTTCATAGACATCGAACATCCGGACTACGTCTACAAACTCAAAAAGGCAATCTATGGTTTGAAACAAGCTCAGGCGTGGTATGACGAACTGTCCTCTTTCCTTATCCTAAACAATTTCACCAAAGGAACGGTCGATCCTACCTTGTTTACACAAAAATGCAAAAACAACATTTTGATTGTTCAGATTTACGTGGACGACATCATTTTTGGGTCCACTAATCTGAATCTTTCAAAACATTTTGAAAATCTCATGAAAAGAAAATTTGAAATGTCCATGATGGGGGAACTAAAGTTTTTTCTTGGTTTACAAATACATCAATCCCCACGTGGAATTTTTATCAATCAAGCTAAATATACAACTGAGATTTTGAAAAATCATGGTATGGATAACTGTGATTCGGTCGGTACACCAATGGTAACTTCACCAAAAATTAGAGCCGATTTGTTTGGGAAACCTATCGATCCGAAGAAATATCGGAGCATGATTGGTTCTCTCATGTACCTCACTGCTAGTCGACCCGATATTCATTTTGTTGTTTGCCTATTAGCACGGTTTCAGGCAAAGCCTACCGAACTGCACCTCAAAGAGGTTAAAAGGATCTTTTGGTACCTGAAGACATCCATTCACATGGGACTTTGGTATCCGAAGGAATCCAGATTTGATCTAATTGCCTTTTCAGATGCGGACCACGCAGGTGATCAAGTTACAGGAAAAAGTACATCCGGAGGAGCACAATTTTTGGGTGAAAAGTTAGTAAGCTGGTCTTCAAAGAAACAAGATTGTACTGCACTTTCAACCGAGTATGTGTCTCTATCTGCGTGTTGTGCTCAAGTTCTATGGATGAGAACACAACTCACAGATTATGGCTTTACTTTCGATAAAATACCTATGTATTGTGACTCGAAAAGTGCCATAGCCATATCATGCAATCTTGTTCATCACTCAAAGACTAAGCATATCAGAGTCCGCTATCACTTCATAAAAGAACATGTGGAAGAAGGTACTGTTGAATTATTCTTTGTGAAGACAGATTACCAACTCGCCGATCTATTTACTAAAGCCCTTCCAAAAGAACGGTTTGACGATTTAGTTCGACGAATTGGAATGCGAAGCCTAACCCCTGAGGATTTAGAACGTCTTCTCGAATCTTCTTGAAAATGATTTTCTAAAAAGCTTCGCTGTAAATAATTTTTGAAAAACAAAATACAAAATTTGAAAAACCAACAAAAGAAAAATATAAAAATATAAAACTTTCAAAAAATACAAAAACAATAGAAAATCAAAAATCCAAAAATATTCTTCTCACGACATGTCTCTCGTATAATCGATATTCTGTACGTTTCTAGAAATGTCATTCAACAATGATACGGACATGTACAGATGCTTGAGCGAGAGTTCTTTAAATGTTTTCTAAAACATGTTGTTCCTCAAAATTTCTTAAAATGGCTTTCGTATACTTCAGCACGAAACCCGGACAAAAATGATGACTTTTGATTATTTCAAATCAAAACTCGTGTTTTTAAAGAAAAAATCTAGTGTACGTTTCAGTGCACTACATTTAAAACTGGTGAGAAATCATCATCATCTTGAGCACCTTTTCAAGATTGTTCAAAAAGATTTTTCAAAATCTTTCAAAATATTTTGTGCTCAAGATAACTCCCTCTAAAACCCTTTGATTGATTATGCTTTATTAAAGGGGGAGTATAAAACCAATATGTTCCAAATTCATGCTTAAATCAAATCCGTTTGTCTCCCCAATAGATTTTATAAATGTTGTTTAATCAGTTGATATAAAAAATATAACGATTATGCTATTTTTGAGGGGAGAAGACGTGATTAAAATGTGATCAAAAATGTTTAATGATCGGTATTTGAATCTCAAAAGAGCTCGACTCAGTCGGAACCAATGAATTGACAAGGAATCAAAGTCAGTAAATGTACCATTTCGAGAAACTTGTGATAAACATGCACTTTCATGGGTCTAACCTCCTTTTCAAGGAGTATTTACAACTTCAAGTTAGTTATTAGAGCTAGCTGTCACCTAAAAACTGACAATGGAACTCTTTAACTAGGCAACGTAACCGTGTCTCGTGGGGAATTGTCTATCATGAGCAGATCAATTCAAAAAGTGCGAACTCTACCCTCTATGTGCAGATTTCTGTCAAAACTTATAAGCACATATGAAGGGGGAGTGTTTCTGAAAATATAAAACTCTCAGAGTGTTCCAAACATGTTTTCTATCATAAACACTTTGAGAGATTTTCAAGAAAAAGGTTTTATGGCAACATAGGATAGTCATGGAGTTATAAGGTGACTAAGGATAGGTAAATCCGTCCTATGATCCACCAGAGCCGGAGGGATCTACCCAAGGACACCATCAAATAGTTAGTATTAGAAGTCCTTAGGATTGACTGAAAAAAAGGAGTAATGTGAGAAAGGAGAAAGAAGGGGTTGAAGAATTAAAAAAAAAGTAAAAGAAAGGGTAAAAAGAAATAGCCCTCCATAATCAACCTTAGGGCAGAAACCGGGTTCAATACATATGCTACTGGTTGTCACTTAGATGACACTGGTATTGAAGACAAAGACGTCATGGACCTAGTGACGCACTGCACTAAACCTTCTAGCCACTCAATTCCTCTTAAAAGGATTTGTTTCATTCTCACTGGGAACCCTACATAATCTATCGACTTTCTCTTAGAGATCGTTGATATTGAAGAAGGAGACCCTCTCCCTAGTCTCCGCTCAGGAAAACCAAAATGCACTATTGAGTCTAGAGCCACGAGATTCATCAAAAGATCTCATAGGAACACATGACATGACCTCGCTTGTTGTTCATCAATAAGGACACAAGTGATATATTCTAGAGTCCTACGCAGATCTTAGCAATCTGCCAGAACATTTATGAGAAGTTTCACATCCGTGATCTTCAGTGATTGAATGGAAACTCTGCCGGGGTCAACATCAAGCGACCACAGCAGGTCACTTCGGTAACTCCCGTGGATTACGCTTAGTGTGTCTAAAGCGGTCTACAATCGTGGGGTGATGCTTGATGTACCTCGGCGACTCATCCGAGCTGTAGGTGTACTTGTACATCGCGTTATCTCACTTGTGGGACTCCGTTCAGAAGCGGCCTTTGTGAGAATTAGAGACGTGTTTTCACACTATCTTTGTTAACACCTCGAAGTTCAAACTTGTAAGCTCTGGATTACTTCTAACCCATGTTTTTATGTTTTCTTCTTATGGATGCTCACGGGAGGAAGAGATCGTGCAGATTCTCCACATGCTCATACCAACAACAAATGAATGTTCTCATCAAAATCAAAGGATACTCAAAGTTAAAGATGATTCTTCGTCTATGTCAAAGAGTCTACAAAGTGTAAAGACTCGAGAACTTCATCATTGGAAACTCAAAGTCAAATAGAAGTGTGAGCATGGTGGAGAAAGACGTGGAGACACCTAACCAACGAAGTTGACAACGACAGACAACCACATTAACTGATCATAAAGCATGAAGGAACAATGAAACAAGACTATTTTATATCTACACACAAAGTTCAAGCTCGAGAAAAGTAAAGATCTTACCAAGTGGAGCATCTTTTGAATGACCACCCCTTAGGGGGAGATTGTTAGCCTTAATAGTAATTAATAGAAGTGATGGTCATTCACGTTTAGGAACTTTGTAATGTGTGTTAGATATCATACTAAAATAGTCAACGGGCTCGTGGATTGGGCTAAGCTAAATGGTTAGATGTTTAGTTGAGCTAGCCTTGTATAAGTTCATTTAACCCAATCCATGTCCAAGCGCATCTCACGGCCCATGGCCAAGCCTTAGGGCATTATGTTACTTCTACTATTAATACCCCTCAAAGTCTCATTTGAGGGGTGTGCTTGAGTGTGTGTGTGCGTGTGTTTTTCCTTTGATATTAAAGTTCTTCTTTTCATCTTTCTCTCTACACATATACGCATAATATATATATCAAGTCACCATCTTTCCATCTTTATTTCTTGTTTCTTCTACGCATAACGTTTGTGTTTTACGTGTGTTCATCGTGTGATAAGCTTTGGTATACGCGTAAGGTTGATGTAAAAACTAGGTCCTACAGCCCCTAAACTTTGGAAAATGACAATTTGTACCCAAATGTATTTCGTACTCAAAATATCCAGAATTGGCAGTTTTAGTCCTACATTAAAAATGTTTTTACAAAATTATTCCAAAAAGTTATATTTTACACTTTCGATCCCCAAGGTTCCAAAGTTTCCATTTTGACACAGAACTTTCATTTACTCTTTTAAAATAGTTTTTCTATATTTACACAATTTACCCTAGACTTTTACATGCATACGTATACTCGTACAGGCACACCCTTTTTCTTTCCAAAGTTTACATTTTTAACCCTAACACTAAGATATTTGCAAACTTAGTCCCAAAAATACATTATCTTATTTTACTTTTACAAAAGCTTATTACTAGCTTATTCTTAGCTTATGGCTTATTTTTATTGTCAATGGGCTAGTTAAAACTGTTTGGGCCGGGTTTAACGTAATTGGGCCTTTAGGCTCGTTATGGGTTTCGTTTCGTTTAGAGATTAACCGCGACATGGGGGGGGGTGGTTTCAAAGGTTTATTAGGTCTTTGTTAGCATTATAACATGGTATAACATGTGCTTAAGGTTTCTGTTAGCAAGGACGAGCGTTGGATGACGATGAAAATCGTTATACGCGACCATGGTTTTTAAGAAAACACTAACGAGAGTTTACAACTTAGTATATGCCATATGTAACGAGTTTATTTGACATAAAAGTGCATTTCTTGATTTCTTACGTATTAAAGACTCGTGTTAAATTCTTTTAGAGTTCATGCGATCGTTACATTAAGTGCAATAACTATATATTATGTGTGATATCAAATATTAACGAGAAGCATTATATATACAAGGAAGGGACTTACGACACCCAAGGGGGGGTGGTGATGACTCGAAGAGATGAACGCGACTCAAGTTAGTTACTCCTCGTTCTCATTATACCCAAAATCAAACCACCAACACCCTTTGCGTTTTCCTTTGCTTGCTTCCACAGTGGACGAGTTGTATGTTTGGGAGTGAGAGATGTTTGTGAGCGACTTAGTAAGTGTGAGTGCTTGTGAGTTACACTTAGAGTTTTGAGGGGTGCTTTATAGTAAGAACTAGGCATGCTCTCCCTTTTATTTTATTTTTGTATCTTCTTGGTTCCAAGAAAAGAGAATGGGATGTGTTTGGATTTTTTTGAGCGTTCTCGACTTGGCAGCTGGGATTAGGGCACGATTTTGGGTGAGGTCAAGTCAAATGAAGCTTGGGAGACACTTGAACCAATGAGTAAAGAAGTCAAATTATGATTAGGGTAATATTTAATTGAGCTTAGGGTAGCTTGGCTTAGTTGTGTCTCCTCTTTACTACACATACATGCATACTAGTTTGTCCAATATTGATGTTTTGTGTTTGTGGTTTTGTTTTGTGCTCTCTTGTGTTCACAGAAATATAGAAACATAGTACTAGTATTTTAATTTGCCAAAAATGTGATACCAATATCACCAAGGCTACGCTGGGCTTGAATTGGAAACCGGGTGGGCTTGACCCAAAGTGAGAAAAATGAGTTGGGTTGTATTGGATCGCAAGTACACGAGGCCCAAGAAGATTAAGGGTGGTGGATCGGGTTTGGGCTAGAGGCCCAGCAAGGATAAAAAAAATAAAAATAAAAATGTTATTATATATTTATAATTTATATATATAAAGTAAAGAAATATATTAATCGAGGTCGAGGTAAATTCGATCGGCTTACAACTGCACGTTTATGAGCTTTTAATTTACATTTTACGATGCACTTGACAAATGATATGCAAAAATGATATCAAGAAAATTTCATGGTTGTAAGATCCGTGCTTTATTCAAGATTAGATAGTTAATGACATTTGAAATTTTCTGGGAGCTTACAATAGGATATTCGAGGAAGATACTTCGGTACTTGGCGATCTCGGGTGTTCTAGAGGTGAGTTACGATTCATATAATTGGGGAATTAGGCACCACCCTATGACTAACACGGAATACAACACATCAATTAGAATAAGGATGTGAAAATTCAACCGACCAATAAAAGATAACTAGGGAGTAAGAAAATCTAAGTGAACACGCTTTTAATTACCATAAGAACACACTCACACAATCCATAGCTTTTTACTTTTAATTAGTTTAATTAGTTTTAATTTAAATTGTTAAGTAGTTTAATTGGTAGAATTACCAAACCCCCACTCTTCAAACCCCGAGATTTTTCTTGCTTTCATAAAAAAAACATAAAAGACTAAAAAAATCATCCTCACCTCACCTTTTAGTCATACATCTCTACTAGCATCTCTATTCTCCTAGAGAATGATCAACCCCGTGGGCTTGCCCATACTACTCTGCAACGATTAGGTATACTGCCTAGTGGGTTGTAAAGTTTTTACGCAGGAAAGGAAGTCTTTCGACCCCGAACCACGCATCATGAGCGAAGGGTGTTTGATGGGCTTAGGTGTTGGATTGGATTGTTAATGGATGTTGAGTTTAGTGGGCTATGATTTGTAAGGTAAGCTGCAGGTACAGTAGCAATATTGTTGATAGCTCCAAGAGTCCCAGTGGTAGAAGTATGCCCCGTATTTTGTTTCCCTATAAAACCAAGCTTTCACAAAAGCCTAAGCACAATTTCCTCAGTGTTATTATCGGTCATGTTGATGAGAAGGTTTCTATGTGGATACACAAAACAAGGGAACCGATTCGTGACCTAGGCACAAATAATTTATGCAAACGTGTGGATTCATGACCTTTTGCACAATCACCAACACGAATACAACGATAAAGGTATGTGGATTAATGACCTTGCACAATATTCAACACGCAAGCACGATGTAATTAGTAACAAATGAACACAGTCATGACCGAGCACGACAGAATACAAAAAAAAATGTTGATTGATGACCTAACACTGATTACCAATACGTAAAAGGGTGGGATTGTTCATAGAGCGACGCCGTCCCTTTATGATGACTTAATCAAAACATGCACGTGACGGCTCAGTGGAAATGTTGGTCACATAACCTGACGGCGTCACGCTTTAATATTGGAGGGCGTCACTCACATTTTTCAACTCAGACGGCCCAGATCTAGAGTCTAGATGACGTCCCAACTGAAGACCGACGGCGTCAGAACTCTAAGGTGACGCCGTCCCATCGATAACTTGGCCCAGACGAAACCCTAATGACGACGTCCTGACGGCTTCCCATGCAAAAGGTGACACCGTCGCAGTTGTAAATCTATATATAGAATTAAATTTTTCTGTATTTTGGGAGGTAGACTTTTGGAGAAAAAACCCTAAATCGTTTGTAGTCCGAATTGGACAGTATCTTAGGGTCCCATACCCTATTTTACACATCGAGATAAGTATTTTAATCCAAAGTAACATTATGTCTATCCCGTATTCGATTGATTTTGTGTATGCTTGCTTGTTTACCATGTCTAGCTAAATTTCTTGTATGTTTGCTTAGATATATGAAACCTAGTTATTGATTATTGTTATGTTGTTTCTTATCTTAATTAAAAATTGGCTTAGGAGTGCAACTAGGCATCATTCGTTGTATTTAATGCTTGAGTATGCTTTATGATGATATGGTCTATGGATGAAATAGCTTAGGCTTGCCGACTTCGTAGGTCATATACGAGAGATAACCTCAAAGAACTAGGGGGCACGCATACCCTACGACCTTAGGAATACAACGCGTTAAGATAAGGCGTGACAACTCAACCAACCAATAAAAGACAACTAGGGAGTAATAGTATCTAGGTGAACACATTTTAATCATCATACGAGCATACCTCAATTAGACATAAGCTACCCGTAGTAACTAGATAATTAGATAATTAGATAAGTAGAGTAATCGGTAGAAATACCACCCCTAAACCAGTTGCCCCGAGATGTTTACCTTAGCTTTCTAAAAAACCATAAAAAAAAGATAAAAAAAGAATCATCCTCAACCCCCACCTTCTCGTCATACATTTCGTACTAGCATTCCTATTCCCATAGAGAACGATATCAATCCCCGGGGCTTACCCAATACTACACTACAATGATTAGGTTCACTGCCTTGGAGGTTGAAAAACTTTCTCGACGAAAAGGAAGTTTCCTTCACCCCGAACGCGCCTTCCGCGCGCATCATGTACATATAAATACATTTACAAAATTTATTTATATCGACATGCTACTATTTGTTGTCTACAAGAATTATACATGATTCAAAGACATTTATTACATGTTATAGTAATAACCATGTCTTGTTCGCACTGAAGGAAGAGATGATCTATGCTACTGAGTTCCTGATTAAAGCAGATGGTTAATATACTTTTAAGGGGAAGCTTATTATTAATATACTTAACCATCTACATGCATCACTTGAGGGGAAGCGTTTACGAGTTGCACAAGACCCCTATTAGATGTTTACAAAAAGGGGAAGAAGATTCATGATGTGCAGCTTATTATTGTGATGACATGTTTTAGCATTGTTTCTTTATGCAGATTATTTTGTAATATCAAATAGGGGAAGATTGTTGGGAATTACAGATTTGATAATTACAAAACCCACAAGCAGAACTGGAGAAAGAAGAAACAATGAGGACCTAATATGTAATAGTTAATTAGCTTTATTAGTAAGCTAGGGTTTCTTGTAACCTCCCTGCATTATATAAAGAGGGTGGCGTCTAGGTTACAAAATCATCCAAAAAATAGAATAGAACTCTCCCAATGAGAGTCTAGACACACAAAGAAATTGCATGTATATTAGTATAGTTAATTTATGTATTAGTTTATTATTAATGAATAAATAAAACCTTATTAGTAATGTTGATTGTATTCTTATTCTTATTCCGTTGTTTTTCAATCAATCAATATTATTCATACCCTAGTTGAGTCCAGATCTATGGATTTAACATTTCTTCTTATCAATTTTCATACATAAAGTTACTATCTGATATTGATAAAACATCATTACTAAGTCTAAAATCATCATAATGGTCATTCCATCAAAAACCTAATTCAACCATACTATCAATCTTATAATACTAACAGATTCATAACTCACCTCGATAAAGAACTAGTCAACAGTGCTTAAAATCTCCTTTTAATTCACTTTACCAAAGCTTTTCTTGCAATCTTTTTTGATCTCATGAGTTATGTGAATAACCCCTTATTGCTCTACATGTGTAGGAAGGAGGGAAATAATCCATGAGATTAAAGGTTATAAGACCATAAGGGCAATTATGTCATTTTGCATCATAATCCTTACTTTTGCACTGTTAGTCCTAATCGTTAATTCCGTTACGTCGAAGGCCCTTTTCAGTTAACTTACTTTACATTTCTAGTCCGTTCTTTGTTAAATACTAACTTTAATAACTTTATATATTCAGAAAAATGCTATATACTGTTCATAACTAAAATTTCAAATTTCGGTGTGTTTGTTTGTTGTAATCTGCAGGTTTACAGACAACAAGAACCATTGTATGTGATTGAATTTACGTTACTGCATTTTTGCTCACGATACTTGTGATAATATGCTCAAATTATCCTAACAAACTTTTGAGGTCCCATTAGATTCACACAAAGTTTTTACTCTTTATCTATTAATTTAATAATACAAGAGCGATAGACAATACTTGGTAAGGTCGGAAACCATGTTACCCGAAAGCGAGAGAATTCTTTGGTCAATTGGGTTTCCACACATGACCAATTATATGTAGTTGCGTCTCGCGTTAAAAGCAAAAAAAGATTGAAGATAGTTATTTGCGACGTAGACAACAATCTCATGAATACCACAACAAACTTGGTATATAAAAAAGTGTAACAAAATATGTTATAACTAGACGAGTACCCGTGCATAGCAACTGGATTTTATAGCGGCATATAGTTTTAATGATAATTTTTTTTTATGGGTTATAAATGAAAAATAATAAAAGTTTGAGGATTTGGGGATTAAACATAATGTTTTGAAACCCGGTTCGACCCGGGTGGTTCAACCAGTTGAACCTTTCCGGTCGAAAAACGAGTCAATATAAACCGGGTCAACCCGACGGGTTGGGATGAAAAAACGAGTCAAATTAAACTGGGTCAACCTGCCGGGTTTGAAGCGTCCTGGGTCAACCCGGTTTTCGATGTGTATTAATAGTTTCATTTTGAAACATATGTGTATTAATAGTTGAAATTTCGATGTGTATTAATAGTTTTATTTTGAAAAATATCTATACTACATATAATACGATAATAGTCAAAGGTGAAAAGTTGAAAAGTTGAAATTGGTAAAATGAGAGAGAAAATACTCTTATTAAAATATCACATTAATTAAAAGTACAGTAATTTATTCACATTATACAACCAATTAAAAGCACATTTACCAAATTAAAAACAACCAATTAAAACACCCCTTGCTAAAATGTACAATAAAATTTTCATAACGTATTATTTAAAAAAGCTACAACATAATCCAAAATATAAAATAATTAAACACACTAATTAATGATATTTTTAAAACACTCAAAAATGAAAAATACATGTTGTTATACACATTATACAAATTAATAAAACACACAAAACTTCATACAAGCTAACAAGTTGATGTTACATATAGTTTTGAAAACCGGACCGGACCAACATATTCAACCGGGAACCGGTGTCGCCACCGGTTCGGCTAAACAATTAAAGTCATCCGAAAACGAACCAAAGAAGACCCGTTGAAACTAATACAAACTGGTGAATCAGGTCTCATCGAGATCTATTTAATACGGTTAATCGTCACAGGGTACCGCGCGCGAGTACCCTGCTATATACTATATATAAAGGAAAAACCAAAAGGAAACTATTAATACACATCGAAAACCAGGTTAACCTAGGACGCTTCAAACCCGGCGGGTTGACCTGATTTAATTTGACTTGTTTTCGACCCAACCTGTCGGGTTGAATCGGTTTAAATCGAATTGTTTTTTTAGCGGGACGGTTCAACCGGTTGAACCACCCGGGTTGAACCAGGTTTCAAATTTGACAAAATTATATGAGAAATGATGAAGTATTTGTGGAACCCGTGACATATTTGGAAAAATGATAGACCAAGTAATTGTAGTTTTTTGTTGTTTATTTTGTTTTGACACATGTACGTTGTCATTTGTATAATGTTATTTTAAAAAATGTTTGTCTTGCACCATTTAAAGGATTTGCATATATGAATCGTCTTTTAAAAGTTAATATATATTGTATAGCCTTTTGTCCGGTAAATCAATAATGTTGTGTAAGTTTATTAGAATTACAAAAATTAAATAGTATTGTTATCTTTAGCGATAACTATGCAAATTGATAGTACAAGATAATCTTATTATGGTGATTTTAAATTTGTGTGGTTACAAGTTTAAAAGCCACACACCAAATAATAAATGCTACACATGTAAAAAAAATAGTTATCACTGCTTAAATTACTGACAAAACAAGAAAAGACGGTCACACACGTTGGCTATACCTCTATACTACAATATAATATTGCCAACTATATAATATTGTTGCTTTTTGTAATGCTTGAATCTGTTATTACTAAAATCTTAATAACTTAAAAGTTAAAACAATCATATTAGAAATATATTCCCACACTTAGATCAACTACACATACTTTTCTTGAAAATTGTATATTTCTGATGCTATGCAACCACGCATCAGAATTATAGTTATTCGAAAATGATTCTCTGATGCTACAAATACAGTTTGTTGAAAGAAACTTATGGGTCGTCGAAATTTTGCAGAAAACTAGACACCGTTGCCGCTAGGCGCGGGTACTCGTCTATGTGTATTAATAGTTGAAATTGCTCATAATTAATTGTTTTAGTCAAGGTTTTTAAGATCGGGATCCTACGTAGGATCGTTTTCGTCTTTTCAAGATCGTGATCGTAAGATCGGATCGGGATCATAAGATCCTAAAATCATGTCATTTTTTTTAATGATCTTTGTAATATTATTCAAATCTATAAATTATTATATATTATCAACACGAAATTATATGAATATATCATGAAAATGTTGTCCAAAATTATGAATATGCAATGTTAAGAAGAATCATATGTTGTTTTTTAAATTATATAAAAACATAAACCATAAATTTGTAGTTTTTTAATTTGTGGTTCGAGAAAAGTAAGATCGGATCGGAGTAGATTTTAAGATCCTATGATCAAGATCGGGATCCTATAAGATCTTAAGCTTGTTAAGATCCTACGTAGGATCCGGATCGTTTTTGCTTTGTAGAATCGTAAAATCGTAAGATCCTAACATCAAGATCGGGATCTTAACAACCATTGGTTTCAGTATTTCATTTTAAATTTTTTCTACATTTCACTTTCTTCAATTTTCACTTTTGACTTTGATATTTTTATTTTATAGATAGTATAGATAGGTAGCCAAACGTACCCATTTATCTTAAGATCAAAATTATTTATTTGATCAACCGATTCACAGAAACTTCATGTATTTAATTGGTTATCAAAGCTCAATTCAACGACAAACAAAACTACAGTGTGTGTATATTCATGTGTTTCTCTTTAACCGCCAACTGCATAATATACAAGTTATTATCTATTTTGTAACATCTCTTTTAAGTACCCGTGAATATTACATGTCTTTTTAGCTAGTTTTCAGATATAGATTAGGTTTTATGATTTAAAATATGTTTGTAGCGTTACTTACAAGATAAAATTTAGCAACCGTGTTTGTTCAATCCATAAATAAAAATGACATAAAACACAAACTACTAAGGTTTTAAGGACATAGACTAACAATAGAGAACCTAAAATCAATCACCTGCAACTTCTTATTTTTGATCCAGTTCTAAATAACCAAAACATCCTAAAAGAAAATCTAATGAATCGGGCATCCATCAGCGACGACACCTTTAGCCATTGGACAAGTAGCCAAGGGACAATGCTCGCCTTCAGTACCCCACCACGAAAGCTCAACACCGGTCGTTGAGAGGGCAAAGTATAGAACTATTCCCATGAAAGCCAAACCAGCATCAAGCGCAGCCGAAAGAACATAATTGTACTTTTGCCACCACTTCTTCCTGTACTTCAATACGAAGAAGTTGAAAATTATACCTACAAAAACCCAGCTATTGAAATTTACTGTTGTGGCAGGAGGCATCATCGCGCAAGACCCAAAAATTACGGGTAAGTTGACCGATTTGATCCATTCTTGGCTTGGAAACGCCTTATGGAGAAAGTAGACGATAACGGGTCCAAGAAAGCCAATCACAAAGAACCAGTTAAGGGCAGAGTATGGGCCAAGAGAACCGAATATTCTTTTGGGCCCTACTAATCCCCATATGACAGATGCGTCATAAAAGACACGGTCACCAGGACATGTCCAGTGACTACCCGGAGGAAGTAGGTGATCTTGACATATGTTTTCGACTGTTGTTAGTAGCCACCATGCCGTCCAGATGTTAATTGTTCCCGCGATAATGGTCCCAATGAACTGCCCAAAATAAAATTCAAGCCAAGAAGTGTTATACATCTTTCACACATAAATACATAGTGCTTCATTGAATAGTCTAGCAACTGAAGTAGTGTCATACGTGGAGCAGAAAATACCTGTACTAAAAACATAGAGCGAGGTGGTATTTTCATGTAATGGCCAAGCTTGAAGTCATTAAGGAACGAAATGGCTTGAGCCATACTGATGTAGCCATATGTTTTGAAAGTGACATTGGCGATTGGCCTTCCCGGATATATAACTCCCATTATGTACTCAGTGATGATATTTAGCCCTGGAGTCTGAAACAATCAAATATACAAATAAACGTCAAAAGAGCTGAAAATATGATGCCTCATGACAAGTAACGGAATAACAGTTGAGTTATCATGTTTCACATTATGTATAAATAACCTGATTCGTAGTGGCAGTTATGACGCTAATCGGGAGAGTAAACATTGATGCAAGAATACAAGCTAAAACAAGTCCCCACCATGGCATTTGCACTTCATCTATCATGAAAACGCAAAGCGCAAGCGAGAGAAGAAACGTAGCAACCAGGAGCGAATAAAACCACCAGTCAGGTATGTCTTTGTATTTCCTCATGAGTTTTGTGTGAATATCGACCTTTCCTTCAGTAGATGCTTTATATTTATCCCATATTTCTCTACGCAAATAAGAACGTAAAAACTTTTTTTGTACATTATAACTTCTAATTTCATTTAAAAACTAGAGGTGACTATATATATCAACTCATTAACAATGCATAACTCGGCTCATGCTATGTTTTATCTCTAGCGGGTCAAAGGAGTAAAACCAAAAACACAACTGGTTAAAAAGTAAACTGGCACAATAGTAGAAAGTCGTTCAAACATACTTTTATGTTCAGACTATTTTTCTTTCTTTCTTTTTTTTTATTTTTATTTTTTTTTTTTATTTATTTTTTTATTTTAAACTATAATTGATACTGTATACTGTGATCATATTTGACATGCTTATCTTTACTGTAGAAGAAAATGTTAAATCGTTCCAACAAAGGGTGTTTTTAAGAAACCCCGTAGACATCCATTTTGTCTCATACAAAAACGTACCCGTTTTGACCCATTTTGCCACCACTAATAAGAATCGTGCAATAGTATAAGCACTTACCTTCCATTAAAGAAGCCAACATGAGTTATGGTAGACACAACTGCAGCAAAACCGATGCCATAAGTGAGAGCGAAAAACGTGCTCATATGTATTTGGCCTTGTTTCTCATAATTGGGCAGATCTATCACAAAATCTTTGTTTACAATCGCCGACACATTGTATTTTTGTCCTCCATGATCAAATAGATGTGACGAGAATATAGGGAAAGTTTTAGCATCATACAAATCTAACCCCCAATAGCCGACAGGGATTATTATGTACATGATGATCAGGAACCCAATGTAAACATTTACAATAGCGAAAAATGGGGTGACGAGTGGGCTTCCCAGATATGACGCTATTACTGACCAATCTACAGTAAATGATAGTATCCCGAGCCCTCTCATCCCCGAACCAATTTGTTGGGCGGTTATAGATTTTGGGAACAAGAGGCACAAGAGGGAGAGGCTCGAGAGTGTTGGGAAAAGGTAGCCAGGGATGATGTACCACATGAAACTACACCCGAGTGCGATTACAAAGAATTTTCCTCTTGACATTTGTGATGACTCATCGTTTTCGTGAAGAGCCCTTGGAGAATGTTAACAATGCTCAAGGTTAGTAGAAATAAATCACATTACATCTTCTTATGATCATTTACTTGTTCTAAATAAATGAAGTAAAACATTGAAAAGAACCTGAATAGGGAGACTTGAACAAGAGAGCTTGGCCACCACATTTGAGCAGGATCCACAACATATTTTCTCAAAATACCTGCCCATCCATATCCTAGTACCTGCTCCAGTTTAACAGTATATGTGTAAAGTAAATAATGATGTCTCGATTTTTTAGAAGAGTTAATACGGAAATTGCCTTTTAAGAAAAAGTATAAAGCGCTCAGTAAGATGCATATAACCATTACAATTCGCTGCGGTTTGGGAAAAGGAGTACTACTGTAATTGCCGAAGTTTAAAGTAGAGTGTTTAAGTTGGTACTTAAAGACACAAATAATAGCAAATAAAGTGTTACGCTATAGATTTTTTTTAAAAAGAAATCTTTTATACCCCTGTACCATATGTTGTATAATGTATATGTCACAAATGTCTTCGACGAGACTTGAACCCACAACGTTTTGTTTGAAGAGGACCCTCACATACCACTAAATAAACCCATATCAAGCTAGCTTTTTATCTTATTTTGATAGTATAAGATAAAACCGCTAGCTGTAGGATATAAATACAAAAGGCAATTTCTACCCGTGCATGTCAAAATGGGTCAACTTGGATTTTTGTTTTATTTGAATGAGTTAATGAGTTAAAAAAGCCGTTTTAAGTATTAGTATTTAGCGTTAATTGCGAAAATCGTTCCGGTGGTTTATCGGGTATAACGAAAATCGTCCTTATATTTATTTTTTAACGGATCATCTTCCCGTGGTTTTGACCCATAACGGGTTTGATCCCTTAACCAAAAATTCTGTTAGTTGACTGTTACGGGTATTTTAGTATTTTTCCTCTATTAAACAAAAGTCACAATTTAACACACCCACTTTATTAACACTAACACTACACATATTAATCATTTCCCTTCTTATATCTCCCTCAACAACAACCACCACCAAACCCAGGCACCTATCACCACAGCAACCGCCACCCCGCCACCACTACAACCACAAGTCAACAGTCAACTACCCACACCACTAAAACAACCACCCTCACCACTCGGCCACCACCACAGCCACGAACACCACACTCGGCCGCCACCTTCGATCTCCACTATTTGAACATTATTCTAACCTGAAAGACGTTATCCCCAGTAAGATTTCCTAGTAGATCTAAATTTTAGAATCTTAAATGAATAAGTTTATTTAAAAGTGGTGGTGGTTTTGAAGTTGTAGGTTGTGGTGGTGGGTTATAATAACAGTGGTTAATCATGTGGTGGTGGGATTAATCATGTCCTAATGTTAGCGTTTTCACATGGATGATGGTAGGTTTTAAAAGCTATAGTGGTGGTGACCTTCTTTTGATTTAAGTTCAAGACTTTACACTGTGTTCTCGAGCTGGTTTTATATAGGAAAGAGAAAAGTAATGAAGGAAAACAAAAAATCTATTATGTTTTTGAGTTTTTTTTATAAAAAAAAAGGGAAGTAAAAGTGAGGAAATTTTGAGCTATTTAAAAGCAAAGTGTTTCCTCTCAAAAGTGGGAGGAAATTGTTTACTTTACATTAATTCCATTTTTTTTTATGAACAAAACTCAAGAAGACAGTATTAGCCTTAAGATTTTTGATTTTGTTTTGTCATTTGGGTTAGGTTGAAACAAGTATTGTTTGTGGAGTTTCTGAAATATGTTTTGTGAATTTTGTTTTGTGAAATTGGTTTTGCCGATTAGTGGGTTATGTCTATACTTGTGGGTTTGATTAATGGGTTATGTATATAGTTGTTGATTTATCAACAATGAATCAAATGAAACAAACTGTGTACTATTTAATTTGATAAAAGATCAAAAGAATTAATAAAAAATAATTATATATTGAAAAAGAAAATTAGAGGATGAAGACGAGGGTATATTCGTCAATTCAGTCCACAAAACATGCATCTCACAGTCAAACTAACGGAATTATTGGTCAAGAGACTAAACTCGTTACGGGTTAAAATTACGGAGAGAGGATTCGTTAAGAAAAAGTACAAGGACTATTTTTGTTATGCCCGATAAATCATAAGGATGATTTTCGCAATTAACTCTAGTATTTAGAACCTCTTAATTTGTTTCTTTTCTACAAATAAGCCAAGAATTATTCGAATCACAATAAGCAAATAACACAGTATTTGCATTTTTTTTAATCATTGCAGCAAGGGTCATTGGGCCACTATAGTACTATCTAATTAGATATTTCCAATTCAACTAATTCATTGTATCGGCCAAATTAAGTAAAGAGATGTGATTTGTACACTCTCAAAAATGATTGGGACACTTAAATTAGTTGTGTTTGAACATTTATACCCTTACAGGGGTGAAAATATAAGTGTGACTATAAGAGTATAAATGTCCAAACACAACTAATTTGAGTGTCTCAATCATTCTTAAAAGTGTGCAAATCATCTCCATGTAAGTAAAACTTGGACTAACAACTTTTGCAAGATCCCCACACACAATTAATGTTTTATGTTCAAACTTACAAAGTAATATTAAATATTTTTTTTGAGATTATTAGACTTATATACTTGAATATTTAGAATCGTTTTTGCAAAGCCTTAAACAATTAAAATTTACTTGTAAAATTTGTATCCCAGTATTAAATCAGTAAGACATTTATATTGTTAAAAATTAATACCTTTAAGGGAGGAGAATGAGTCACCTAATACCTTAGGTGCCACCTCACCTCCATCCAATAAAAACATTACACATCAAAAGTAATTTTACCTGCTAACCATACCAAGTGGAGGGAGTGTGTCACCAATTTTGTACCCGTTTTTTTCATACATAAAATCACATACAATATTTAAAATAAAAACATACCATTTCATTAAATAAAATAAAACATTACATAATACTTAAAAAAAAAAAACATAACATAACACTTAAAAATAAGTAGATTAAAATAAAAAACACACTAATCATCGAGATACGGCAAGTTTTGGCGTGCTTACGTGCTTCCGTGAGATCATATCGAAGACGGTCATGGAGAACTTCGTCTAGTAACTCGCTACCACATTAGTCGTACCTTGGTTTGGTGGGCTCATCCATTATATGAACCGGTGAGATTGCCCTCCTTTCGTGTTTTATAACCATATTGTGCAAAATAACAGACGCATGAACACGTTTGGACAATCTTCGCTTTGGTCATAGCTCGGAGAGGTCGATCGAGAATTTTCCATTTTCCTTTGAGAGCACCAAAATCTCGCTCGACATCCTTTCGCCCTCTTGTAACTTCGTAAATCTCTTTTCCTTTGGTTCGGATGGATACGGGTATGCTTTAACAAATGTAGACCACTTAGTATAGATTCCATCTGCCAAATAGTAGCAGCGTTGTAAGCGTCCATTCACGTTGAATGAACTGTTCATCGCCGTTCCATTTCGATCACCGTAGATACAAGTCGAGGCCGATTCAATACGTTGATATCGTTGTTTGACCTGGTGGACCAAAAAGCATGCCAAATCCACATATCTTGTGACGCGGTGACTTCAAGCATAATAGTGGTAACACCATAGTCACCTCTAGTATATTGCCCTCCGGATGTCTAGGACAATTTTTCCATCGGCGTGTGTACGATCGATGCTACCAAGCATCCCGGGGAGGCGATGCTTTGCTTCATGGGCATGGAAAATGCGAGCAAGGTTGTGTCTTGTAGGCTACGTAGGTACTCTCGACCGTTACAACTGAATGATGGCGACAAAATAATCAAGAGTTTCACGTGGCGTTCTTGCGACCATGCATAAATATTCATCATACTCATCGGGGGATTACCGGTTGCGAGTTGCCTAACGGCCGAAGTGATTTTTTGTTTCGCCGTGAAACTTTTTCGAGCGCGCGCGTAGCCTTCTTGAAAATATGGGTATCTCGCTTCAATGTCGCCCACTATTTGCAAAAACATGCTCTTCTCCATTCGATTTTTTTTTTTAAAGTACTCTTCGTTGTACTTTGGTGTTTCAACGAACCAATCATTCTCTAACGTTTGAAGACCTATTGCCCGTTGACGATTTACGCTAGTTCGGCTAGAGCTTGCCGTGTCTGCAAGATCTTGGCGATTGAAGCAAGTATTGCAACGAGCTACCCGTGGATATCTCGTTGGACGAAGATGGAATAATGCATTCGATTGGAAGAATCGGAAGACATTTTGGCAATTATTTTTGTTTTGAGATTTTAGTGTGTGTTTTATTTGAAAATAAAGAGAGTAATATTTGGTTTTAAAGGAATTTTTTTTTTTTTACTGAAGCATGAAGTCGACCGTTTGGCTCCAACGGTCAAAAAACCCAATCCAACCTCACATTTCACACTCGGCTTGGTATACCGAATTTTGTACCCGATTTTCATACCCAACGAGGTGGCGGCGGTGTTACCGCTCGGGTAAGGGTACCCGAATCCCTTACCCGTGCCCACTCCCTCCTCTCTAAGTAACAAAATTCTTGGTTTTAGGGTGTGATGTTAATGATTGCTCGATAATTGTTAAATCATATCCTATTGAATGCGTGCAGTGAATAACCACCATTTGTCATGTTAAAAATCAAATTAACTTATACTAGTGTACGGCTGTACGCCGACTACCTTTTTTTTTACAATCAAATAAAATGATTGATGACACAAACTTTGAGCCTTAGCTAATACAAAAATTTATTTTTGTAAAACCGTTTCGATTTTGAGATACCACAATAAGTTAGCAAGCAATGGTTTTAATATAATGATATATATTCTTTAGCTCATCATGAACGTAAATATTATGACAGATTATGAGAAGATGTTAGCAAGCAATGTAACGTAAAACAATATGAGAAGATGTTAGCAAGCAATGTAACGTAAAATATGAGAGAATGTTAACCACACAACATTAATTTAATTAATTCATGATACTAACTAAAGATCATGACCATAAAAGTTTAGGTTTATGTAAAACACACCTGCGTAGTGATCACAAGGATCCAACTAGCTACGAAGGAAATTTTCCGATGATAGAAAGCTCGTATGATAGTAACAATCGACACTGCATATGCAGATCCGCTTCCAAAAGCGGATCCTGCATTTGCAAATATCGAAATAAGCACATGTTCCTTCATATTAAACGGTCCGGGGTTGAGAGAGAATTTGAACCCCATAAGATTAAACTTCTTAGCAGGAAGAACCGCAGCCATGAACCGCCCGATGGGAAGAGTCGCTACTTGAACCGATATCATGGAGATCAAAAGAGGCTCGGTTCGGTAGCTGAAGAAAGTGTTAAGAAAAGATAGGATCCCACAAGAGAGGATACCTAAGGACCACATCCGAAAAGTCCATACTGGCAGCGATGGATCGTCCGTGTTGGCCACGGTTAACCGGACCTCTTCGATGGGTGATTCGTCATCACCAAAATCAATGGTGGCTGGTTTTGCACTCTCAGTGTCCATTGTGATGTGATGGAAATGAATGAGGCTGAATGTTTTTAGGGTTTTGTTAAGGAATATGCATGTGAGAATTTGAAGGAATCTGTTGAATCTTTCTGTAACTGTTATATATCTGATAATAATTTTAGGATCTTTGGTTTTAAAATTTAAAGTTTATAGATGGATAATATTATATTGTAGTAGTTATCACTTTGGAGCTAATTTTGTGAGTGTTAGTCGTTATTATTTTGATATGTTTGGCTTGAGTTATGCATGTAGACGTGTAATAGTTCATAATGCACTACGTAATTAATACTATTACGTCGTTTAAATAAAATTTAAACTCAAAACGTCAAAAAATACAAAACAAGGTCTACAAAGTCAATAGTATTTTTCTAAAACCATAATCCTTGTGGCTATTATCATTAAACTTAATAATTATTACTATTATACATAAACTTGGTTGATATAAGTGTGAAATGCATGTATTCCAGAGATGACATATTTAAGCCGGAAGCTATCTAATATCAGCCTCAGCCTTAGCCTTCAACTTTCCCAAATCTTAACCATCATTGATTGGATATATAACACAAAGCTCTAAACACACTAGTTTTCTGTTGAGAACTAATTCGTATGAAGTTTTATGTATTAAGGAACGGTTTTGGATGTAACATGCAGTGGCAATAGCTTACGCCCAGAGAAACATTAGAGTCTTTGAATATATTAGCATAGTCCTTGCAGCTTCCACAATAGTTCGATTTCGCCTTTCAACTACACCATTCTGTTGAGGAGTGCGTGGAACACTTCTTTGATGATTGATTCCAATGCTTTCAGAAAACTGACTTAGTTCTTTGTTCAAATTCAGTTCCATTGTCTGTTCGGATGATTCTAACTGTTTTATTAAGCCGAACCTGCAATTATTTTATGAGTTTTATGATGACTTCTGGAGTTTCATCATTTGATCTCAAAAACTTAACCCATGTAAACCGAGAGTAGTCATCAACAACAACTAGCACATACTTCTTCCCATTTATACTTTGTACTCTCATGAGTCCGCACAAATCCATGTGAAGGGTATGAAGAACTCTCATATTAGAATTGGCAGGTTTGGGTTTATGGGCATACTTCGTGCTTTTGCCCAATTGACATACTGAACAAAGATGATCTTTTTCATATTTCAACCAGGGCAAAGCCTCTTACGAGGTCCTTTCTAGAAAGATCATTGATGGTGCCGAAGTTTAAGTGATTGAGCCGACGGTGCCATAACCATGACTTGTTCTTTGATGCCTTAGACAACAAGCAAATTGGAGAAGACTTCATCATGTCTTCGATAGAGATGGTGTACAAATTGGAGCCACGGGTTGTAACACCCCGAAAATACGGTCTAGCGGAAGCATACGAGCCTTTGGGTGCCACAATCTTGGTATCACAACATAAGGTACAAAGAATAGTTTTTATCCCATTTATTTAGAATAAGATTCATTAATTGAAAACATTAAATTTAAATTAGTGAAAGTAGTGCGGAAATAGGCCCAAAAGATAATTAAAGCGGTCCCGTTTATTCATCAGAGTCGCCTATGACCATGCCCCTTGCCAAGCGTCATCCAATAGTGAGTTGTCGCCTTAATCCTGAGAACACATGCTAAAAAGGTCAGCTTACGCTGGTTAGTTCATAGGTTTAAGTTCAATTAAAACATAGTGGACCTGTAGGAGTTGATTTGCTATGCGAGACTTAAGATAGATACACATCGTTCATAAACCATTTCATATCCGAAATCACAATCCATATCCCGCATCCAAGGATCACTCGGGCCCAGCGACTCTAGTCCAGCACTGTCGTGGCAAAGTCTAGAACAATTGCCAACCCCGGACTAGGTCGAGGTAGAAGTCTATTCTTAGCTAGGCAATAGTTATAGCAATTAGGATTGCTACCCTAGTCTAAGTCAACGACTACCGCACATCTATCGAAACAGTCAAGCACATAAGCAAATCCAAATAGTTTTAAAGGTCCAAAAACAGTAGCATGATTCTCACCCCAATTTAGTTAAAAACGTAGATAAAAATGGGGCTATGAAACTCACCTTAGCCACAACAATGCACTATTCACTATTGACACGACTGACATCTAAAGCTAATCTCCATGGCATCTAGAATAATGTACGACGAGTACGATAAAGTAGAAGTGACGCAACCTAATGCGTATACGATTACTCTTAAAATACCGCTCAAATGATAAAGAAGTCAATAAAAGTAATGTGTCGTAGTTTTTAGTGGATCATGTCGTTACTTTCAAAAGTCCATTATCGTTCCAAAAAGTTTATAATTTATATCTCAAAAGTTTAGTTTTAACGTTTCGTGTGGTGGTAAGAAACATAGACGCGACGTACAACTCACGCGAAGGAAAAGAAGACATCGATATAATCGAGACATACTGACCATAACTCACGCCAAAAAGGAAAAGACATTGACAAAGTCAAGAAATACCGACAATACTCAAGCTAGTCAAAGACTAGGAAGCGACGACAACTATTTATGTAACATAAATAGGTTAATTGATAAGTTTCGACAATTTACTTAATAATCCCCAAACGTACATGTTTAATAACAAAAGACAAGTTTCCATTTATCGCTCAATTAATAAAGGTTTGTCAATCGCTATTCATAATTATACAAGTTTACCCGAAAGTACTTCATATAAGGTATAGTAAATAGTGTAATATAAATGACACGTTCGTTTATTCCCAAACCATTACGACTTTAATAAGTTATCATATCAAAATAATATTTCCAAACAAGTTTACAGAACCTAATCATGTATTTATAAAATATGAGTTATTATCGTAGTAAATAAAGGTTTATAATAGATTAAACCATAGCCGTCAATAATATATAGTAATATACTTCAATATCAGTTTAAATGTGAAAACGGAATATTTAGTTTTATCGCAAAACAAATATATTAAACTCATTTAAACCAAAACGTTTAATAAAGTACAATATACTAATCAATATAACCTGTTATAAATAACTATTCCAAGTTTGTAAACCGTATTAAATCTTATAACTTATATGTAATATCCGTTACCAATTATAATTCTAGTAGTAATTTCTTAACATTTATCACCCACTTTTACTAGTACTATCGTTGTTAACTCACATTCAATATCATATATCCCGATATTGTTATTCCGGTAAGTGTAATTAATTTGTTACAATGCCAAGTTTTTATATCTATATGTGTACACAGATACATATAGTTATCCTATCGTCTCATTTTACCTATTTCGTTATCCTATTAAAATGACTATTAGCTCTATTAAGCCCATTTTAGTCGAATAATACATTTTAGTTGTTTCATTATGTCTAATATTATTTAATCCGAAAGTTTGTTTCCCGATATAGTTACGTCCAATATCATATACTTACATTTTACACAAGTTTATACCACCCTCATCTATTAGGCCAATCCCAAGAATCAATAAACTACCGACTTCACGACCTCAAAATAAACCCATGAATAACCGGAGACCAAAAGATAAACCCCAATTCAACACTTATCAACGAAAACAAAGTATCATGATACCATCAATTATTATAAATTTTAGAATCCCACAAAGTTAAACCCGACCCTGTTACACTTCCTAAACAGTAATCAAATCTCAACTCTTAACTATATTAGTAATTATGAGATTAACAATATCAATATACTTCTTCTTATACTTACCCAACCAATTGTTTAGTTAAGTCAAACAAACAAACACATGAACTGTGGCAACTCAGTAAACTCGTACTACTGATATAAATCACTCACTGGGTTGACTCACTCACCGAGTTGACTCAGTGAGTCGACTTGTCTCGGTTTGCGCACCCCAAAGCAGGCAGCCATACAACTAATCAAACAACCCTTGTCCCTAACGAGTTTAACACCAAAGTACACGACCCTTTTTAGCCTCGTTCACCACACGAGTTATTTACTAAAAACCTTATAAAATATGTTTTGTTATTATCTTGTATCCACGAAACATTTTTAAAGCTGTTGTCATACTTTTATAACCCGCGAAAAAGTTAACACAATAATATGCACGGAACAAAAGAGAAAAATGAATATAGATGAAGTGTAATTACGTTTTACCGTGAGAGAAAAGACGAGAGAAGGTAGTGGTGTCTTCAAGAGTACGACTCGTGACCACTTGAGTCCTTGACAATCGTTCAATAATAAAACCCTAGTTGCCCGAAACTTAAATCGTAGATTTAAGGAGCGTGACTATGTTTGAAAGTGCGTGTGTTAGAGAAACATAACCACAAGAGCCCGATCTATCTTTTGAGATAGGTGGTGTAGTTATTGGTGGTCGCCGGAAGTTGGCCGGAAAATGTGACGGCGCCAAAACCCTAGGAGAGGGTGGCCGGATTTTTAGAGAGAGGTGGGAGATTTTATTTGTGTGTGAATTGTAGTGAGAGAAAGAAAAAGAAAGAAGTGAGAGAAATGGGAGGGTTGGGGGTATTTATACCCCTGGAGGGACCAAATTTGTAATTAGGATTAAGATAGGGGCGGCAATGAAACTATTAGAGGGACCCTTGCTGTAACTTTCTTAAATCCTTAATAATATTAAGCTCGGGACTCGTTTAGCCTTGTAAACGGATGATTCATGACACGGGAGTTACGCCAACGTTCTTAGAATATTATTTCCAATAAAAATGATATATAATACGACTCGTATCTCAAATTTGTTAAACGATCGCTCTAATCGATGTTTTTCCAATTATGACGCATCGAGGAATTTACGAGTTGTCACAGCCTCACCTCCTTAAAAGGAATCGCGTCCTCGCGATTCAATTCAAGTCATCCGTTAAAGCCTAGAAGGGGGTGAGTGCAAAAGCACGAGGGTTTTTCTTCACGTTCCCTACGTGAATCTAGGATCTTTTTGCGAGTTTCTACGAGCTTCGAAGATAGAAATGAGACTTTACTAAAGTCGCCTGAATTCATGGTTCATGATTGGGATAGGTTAACGATTGGGATAGGTTAACGAAGTTTGAACGTCCAAAGATTTGGATTTCCCAAAGGGACAACTATTGCCTCATCGGAGAGTCCTTTCTTCCTATTACGCACGAAATGTTGGGAACTCTACTGAGTCTTGGGGGTAGCTCAAGGCTCTGAGCTATTGGTCTCAATCTAGAAATGGTTTTCAGAAGGATCGATATTGTGGGGGATTAAGTTTTCACGTTTACTACTCGCCTCACATATATTCATGGTGGATCCGTAAGCTTAATTCTAGGTTATCTCGGAGGGTTCAAGATATTTACGTTGTCTATGTCTCCTAATGGTTTGTGAGCAAATTACATATCTATCTTAACTTAAAACGGTTTCCTTGGTATTATTTCAAACAAGTTTAGGGTTGCTAAGTTGGGGTATTTCCATTTTTTCTCAATCATCGGAATTTGCTCTTACATCCGTAGAGGATCTCTTACGGTGCCTTTGAGGTACTAAAGCGATAGGTATGGTTATAGGAGAAGTTGGCCAAGGGAAGGTGTCTATCCCAACCGTTGTCAGTCTCGAGGGATGCCTCTAAGAGAGTTTGGCCAACGGAAGGTGTCTATCCCAACCGTTGCCAAACCTGATAGACACGCGATGTGTTCTACTAAGGTTCGAATGGTCTCTTTACTTTAGCCATCAGTCTGGAGATGATACACTATAAGCATATCCAGATCTGTTCTCTCGGCTCTTGAAAGTGATAGATGAAAAATGGGTGTGTGGCGATTGCCATAATCCCGAAAGGATAGAAATCAGCATTTCCTAAAGCAGACGGTTTCCTTTACGTGTGGAGAAGTCCATTTGTATAACTTAGGTTTTTCGATCGCACTTCTTCCTTAAAGAGTATCGAAGGGAGTTGAAGGTTGAGAAAGAAGAATCAGATGTGTTCTAACATGGTGAATCTCAGGTAGATAAAGTGGATCAAGGGGGATTCCCTTTTTAATCGAAGTTCCATAGTGGAAAGAAGGTAAGGAGCTAAAGTTCGAAGTGAGGACCAGCACATAGGAGTGCAACCTGTAACATATTGGATTTCACATACACATCAAACCATAAGCAAAGTAGGCGTACACAATGAGTTTTAGAGAGAGAAAGTTAGAGGTTTGGGAACTTTAGTGAGAGAAAGAAAAATCTTATTATGAGCTCCAACTCTACCTTGGGAGGTAGAGAGTATTTATAGTCTTACATAAAAATGCCACCTACGGTCGTGGATCAGGCATCTGATGGGTAAAGACCGTCCGTCCTCCATGGTGTTACTTAACCTAATACTACTAAACATTAAATAACTACGACTACGAGCTTTCTAACGATTACATATACTTGAGGTGACCGACACTTTAACTACTGGATTTTCCAAATCCTAACAATCTCCCCCTAAGGGAGGTCACCTCAAACACACATCAAATTAAACAAACAGATATTACATTGAGATTGTTCTTGAATTCTTGTTCATGTTCTTTGCTCTGTAGCTCGTAGTCTTTGATTCTTCATTTTTTTGCATGTCTTGGATAATCTGAGTGGAGGTCTTTAACTGATCCACGTGATAATGAAGTATGAGCTAGCTTTGAGATCATCAGTACATTAATCTCGACTCATCCATTGTGGTGTTGGTATTATGTGATGTTGTGACTTTTGGATCGACATGCTCACATTCTGGATCATGATTTATTCTTATCAGAGTAGCGGAAGCTTTTGTTGATTCATGATATTGGCGGCTGGCGTAGCGAAGCATGGAGTGAAAATATTCGAGTCATTGATGCACTAATCATGATTTCTTTAGATATGAATGTGTTGTGTGAGCATGCGGCTATGGATTGACGCTCCATTACGATGGCAAGCGTGGCGTACGGCATACAACTATGATTAGCAATAAAGCCACGAAAGTGTCTTTGATCACTTTCGTTGAATTGAGGTACACGGCCCATGGTTCCCGTTGATCAAGTACAAGTACGCACGTGATCGGTATAATTCGAAGAATTTCCTTGACGGGGTTTCGCGGTACTCTCTAGCTATTCTCAAAGCCGGGCGCCTCAAAAAGACAAAACAATTGAGTGAACCAGCGAAATGAGATTCACCGATTGATGAAAAGAGATTTGAAAAACAATCGTGTATTGCTCAATTGAAATTGTTTTGCAATACGAAGGTTTTAATGAAAGTCAATTATCAATCATAAACACCTTTTATTTTGAGAAATAAGTACCATCGATGTGCTAAAGAAAAGAGTTTTTAAGCACAACGACGGGTTTTTCAAAGGTATCCGTCAATCCATAACTTTGAACCGGGATTGATTCAAAAGATTGAATCTATCCATTGTTTACTGTCGGTTGTCACATGGTTGATCTATTGGATAGATCTCACATGCCACCTACCAGGAGCTTGTTTGATGTTGGCTCGAGAAGGCTTTCCATCTTCATTGTGAATATGTTTGCGTATTACTCAGATGTTCTGGCAATACCACAAGGATAATGCGTAGGACTCATAAGATATAATCTCTCTTTCCACATTGTGTGAAACAGAGAGTCTTCATTGAAAGTGTCCTAAAGAGATTTATATGATGATCTCATGGCTCTAGACTCAATTGTTCATATTTGGTTCCTATGCCGGAGACTAGGGAGAGGGTCTCCTTCTTCAATATCAACAATCTTTAAGAGAAAGTCGATAGATTATGGCGGTTCCCCGTGAGAATGAAACAAGCCCTTTTAAGAGGAACTTGAGTGGTTTGGAAAGTTGAAGTGCAGTGCGTCACTGGGTCCATGACGTCTTGTCTTCAATACCGATGTTACCTTGGTAACCACCGGTAGTATATGAATTGAACCCGGTTTACGCCCTAAGGTTGAATAAATGGAGGCTATTTCTTTTCACCCTTTTCTCATTAAATTCTTTTCATTCTTCAACCCCTTTGCTTCTAGAGACTTCATTACTAGCACCTTGTTGGGTTTATTCGATACTAGCTCTGTCTCGATCCGCACTATTCCCATATCTCACCTTTCTCCTTTTTTCATCATACCTAAGGACTTCTACACAATCTAGTGGATTGTCCACAGGTAGATCTCTCGGTTCAGCGGATCATGGGACCTCAACCTAACCTTATCATCCTTATATCACCATACATAAAGTAAAGTTGGTGGGTCTTTTTGGTGTGGTTCTTCATTGAAACCAATTGAAAACCATTTGAAAATCAATCAAGATACTTGTGATATAGAATCAAACATTTTGTATCTTAACTGTTTTGATATTTTAGAAATGCTCCCCCTCAACATATGCATAAGAATTTAGAATTTGTTTAGCACATGGAGGCAAGAGATCTTTGAAATCATTAGATTAAGAATGAAAGGTCCAATCTTTTGATTAACATTTTCTAAAATGATCATCATCACTTCCCAATCAATTTGAGTAGATAAAAATTTTGAGGAAGGATGAGGTTTTCTAAGTTTGCTCCCCTCAATATGTGCCTCGAATTTTGAAAGATTTTTGCACATATTAGAGGGAACATGCACTTAGAGACAATTGATCCGTTTCAATAATTTGAGGTTTAAAATAGATGCTCCCCCTCAACATGTGCATGGAAAAATTGAAATCGTTTGTCACTTGCGGGGAGGAAAACATGCTAAACACTTATGAAACCATTTATCGAATTATCGGTTTAAATCCAATTTAAATCACAAATTCTCCCCGATCACAATTATCAAATCATTTGAGATTTGTGATCTCTGTAGATTTAAATTGATTTTGAAAGCTTTTAAGGAGAGATGTGACTTGATTATGGCGTTTTAGCCGATAAGGATTGGATTTTGAGACTTTAAACTCCATTGATTAAACATGCATAATTATCTTTTGAAAACATAATAATAACCAAGGTCTGGAACCAATTGTGAAACATTTTGTAAAACATTTAGAGTAGACCTTACTCATTTAAGTGCAAATTGTTTGAAAAGAAAACTTTTTGATTTGATTGAAAAATCATTCTCCCCCTCAATCAATGACGAAAGTCGTTGATTGATGAATTGAGATTTTCAAAAATAGAGTCCGAAGTGTTTTCAAAACAGTTGAGTTTTCATAAGAATCATTAGAAGGAAAAATATTTGAAATTAAACATTTGTTTTAGAATCAGAGCATTAGGATTGAAACATGAGATAGAGCATGGCTCTGTTCTTTCTTTGGCGGGTTCTTGCAGAAATGACAATAAACCATTGTTTTACTTTCTCCCAAATTTATTATTTTTTTTAAAAACATTCGAACAACATCTAAAGTCCCGTGTCACTCTTTGACTGACAACACAAAGACCGTAGATATATATCGAATCAAGAAAGAAAAGACAGAAAGGACAATATTTTTGAGAATTTTAGAATTTTGATTTTATGGATTTTTGAAAGTTTTATATTTTTGTATTTGCTTTTAGTTGGTTTTATAATTTTGTATTTTGCTTTTTGAATAAATATATACAAATTATAGATGAAGGAAAGACTTTTACTCCTCGTCTTCCTCTGAAGGCGTTTGAGTTTCGGTTGAAGACTTTTCAAGCCAAGTAGAGGAAGAATAAACTTAAAAGCGTTCTCTTGGAAGAGATTTGGTGAAGATGTACGCTAACGGTATTCGACTTCACAAAATAGAGTTCCACCACACCGTTTTCCACTTGCTCCCTGATGAAATGATGTCGAATGTCGATGTGCTTTGCTCTTGAGTGTTGAACATTGTTGCATGAGAGAGCAATAGAACTTTTATTATCACAGTATAGAGAATTTTGTTGAATTCAAAGCCATAGTAAGATAATGGGATCTCATCCAAAGGATTTGAGCACAACAAGATGACATGGCTATGTATTCAGCCTCTGTAGAGAAATAGAAGTGCTCATTTGCTTCTTTGAAGACCGACTTACAAGCTTATCACCCAGCGAGCACCTCTGGCGTGCCGGCGTGTATCTTGACATCTGCATGATCAACATGCATAGGTGTTAGTGACATACCGGTGTCCTTCCGGTACCATAGTCCCATATTGATGGTTCCTTGGAGATACCGAAAGACCCGTTTAACCGCTTCAAGGTGCTTTTTAGTAGGCTTAGCATGGTATCTAGCACACATGCACACGCAAACAAGATGTGCAGTGCGCTGCTTGTGAGGTACATCGGGGATCAATCATGCTACGATATTTAGTTTGATCTACCATGATCCCTGAGTGGTCCTCATCCAACTTAGTACGTTCAATCATGGGAGTGTCAATGGTGTCACATGATATAAATCCAAATTTCTTTAAAATCTCATTTGCATATTTAGATTGATTTATAAAATGCCTCCGGGACTTTGTGAAATTTGTAATCCCAAGAAAATGACATTTGTCCCATCATTGACATTTGAAATTTGGAACCCATTTCATTTGAAAACGATCACATTCATTGGGGTCGGTCGAGGCAAAGATAATATCATCAACATAAATTTGAACGTGAATTAAATGTTTGCCTGACTTCCTGGTGAACAATGCCGGATCAAGCTGCTCCTTTCTTTGAATCCATAAGATAGAAGAAACCTAGATAGCGTATCGTACCATGCTCTAGGAGCTTGCTTTAAACCGTAAAGGGCCTTTTCAAGCGATAGACATGAGTAGGATGCTCTGGATTCACAAAACCCTCGGTTGGGTGGCGTAAACCACCTCTTTCAAGTCACCATTAAGAAAGGCGTTTTCACATCCATCGATATCGACCATGTTCTTACTAGCCGCATTAGCCAGAAGATTACGATAGCTTCGATCACGAGCAACAGGAGCAAATGATTCTTCAAAGTTAATACCCTCTTCTTGACGGTATCCTTTGGCAACCAATCGAGCCTTGTTCTTTAAGACATCACCATGCTCATCAAGTTTCACCTTGAAGATCCATTTTAGAGCAATAATCATAGCACAATCTGGGCGGTACTAATTCCCATACATCAAGTTGATCAAACTCATGAATTTCTTCTTACATGGCATTGAACCGCAGATCTTCATTCATGGCGGTTTTAATGTCTTTTGGTTCGACCTTAAAGAGTACGAGTTGAAGAAGCACCATAAGGCATCGGTTGCAAGTTGTTTCCGTGTGGATCCTGGGCGAGAGGGGTTTCCAATGATGTTATCTAATGGGTGATCATGTGTCCATTTTATAAGGTGTTCATGTGGTTGTTGTTGTGGGCGAAGTAGAGTCGATGTCTCGATGAAGATGGTTGGATGATGATTCAGAGCAAATATATTTTCAAATGGAGCATCTTCAGGAGTAGCAAAGGGATTGACTTCATCATTGATGCCAGAAACAATTCCATGATGTACATTTGATGATTGATAATTTGTTGATGAGGCGAGTGATCGGCGGCGGCCTCTTGACTTAATGATATTGAGGCGAAGGGTTGACTTCATTCACGGGGATATAGCGACATCTGTTGATGGAATTGATATTTCATCGGCATTTTAGTGTTCATCAAACATTGGATCAAACAATTTCTTTAAATTATCTTGGATGGAGGTACATATGGAGTTGCTGGAAATGAGTTTGGTACAAGGGATGAACCAATGGGACTGTTTTAAAGTGCGGGTCCAGAACTAGATTGTCCATGATATTTCGGGTTCTCTTGTTGTAGATTCGGTAACCCTTCTTGTTTGGTGCATAACCAACAAAAACTCCAATCTCTGCCTTTGCTCTTAGTTTACCTAAGTCTTGACCATCATTAGTTGGATAACACAATGCACCAAACACACGAAGGAATGAGAGATTAAGTTTTCTATTGTGGACAAGTTCATATGGAGTTTTTCCATGAGCAGTGTGAATTAGGGACCGATTTTGAGTGTAGTATGCAGTGGCAATGGCCCATAGAAACATTGGAACCTTTGAGTAAATCAACATTGTTCTTGCGGCTTCCACAAGAGTTCGATTTCGTCTTTCTACTACACCGTTCTGTTGAGGAGTTAGTGGAACACTTCTTTGATGACTGATTCCAACACTTTCATAAAACTCACTAAGTTGTTTATTAACATACTCAGTTCCATTGTCGTTCGGATGATTAAACAGGTTTGTTAAGTCGAACACATTTGTTTGATAAGTTTGATGATGATATCCGGAGTTTCATCCTTTGTCCTTAGGAACTTAACCCACGTGAATCGAGAGTAATCATCAACCACAACTAACACGTATTTCTTCCCAAAGATATACTGCACTCTCATGGGTCCACATAAGTCCATGTGAATTGTATGAAGAACTTAGCGAGTTTGTAGGTTTAGGTTTGTGGGCACTTCTTGCTTTTCCCAATTGGTATCTTTGAACAAAGATGATCCTTTTCATACTTTAGTCTAGGTAACCCTACAACTAAGTCCTTTATGGAGAGATCATTGATGGTGCCGAAGTTCAAGTGATTGAGACGACGATTCCATAACCATGACTTGGTTTTTGAAGCCTTTGACAACAAACAAATTGGAGAAGACTTTATCATATCTTCGATAGAGATGGTGTATAGATTTGAACCACGTGTTCCTCTTAAAAGTTCCTTACCATCAAGTTCTCTAATGAAACAAGTATGTTTTCTGAAGGCCACTTCTAGATCGAGAATCACAGAAATTAACCGACAGAGAATAAGTTATGACCAAGACCTTCTACGTAATATACACTGGAGATAACACTATCACCGACAACATAATCTCCATAACCCATAATAGCACCGAAACGATCGTTCCCGAATCTAATGATCCCGATGAATTTGCTCACGAAGTTCATGAGTCGCGACCGGTCTCCAGTCATATGCTTGGAACGGCGAGTCCAAGTACCATAGAACGATTTGAACGATCTGCAGTTGAACACATACAAGAATGGATAACTGGATAATTGGGATCCCCATGCAAGAATGAGTTCCACTTGGTTAGTAACAGTGATTGGAATACCCACATCAGAAATAGAAACATCCATATCAGAAGTAGAAGCAATGGAATCATTAGGAATGGATGCAGTGCTAGTGTTTGTATTTGACCTATTCAAAGTATGTTCACTTCTTAAGGGAATAGTTCTACCAGTAGGCATCCATTTTCTAGTGGGCATAGTCTTAGGAGATTGAGAGCAAAACTGATTATTATTCTGGCCAAAAGGTATCCATTGATAACCTATCATTCTAAATGTTCTTCCTGTGGGTTTCCACTGTTTTCTAACTTTCTTTCGTTTTTGCCTTTTAGCCTTCTTAGCATGATTCTTAGCATTAACAATTTTAAGGGCATTTGTGACATTAGACAAAGCATTCACACCACATTCAAGATTAGTAACAGAAACCACGCAATCATCATTACATGTTTTGCCAAAAGTAGTAGAATTTGCATTAATTACAGTATGCTTAAACCTAACACTAGAATCAACACGATTCGTTTTATTCAAATTCTCCCTACGGTGATCTTCTACTTTCTTCCAATGCACATTCTTAGCTTGCGAGGTCCTATCATTCCTTGTAATGCCTTGAGACTTTGACCCTTTCGCTTTAATGTCATGATTACTCCTGGGGAATGGGAACATTAGTTGGTTTTGCTACTTTTACGCTTTCTTGTTGTTTTGAAGTCTTTGGGGCGTGAACTATTTAAAAGCGTCTTGAAGTTCACTTTCTTAACACTAGAGGTCTCTGGGATCTGAACTACTTGAAGGCATACTAAGGTTCACATTCATAACATTGGGGATTGAATGAGTTGCATACTTGGCACTAGGCATGAAACAAGGTATCAAGGGATTGACTTGTTCACCTAAGGTTTTAGGGCATATTGTAATTAGGCATTCTAGAAGTTCTTGAGATCGTTTGGCATATAAGCATGCATGGCCAATTGCATTATCATGTGGTTTCTCTAATTTATCCTCTTCTACAATCTCACGAAGACATTCTAGGCTGTCCTTAAGGTATGAGAAATATGTTTGAATAGCAAGTTTGTTATTCCTAAGATGAGGAGGAACGTATTATGAGACAAAGAATATTTATTACAGATATGCACCTTTGAAGCACTATTCTCTACATTGGTCATTGGCATTTTCCCTTTTACCTGACTCTTAAGATTCTCAATTTCTTTTTGCAATGAAGTTATTTTTTCATTATTTTTGTTACGAGTGACTTTTATTGACTCAAATAACTCATTGAAATGACTTTTAACCTTTTCATTTTCTTCTAGAAAACTCTCATTTTCCTTTTGTAAAGTATTAACCAAATTTTGAAGATGAAAATTTTGAGAATTCCGAGAATCTAAAGGAAGAGGCATTTGGGAGCGATCACATTATTCATTTCACCCTTTAATTGAGAAATTTGGGCTTTCAACTTTCGATCGTGTTATTACAATGAGCTTGAATCGTTCATCACGTTTGCTAATTTTAAAAGCTGCATCAAACTCTGGAACATTCGAGGATATCTTGATGTTTGAGGTTTTAACATTTTCTTTGAGATGTTGATATTTTAGTTGTAACTCAAAATGTTCAACTTCTAGTTTATAAAAATGTTTTACCAGATTATCATGATCATCCTGTTTAATTTTCTCACTTAGTTTAGCGTTTTTGATTTCAAGCTCAATGACACGATCATGGGAGACTTTCAAAGCAACAGATAATTTATGAAATTGAGAAGCATAATAATAGAATTAGTGGCATTATAGAACACATCTTGAGAAATACAATCAGTAAGATTCTCATTTAAGGTATACAAGTTCTTCCTCTCAATTTCGTTATATTTTAATGCTCGCTCATAGTCACTAATCTCAACAATCATTGCATCAAATTCCTTTTCCATTCCTTTAATATCTGAATCTATCCCCTTTTAAGACTCTCAAAATGATCTTTTAGTTGTTTAAAGAAAGGCATGACCTCGGTTAAATAGCATTCTTTAGTTTGCTCAAAACCCTTTCCCCTTCGTTATCGATGGGTGTGATCCTTTTCTTACAAGTTTTCTCAAAATCGACAAATAGTTGAAGAATAACATATTGACTGATTAAGGTCATGCTCTTAGTGGCAATAGTCCTAGGAACTAAATGCATTGGTGTATTTGGAGGATACCACACGGTCGCTAGCAGGCATTTTCCTAAAGGGAGGGTTTGTTTCAACAAGATTTTCACCTTTTTGCTTATCTAAGTCCTTTTTCCAGAAAACTTGTTTAGGTGTTAACAACGTTTGAGGCTTAAATTTGTTTAAGGAGATCCAGTTTTCCTTCTTGTAATCATGGGGTTTGATCGTTATGTTATTCTTTTTACATTCGGGATCTTCTAGCTTCTTATTCATTTTCTCCCTAGATGCATCATCTAATTTTCTATCTTCCTCGGTGCACTCAACGCAACTAGGTTTATGTCTAGGTTTAAGAATCTCATTGCCATCATAGATTACATTTGGTTGCTTTTGCTATCTTCTGTGTACTCTCGAGGGTTGGGTTTATCTATAATGGGAACACTATGCTTATCGCTTAGAACTCTATGATTAGTGACCATGTGAGCGAAGCTGATCTGAATGGTATTCCCTTTCAAGCTTGTTCTTCAAAGTTTTTAGATTGGAAAAATCATTCAAAAGTTTTGATTCCTTAGCATGAAATTCTTGCTTAAGCACTTTAACATTTTCTTGAAGTTCTTGTTTTGCTTAGCAGTTTTAGAAAGCTTTTCTTGTAAGGAGTTTAACTCTTGTTTTAACACTTCTTCTCTAAAATTACTTTTCTAATAATTGTATGCATTTGGTTATCCAACTCTGCTCACAGTAGTTAGCTCAAACTTCAGACGTTGTTCATAAATGGCAACTCGTTCTTTATAGGCATTAAGTTGAGAGAACAGAATCATCGGGGCACATGCAGTGTATTCATCAAAAACATAGTCATCATTGACTGCAGAAGATGCATCACTTGGGACGACCTCACTTTCACTTTGTTTCACATATTGATCATATGGGACAACATTGATATTACCCATATTTTCAATATTTGACTCAATAGTTTCAGTTGATTGTACTTTGTCATGCATCTTTTGCACATCGGCATCATCGTATAGTTTTAATACCTCAGAAATGATTTTGTCTTTGGATGGACCCGGCTTGTGGTGATGAAGAGACTTTAGGAGACCATTGGAGAAATGCTAGCCATGAAAATTGTTTGTGCAATAGGTTCATCATCAACGTAGAGTCATATGCATCACAATCGGCGACTTGAAGGCATTACGATGATTGTGCCTATCTCTGAATTGGCTGCTCATCCACATCTGCATCATACGTCTTGGCATTTCCCTTAGCAAGAAACAACAACTCTTCTTCATCCAAAGCTGTACCATTATCCTAAGCTTGAACAAGCAACATCTTATCCCTGAAGTACTCTGCGCATTGCGGCGTTTTGCGATGTGTAGTTCCTTGCAATGTGTCCCTCACCTCCACAGTTGTAGCACTTGATCGGCTTTGCTTGTCCCTGATTTCCATTCTGTCACAATTCTCAAATTCCGGTCATTTCTTAAATTAATTATGCATCATATCGGTTCATTCATGATTTTACATTTCACATTTAATTTTTATATTAAAGAATCGTTATCGCGTGAGTTATTATTTTGAGCATTTAATCCGTTACTTTCAAAATGATCCCGACATATTTTTAAACTTACATTTAGTTGTAAAAACTATATTTTGAGTTTTCCTAGTGTTTTAAATTTATTTTGTATATAAATCGTTGAATTTGTATTATTACGACACTTTTCTTAAAAACTATCGATAATTATTTTATCACTCAAATTTTACAAGGAATGTATTTTTACAATTTTTATGATATCATTATACTCTATTTTGATCTATTAAAAACTACTTTCACCTAAAATTTCCTTAAATACACTAACATTTTATATACAAGTTATAAATACATAAACAATTCACTTACTTTTCTTTTAACAAAATTACACAATTTATACAAAAGAAAAAAAAAAAATTGTATTGATATATCCCCAAAACCGGTTTTGAGGGGGTCAAGTGGAGTGATTGCATTTATTGATGGTAAAATTTTTCTACAAACTTAGTTCTACACTTCACCTCAAATTATATACTTCACTTTTATACTTCACAATCATTCAAGTTAGAGAAAAGTCTTCTTCCTCCTTTGTTTCTTCTCCACAAACCGGTTCTCACCTAGAGCTCAAGGGATCATCATATATTTTTTTTTCAAGTTCAAGTTCATAACAATCTAGAATCACACTCTTTATTAGGTTTTGAAATAAAAACCAAGAGTGTTTAAGTTAAACCTTGTTCTTTGCACCTCATCATATTAACTTGTAAGCTTGTTTCTTTCATTTTTCATGTTTCTTTATCATCTCATATGTATCTTTTCATTTTTGGAGCAACATGCAAGACATATGTGATTTATACCATTTTTACTTGATTTTAGAGTATATATATATATTTGGTCATCCTATAAATATTCCCTTGGTATTCTTTGGTCTTGATGATGTTTAGGAACCCATGACACCCTAAGAAGGTGTATGGTAGGATTAGATTAGTTTTGGAGTTGATTTGAAGGGATTAGAATAGGTTTTGTCAGAGAAAAACTATTTTGATCGTATATTATATGTTCTGTCCTTGTTTCATTTTTCTGGAAAATCCGACTTTAGTCACGACATTTTGGCCTTGATATTTAGAAAATATACTTTAAAAGCGAATCCTTGCGAGCGGAGTAAGCGAGGTTATAACGAAAGTTATGGATTTTACAAGTTTACGACGTATATATTTTTACGAAATTTCAAAACATATTTATCTTTTGTCACGAGTCAAAACCTTAAGCTTCACAATTATTTCGACTTATTAAAATATATTAGTATACTTTGATCTGAAGCTAAGGGCGTATTATTATCGTGAAAGCGGTTTGAAAGCGACAAAGATATGCGCGTTTTCATAAAATTGCCGTAACTATTATTTTAGAAAAACTATATTATTTTTACGAGATAAGTGTTACGGTAACTAAAATCACCATATTTAACCCTATTATCTTTATGTTCGAGACCTCTATGATGAAAACTCATGTACTAAAACTTCTAGATTTTGATACAAGCTTTTCAAAACCGTCGAGTTCGTTTCCTAACGTTCGACGTACACCATTTTACGACTAGTTTTCCAAAGCCATTTTTGTCAATTTCATGAAAATTTCGGCGACATTGTTTCTGACGAAAAGAGTGAAATTTCACCATAAATCATTCTGAAACCATTGTAGGATGACATTTTGGCGTAAATACTTGTAAAAGTGATTTTTGAAGGGTCAAAAGGTCAAGGGTTTTTTTGACGAAAATATTATTTTCAAACTCGCAAATGGTATAAATAACATACGAAATGCATACATAACATTACATTGCAACTCATTACATATCATATCATTCATAATAGGTCAGTTTCGGGATTCACGCTATATTTCGGTGTACCCACTTTTGTCTTACATCTATTATCATCAATGAATCCCTTTTTACGTTTTACTATATTTTTTGGGGTGAAATGCATGAACCATATTTGAACTAAATTGATTATTACTTCTATGAACTCTTTAGACTTGAACTTTTGAACTTGACTTAGACTCTTGGACTTAATTATGGACTCATGACTTGTTTGAATATATTGAACGTCGTGTTATGATCTAAAAAGTCTCGCCGTTTTGGTGGGCGTTCTCAATAAATCTCGCCTAGGTGGTCAGTGACAAAGGAGTCTCCACTTGTTGGGCGATTAAAGTCTCCCATGATCGGACATCACTATAAAGTCTCGCATATTGGTGGGCGTTCTCAATAAATCTCGCTGGGTGGTCGGTGACAAAGGAGTCTCCACTTGTTGGAGCAGTGCAAAGTCTCCCATGTTGAACATCTCTAAATTATAATATACTTGGTACTATATTGTGAACTATTATGACCACTTACACTTGACTACTTGGCGCACTATATTTTTGTGCAATGGGTTGTGTACACACAGGTTGCAAGTTTTGTATGGTAGGAATTTGGGCTGAGTGGATACACAATGCCTTTGCTTTGAGAACTATTTTCGTAGACCGAAAGCTTTGAATATTTCTTACGAGTTTTCTTATTTTTGTTAAGCGTGTTTACTCACCAACTATTTTCATAGTTGACCCGTTTTTCTCTCATGCATTTCGGGTGATCGTTAGTAAGCTTTTCTACCAGGTCTTGCATAATGAAGTTTTCACTTGTCGCTACAAGTCGTTTTGTAATAAAACTCAATATTTTGGAATCTAAACTTTGTAATATATTTGCCGATGACGGCTAATCTAATTTTGTAATGGAGTATTATTTCTTTTAATCTTAACACTTGGTATGTTCTATTATCTTGTGCTTTTGTTTCCTTAGTTACACCTCGTGTTTCCGCCTCCGTGAGTGTGATGATTGGTAGAGCCAAGGTTATAGAGAATGCCGATTTTTCAAAATAAAATCCACGGCTATAACGGAATAAATTTTTTTATATATTATTTTATTAAACATTGAACACCATTCGAGTCAATTAGTCCTATCGTTGCATTGTTACTCATAAATTATACATAGCACGATCAACTATGTCTAATTTATGAAGAACCATACAATGATAAGAGTGGTAGTTTTAAATCATGTTTAGTCAAGTCTTTTGAGTCTGGTCACCTGAAGTTGCATTGGTCAGGTGGGTATGCATGGCATGTTTTTACGTTCACGTCTACATTACCGTACCTCGTTCATATCTTCTCTTTTCCATCTTTCGACTTGTTAGACATAGCATGTCTCTGTTTCTGTCATGTTTCGATCACTATAACACATTACCACCGTTGCACCTCATCGACCGTTCAAATGTCGTTTACTCAACCCGATGTTTTGGTCCTCGTAGGATCATGGTTGCAAGAAACCTTTCGGAGGTAACAACAGCGGCAACCCAAACAAACAATGACAATCCGGACAACAACATTTGCTTTGGAATAGCGGATCTACTCACCCAAATTATAACCTTCGATGCTAGCGAACCAACAACGGAGAAGGTACTTGAGCGGTGGATCGTACAAAACTTTCATGACATGTAAGCCAATGGAATTTCATTAGTGGTGCCATTGGTTTGCTAACTGTTCGAGAATGTTGAGTCGAAGCTTAGTATCACGAAATGTCTTTGAAGGAAACAAGGTTGAGTTCTCTGTTGGTCTACTACTGATTAGACATTGACTGGTGGAACAATAGCTAGAGGAAGAGAACGCAAATCGTTATCTTGGGAAGCATTTAGAAGCGCTAGCGATGAGTGCTATGAGAAAAGATGAAGTCTGGCTGGAAGAAGAATTTTGGAACCACTTGATGGTAGTAGAGATCGACAAGTACGATCCGGTTCCACGAGTTAACTAGGATGGTTCCTACATGGTTTCACTGTGGAGAAATTGATTGACGCTATATATGGGGATTGATACGAAGTAGGAGAGGATGTCGCCGTGAAACCAACCACTCACGCAAGCTGAGTATGGCGTATCGTGACAAATGATGTGATCAGTGCGGAGAACTAACAAAAGCAAGCGACAATGGGCGAAAGCGGCGGGGAGGATCACCGAGAAGCGAGACCCGAATCAACAAAACAATGGCGTGAATAACCCGAGAACTATGGGGCCACCCGGGGGCGCAAAGGATATGCGAGGTCCATCATCCGTGCACTCGATGTAATTATCATCAACTTGGGAGCGCGCCAAGGTGCGGCAAATGTGGAGCAGAGCGGGCGGCCGCGAAAAATTGCTCCAAGCGAGCGGGAAATCAAGGACAGAAAGCGTATTCACGAGTGAAGTCTAGATCAC
The DNA here is from genome assembly GCA_910596185.1 of Chrysanthemum makinoi. Lineage (NCBI taxonomy): Eukaryota > Viridiplantae > Streptophyta > Magnoliopsida > Asterales > Asteraceae > Chrysanthemum > Chrysanthemum makinoi. Next base: position 107,205,547 of record OU343220.1, read on the forward strand.
CTTAATACATCCAAAGTGAAAGAACTCAATCAAGGAGGTTGTCGTCCAAACTGCATTGGCAATAGAAGGTCCAAAGGAACCGAACATAAATTCCTCCATGCGTGGTCGAGCATTCTATCTGGGGTACCGAGGAAGCCCGCAATGTAACGGGTACATTCTTTTGAACAACCACTTTATTTACGTGCGACATGATTTTGAGTGCATAATTTAATCTTTACCACGTTCGACCTTGATTAATTTGAGACCTATTGATATCGACCTTAGTTGTTATATATTTTGTTGATTGGATTTGATTGTGTAAGCAAATCGAATATTGAGCGAATCTTTCAAAAGACTTCATTCAAGGATGTGGAATCCTACCTTTCTAACAACTTGTCTCCTAGCTTGATCTAGTGGACGGTTCTTGTTTGATGAGTTGCGAAAGTCGAGCTAAGAAACAAGTTTACTCAAGTCGGTTTAGTTTAATCTCATGGCAGTTCTTGTTTGATGAGTTGTGAGATTAGATTATAATCGACAACCTAAAGATCTTTTGAGAGCTACGTTCGATATTGGGTAAGTTTACCCTATCAAATCTAATCACAGACGCGTACTTAGTTGTATGGGGAACACATGCGCGGGCATTGATATGATCATTTGAAGCTGTTAAATGCGAGCATGAACTTTTAGAACTCTTGTCGAGGTTGGGACCATAGTATCGATTAATCGAATCATGAGGACATGATTCCGCTGACATGGGAAGAATGTCACAATTCTCAAATTCCGGTCATTTCTTAAATTAATTATGCATCATATCGGTTCATTCATGATTTTACATTTCACATTTAACGCGTAATTTTTATATTAAAGAATCGTTATCGTGAGTTATTATTTTGAGCATTTAATCCGTTACTTTCAAAAATGATCCCGACATATTTTTAAACTTACATTTAGTTGTAAAAACTATATTTTGAGTTTTCCTAGTGTTTTAAATTTATTTTGTATATAAATCGTTGAATTTGTATTATTCACGACTTTTCTTCTTAAAAACTATCGATAATTATTTTATCACTCAAATTTTACAAGGAATGTATTTTTACAATTTTTATGATATCATTATACTCTATTTTGATCTATTAAAAACTACTTTCACCTAAAATTTCCTTAAATACACTAACATTTTATATACAAGTTATAAATACATAAACAATTCACTTACTTTTCTTTTAACAAAATTACACAATTTATACAAAAGAAAAAAAAAAAAAAAAAAAATTGTATTATTGATACATCCCCCCGGTTTTGAGGGGGGTGAGTCAAGTGGAGTGATTGCATTTATTGATGGTAAAATTTTTCTACAAACTTAGTTCTACACTTCACCTCAAATTATATACTTCACTTTTATACTTCACAATCATTCAAGTTAGAGAAAAGTCTTCTTCCTCCTTTGTTTCTTCTCCACAAACCGGTTCTCACCTAGAGCTCAAGGGATCATCATATATTTTTTTTTCAAGTTCAAGTTCATAACAATCTAGAATCACACTCTTTATTAGGTTTTGAAATAAAAACCAAGAGTGTTTAAGTTAAACCTTGTTCTTTGCACCTCATCATATTAACTTGTAAGCTTGTTTCTTTCATTTTTCATGTTTCTTTATCATATATGTATCTTTTTTCATTGGAGCAACATGCAAGACAAATGTGATTTATACCATTTTTACTTGATTTTAGAGTATATATATATATTTGGTCATCCTATAAATATCCCCTTGGTATTCTTTGGTCTTGATGATGTTTAGGAACCCATGACACCCTAAGAAGGTGTATGGTAGGATTAGATTAGTTTTGGAGTTGATTTGAAGGGATTAGAATAGGTTTTGTCCTAGAAAAACTATTTTCGTCACATATATTATATGTTCTGTCCTTGTTTCATTTTTCTGGAAAATCCGACTTTAGTCACGACATTTTGGCCTTGATAATTAGAAAATATACTTTTAAAAGCGAATCCGTGGCGCTTGAGCGGGTAAAGCGGAGTTATAACTTGAAGAAGTTATGGATTTTACAAGTTTGACGACGAAATATATATTTTTCTGAAATTTCAGCAACATATTTATCTTTTGTATGAGTCAAAAACAAGCCTTAAGCTTCACGAATTATTTCGACTTATTAAAAATATATTAGTATACTTTGATACGAAGCTAAGGACGTATTATACGTAGAGCGGTTTGAAGCGACAAAGATATGCACGTTTTCATAAAATTGCCGTAACTATTATTTTCTGAAGAACTATATTATTTTTCAGGATAAGTGTTACGGTAACTAAAATCACCATATTTAACCCCTATTATCTTTATGTTCGAGACCTCTATGATGAAAACTCATGTACTAAAACTTCTAGATTTTGATACAAGCTTTTCAAAACCGTCGATTTCGTTTCCTAACGTTACACCATTTTACGACTAGTTTTCCAAAGCCATTTTGTCAATTTCATGAAAATTTCCGCGACATTGTTTTGACGAAAAGTGAAAATTTCACCATAAATCATTACGAAACCATTGTAGGATGACATTTTGGCGTAAATACTTGTAAAGTGATTTTTGAAGGGTCAAGGCGTCAAAAGGGTTTTTTGGACGAAAAATATTATTTTCAAACTTCGCAAATGGTATAAATAACATACGAAATGCGCAGCATTACATTGCAACTCATTACATATCATATCACATAATAGGTCGGTTTGGGATTCACGCTATATTTGGTTGTACCACTTTTTGTCTTATCTATTCATCAAGTGAGTAATCACATCCCCTTTTACCGTTTACTATATTTTTGGGGTGAAATGCATGAACCATATTTGAACTAAATTGATTATTACTTCTATGAACTCTTTAGACTTGAACTTTTGAACTTGACTTAGACTCTTGGACTTAATTATGGACTCATGACTTGTTTGAATATATTGAACCGTACGTGTTATGATCTAAAGTCTCGCGTTTTGGTGGGCGTTCTCAATAAATCTAGCCTAGGTGGTTAGTGACAAAGGAGTCTCCCTTGTTGGAGCGATTACAAAGTCTCCCATGATCGAGCATCACTATAAAGTCGCCATATTGGTGGAGCGTTCTCAATAAATCTCGCCTAGGTGGTGGTGACAAAGTCTCCACTTGTTGGGCGATTACAAAGTCTCCCATGTTCGGAGCATCTCTAAATTATAATATACTTGGTACTATATTGTGAACTATTATTACCACTTACATGACTACTTGGCGCACTATATTTTGTGCAATGGGTTGTGTACACACAGGTTGCAAGTTTTGTATGGGCGAATTTGGGCGAGTGGATACAATGCCTTTGCTTTGAGAACTATTTTAGTTGACGAAAGCTTTGAATATTTCTTACGAGTTTTCTTATTTTTGTTAAGCGTGTTTTACTCACCAACTATTTTCATAGTTGACCCGTTTTTCTCTCATGCATTTCAGGTTATCGTTAGTAAGCTTACAGGTCTTGCATAATGAAGTTTTCACTTATGCGCTACAAGTCGTTTTGTAATAAAACTCAATATTTTGGAATCTAAACTTTGTAATATATTTGCGATTGGCGGCTAATCTAGTTTTGTAATGGGTATTATTTCTTTTTAATCTGCTCTTGGTATGTTCTATTATCTTGTGCTTTTGTTTCCTTCCGTTACACCTCGTGTTTCCGCCTCCGGTGAGGGTGTGACACATTCCTTCCCCTATTATGATTTGCCACATATCCTCTACCGAATCCACCTCTTCCTTGATCATAATGTCTTTCTTGAATGCACCATAACTTTCCCATCTCGTGACTGGCTAGGTTGTGGGATTGGATCGCGGTTAAAGTGTTGTTGGTGTGTGGAAGAGAGTTCATATTTTGACTAATCGGAAGAGCAGTTGATTAATGAAGTTTCCCAGCGTGTGCATCGACATCGGCTTGTTTGAACATATGGATGAGGAATGATTTTGTGATTACCATTACCCATGGGTATAACTTGAGATGCTTTGGTGGTAATTCCAATGTTTGAGTAGAAGCAGTTGAATCATTTGATGAGCTTGTCTCTCCACTGTTAGTTTTAGTGATCAAGAAATCCTTTTCAAACATAGCATGTCTCTCATTCTGAAGAAGGAAGGCATAGAGTTGCTTCTAGTTTGTATTCTTCAATCCTTTGGTTAGCTTCACAGAGGTGACAAACTTATGCCATTTGGGATTCATGTTGTTACAAACTTTGAGTTGGTGAATGTTTGGCATAGTCATTATGATGTTCCTCATGTCAATAACAAGCTTGTGGAATCTCACGTAATACTCATAGACACTCTCATCTGGTTTCATCTTGAAGTGCTCAAATTCATCATAGAGTTGTGATTCTCTGTCTTCCATAGTTAATTGAGAACCAGAAAGAAGCATCTTGACATTATCCCACCTTGCCTTGGCGGTGTTGTGATTGATAAGCTTGTAGATATCTTTTGGAAGACCTTGAAGGACGATGTTAGAAGCCACGATATCGACATCGAATCTCTTTTTCTCCTTATCATTGAGCTCATCATATGTCTTTGGTCTGTCTATACCATAGATCATTGTTTCATCATCGTATCAATTAAGTCTCTTGTAGTCTCAATCGATGAAGGTCCTTCATCAATCGATTTGAGAATGTTGACCCCATTTTCCTTTCCAAGGCGATGCAGTCGATTCTTTGAGCCCAAGAGTGGTAGTGGGATTCGTCAAGCATAGGTGGGCGGTGTCCGACGGTTTGCTTGAACATCCTACGACAAGCAGTGGAGATGATTGTAGATGCGTTGGTAGCCATGTTTAAAGATTACACGGGATTTTATAACTCTATGATTAAACCGGGAAAATAGATTCTTTCAAGGTTTTACTAAATCGAGAAACCGTATTACAAACAAAAGGTAACCAAGTAAAGCTAAGATTCCTTGAATCAAATTCGCTAAAAACCAAGTTGCTAAGACAAATTAAGCTAAGTTCCAAATCGCTATGAATTTTGTGCAAGTAAGCTATATGCACCAAGTTAGCTAAGAGATCAAGTCGCTAAATAGCAACTAGCTACTAGTCCAAATCGCTAACACCAAATTAGCTAAAATTTAAGAACAAAATTAAGCTATCAAAATTGAAAGCAAATCGCTACCTTACCAAATTAAGCTACCGTGGTGGAGAATCCTACTTGATACTTTTATGAAAGTATCTAAAGAAAGAGTCGCTAAGCACCAGTCGCTACCACAATACACTACAACTCGCTCTGGACTTACAAAAAAAAGTAGCTACCAAGAAACGAACACCGTGACTCAAGTCGCTAGCATGAAAAAATTCAAAAACACCACTTTTCAATCCAAAAACAACCCAACCACAATGATTCAAGCCTTCCAAATCAAAACCTAAACACTTATGATGTTCCTAAACACAAAAGTACAATCAAAATCCAAACTTTAACACTAGAAATCAACCAAATGATGCAAAAACCACTAAACTTTCTCAAACTCAAAAACCACCTAAAAGCCACTAGAAATCCAAAGATATGTAAGAGATGATCTAACCATGGCTCTTGATACAATTTGTAACATATTGGATTTCACATACACATCAAACCATAAGCAAAGTAGTGCACAATGGTTTTAGAGAAGTTAGAGGTTTGGGAACTTTAGTGAGAGAAAGAAAAATCTTATTATGAGCTCCAACTCTCTACCTTGGTAGAGAGTATTTATCAAATACCCATAAAGCGCCCCTAAGGGCTATGGATCGGACATACTGAGTGGGTAAAGAACAGTCGTCCTCCACGGTGTTACTTAACTAAATACTACTTAACATTAAATAACTACGAGCTTTCTAACGATTACATATACTTGAGGTGACCGACACTTTAACTCTTTGGATTTTCCAAATCGACACAACCCCTCTACGTGGGAGAGGAATGAGTACTTATCACCTCCTTAAAAGAAGATAGCGGGGTTAAGCTGTGTTGCTATAACTATATGAATAGCGGTGTTCTCTAGGAGGGAGAGACGAGCAATGTCATCCATATTTTTCGTCTTTCTGATTAGCGGGAGGTGAGCAGGTTAGGTAGGACTACCAACAACTACTCGGGGTAGCGGTCGCGGGAATTTTACTTCCAAGGTTTCGTCTACAATGTAGCTTATCGTTCGGTTAAGAGGTTCAAAAGGATAGTAGGCATTTCTCGATGGATGAGGGAAGGATTAGGTGGTTGTTCAAGGAGCGATTCAGTTACTCCTTAAGATTTCAAGATTGTGAGCCTTTGGATTTCTACCTAATGAGAAGTCTAGGAAGTTGAGTATGTCTCTGTTGTAATATCTTGATTGCTACAAGAAACGGTTGGTTGACTTAATATGATATCTAGATTAGAAGGTAAGACTCCAAAGAGCATTGGTTACTAACCTTGATGAGTCGATTGACCTATTGGTGCACTAAATACTTAATGCGAGAAAGGTTCAATATTCAACTCAAAGTTCTAGTTCTCAAAGAGGTTAGACTATCGATCAATATCAATTCAACTCTTAAATATGAGTGAAGGTTAACGGCTCTAAGTTGATTTACTAAGGAATTTCGCATCGATGGAGTGTAGGTGTCGATGGGGCAGGTTGGTAGTACCACAATCGGCAGTAGATGTGCGAGACTATAGTTGATAGAATACTTTGAGAGTTCAGCGTTGCTAGAGCAACATTGACGGAACAATTTCTAAGGATAATCCTCGGTGAACAACTTCACTAAAACAAGTCGTTAGATCGTTATCGATAGGGGTACCTAAATAGAGGGTAAGGTACGACATCAACGGCACGTAGGTACTACCTTAATGCGAAATTTGTTGGCAAAAGCAACGTCGACCACAACATTATCGGTTTAGGAAATGAACAGCGTCGACTAGATGACATCGCAAATCAACATCAGTGAATGATAAGGTTTGAAGTTTTCAACAATTGGTTCAAGACTAGGCTTGGTAGGTGTCATTAACGGGGTTACCAACGCGAGGCTAGATGACAAATCCACGGTGTTACTCTTGAAGCGATGTGGAATGATAATTCCAACAAGATTACTATCGAAATGCGGTGGAGTGATAATTCCAATACGGTTACTACCGCAATGCGACCCGGATGACGTTTGAAATGAATACCGATTAAAGGTTGAAAGATGATTTTTAACAAAGTTATCAGCGAAGCGGGCGAATAATAATTGAGGCCAAATGATGATTGAAGTCAAATGGTGAGTTAAAACTTCGGAGCGAGATCAAAATCACAAAATAAAAAACCAAGGACCAAAACCCAAAACCGAATCAAAAAAATAGTAGACCAAATCCAAAACAACTCAAAACAATTTCAAATGCTCGAATAGGATCAACGAGGCTTATGTGAAAAACAATTGGATGAAAACGATTGCCATCCGGGTCTACCCGACTTATGGCGAACTACGCTCAAGTGTTAAAACAAGAATTTCACCGGCGGCGTATAGCGATGCGAGAAGTGTTGCGATTCAGAGGTGTTATGATGCGGTGTGTACGTGTGTGAGTCTTGGGATTTCGTGATGTTTGGTGAGTGTGAGTGTCGCGAGTCCACCTAAAATTTATCGTTCTTAAAAACCAATCTTAAGCGAACATAATTTTGTTATAACAATTCCCGGTATTTGCAAAATTCACCTCAGAGCGGACATAGGTGATGGAGTCCATGTCCTGTTTCTCTGCGTACGAATATAGGTGATCAATCTATATTCATTAGAGGTTCGATAATTAATTTTTAAGCACAACCAATTATTATAACCAATTCTTAATATATATTCCCAACTTCAATGTTATATGCCCAAAATGTATTCATTTTCTTATCTCAAAAATATCTCGTTGCTCCATTTAGTTATTAGCGTTAGGTATCATCATGTGTGTGTGGTGTCGACTTCGACAAGACACCATGAATGCACTCAAATAACCCATGCGACTCATAATGACACAATGAGGCGTCTAAGTGATAAACTTTATAGTTTAATAAGTTTGAGAATAAATAGTTAGATCTTATCGAATTAGTCAACTCGATAAACTCAACCATTTATTCATGTAAACTATATCCCAAAACCAAACACATCCTAACGAGTCATAAGGATAATTCACCCATTGGTAACATTATTCCATGTACATAGCGGGTGCTTATCAGGTTCGTCAACCTAATAAGTCCGTCATCCACGTGGATCAACGCTATTAATGTTAGGTCATCCAGTAACTCACATACAACACATAAATGATATTAAATACTCATAAATGTCACACTTCGATAAATGTGCCCTCGAAACATTTAATGACTCATTAATTACAAAACATTTCTATTCTTAGGCGTTAGTTTCCTTTTTTTTAAATGTAGAATAGAATAACAAAGCGAGCCTTGTTATCGAAGTTTAATACAAAACCATTTATCATCTATATCTTCTAGTACTATTTACTAGTATGTATATATATATATATATATATATATATATATATATATATATATATATATATATATATATATATATAAATTAGATATAAATTTCAATATAAATTTATTAGTTTCAATATAAACTTCAATATAAATTTCAATATAAATTTAGAAATAAATTTAAGTCATTATTACGTTTAGAGTTCCCAAGTCAGAGTCATGACTCTCGGCTTTTACACCTCATATTGTTCAATAGATACTAAAGACCAAGATATGGCATTGTAGGAATTGGGTCGAGACTAAAATTCCACGATAACACTGGCGTAGCGCAAAGTTGACATATATATCATTAAGACCAAAATAAACTATTTCACAACTCCAATTAATCCTCTAAACAATCTCATATGAATCTCGTCATATAGCAGACAACCAAACATACTCAACACCACTAAACACTTCCAATAGACTCTTTCAATTTCCTAAACATAACCGATTGGGGTATCAAATCTAATGTTTGTTAATAACTTACCAATTACCCAAAACACCATAATTTATTTATTATTTAATAAAGAACTTGTAGTGAAATGGTCGATTCCAATGCGATTCATACCAATGATTCCAGCGTTAACCAAATAATCACCGCGCTAGTCCAATTTATTATCTGAAAACACTTACTAGTTTCACATATCCTTATAACACTAACGGACATGAATTCATTATTAATAATTAAAACCGATTACCACTTGTTTTGACATTGTATAGAATAAAAAGCGGTTCTGAAAGTTTCGACTCAAAATGGTAACGAGACTCTACACCCGCCGACATTATCAAACCATTATAATCCATCATCTAGTTATGACCAAGGACACATAAACATGATAAGATGCAAAACACGTGAACATGACACAACCGCGATACCAACACGGTTTATGTTTTATTAGCTTTAACGCGTTTTAGACTCGTGTTCATCAAAACTTAACTGTGGAACTCATGTTCACGAGACAAAAGGCCTCGTTAAGTGACTCCACGACTTAGTTATAATAGCACCATTTCCTTTACATTCCTAAATCATTCCCACGGCCACTACTAATGTGCAAGTATTAAAATGAGTGGTGAGAGATTACGCAGAAATTGTGTAACTCGATACTTTGATAGTATGGTATTATTGATTAATAATGTTGAAATATTGGTTATCACAGTTTGTGTTCATTTGTTTACTTTCATCTTCTAAGTATATTCCAATAGATTCCACGTATTTGTGTGTATTCATACCAAGTTTTCTCTTTGTTGTTTTTGGAACTATCCAAGGCAACTACTTAATACAAGCTAAGCGTTATAGATATACGGTTTGGGACTCCACACTCAGTGAAGGGTATAGTGCGTGCGAAAACATGAGGACATGCTTTCTATGTATGTACAAGCATGAGGAAATGCTTATAGGGCGTGCGTAAGCATATGGAAATGCTTATGGGGTATGCGTAAGCATGAGGACATGCTTACTATGTATAAGCATGCGAGAGATGCTTATAATGAACTACTAAGGTAGGTAAACCTAAATTGTCCATTATCAGGGCATACATTCAACAAGTATCCCATCAAACAATTCATCAATTAAGCCATAAACATCTCATCAATAATTCTCATCAGTCAATACGTCTAATGTGTTCTCAATCATCTACATCTTTAAACTAGTCATGCGCGAGGCTTCGGCTTGGCGGTGAGCCAACGTGGCGGTCATAGGGCTAAGTTTTTACGAAAGTGGTTATAGTCTAGGTTTTGAAAATATGCGGTTCTTTATAACCTAGGCTGCGATACCAATCTGTAACACCCAAGAAAATCAGTCTAGCGAAAGCATCTGAGCCTTTGGGTGCCACAATCTTGGTATCACAACATAAGGTACAAAGAATGGTTTTATCCCATTTATTTAGAATAAGATTCATTAATTGAAAACATTAAATTTACATTAGTGAAAGTAGTGCGAAAATAGGCCCAAAAGATAATTAAAGCGGTCCCGTTTATTCATGAGTAAGCCTATGACCATGCCCACTTACTTAGCGTCATCTAATAGTGGCATGCCTTAATCACGAGAACACATGCTAAAAGGTCGACTACATTTGGTGAGTTCATAGTTTTAAGTTCAATTAAAACATAGTGGACCTGTAGGAGTTGATTTGCTATGCGAGACTTAAGATAGATACACATGGTTCATAAACCATTTCATATCGAAATTACAATCCATATCCCATCATCCGGGTCCTTTCGGGCCCAGCGAATCTAGTCGACCCGTAGCGTGGCAAAGTCTAGAACAATTGCCAACGGACTAGGTGGGGGTAGAAATCTATTCTTAGCTAGGCAACAGTTATAGCAATGGGATTGCTACCTAGTCTAAGTCAGCGACTCTTGCACATCTATCTAAGCAGTTAAGCATAAGAAAATCGAAATAGTTTTAAAGGTCAAGCGATAGCATGATTCTCACCCCAATTTAGTTAAGCGTGGATTAAAATGGGGCTATGAAACTCACCTTAGCCACGGCAATGCACTATTCACTATTGACCACGTGGCATCTAAAGAAAGCTAATCTCCATCGGAAGAGATAATGCGGCGAGGCCGATAAAGAGTAGAAGTGGCGCAACCTAATGCGTTATCGATTACTCTTAAAATACCGCTCAAATGATAAAGAAGTCAATAAAAGTAATGTGTCATAGTTTTCGGGGATCATTCATGTCAACACTTTCAAAAGTCCATCGTTCCAAAAGTTTATAATTTATATCTCAATAGTTTAGTTTTAACGTTTCGTGTGGTGGTAAGAAACATAGACGTGACTACAACTCACGCTGAGGAAAAGAAGACATCTCCATAATCGAGAGATCTGAGACCATCACTACAACAAAAGTGGCTTTTTAGGACCCTTTTTGTGGGACGGTATGATAATGGAGTCCTAAAAGCGTTTAATAGGACATATGAGCGTTTAGGGTCCTTTTTAAATATTTGCTACTTAAGCGATGTCCTAAAAAGGTATATAATAGGATGGTCGATGATTTGGGGTCCTATTATCATATAACTTAATATGACACTTAAAATATGGGTCCTAATAAATTACCTTTATAAGGCGTTTATTCATTATGGTTGTATTATAATAAACCATAATAGGACACTTGAGTATTGAGTCATAAGACACGCTTAGTTAAAGCGCTTATTCACAAAAAAAAGTTTTATTTAGCAAAATTTAATAGGACCTTTGACACGTCGGTATTATAACGTTAACCTTTATAGGACGCTTATGTACAATGGTTTTATAACATCATTTTTTTAAACGATTATTTGCAAAAGTTTTATTATAACAAAACTTAATAGGACCCTTAAAGGATGCATATTAATTATAGTTTTATTACAATACACCATAATAGGACACTTGATATAGAAGTCATAAAACATTTATTATTTAAAGCAGCTTATTCGCAAACGCATTATTAAAAACATAACTTAATATGACAATGGACACTTGGGTCCCATAGATTGATACACCATCATAAGAACACTTGATATTTGAGTCATAAACGCCGGTTTTATGGAACACTTATTCGAAATGTTTTTTGATAAGAAAAGTGAATAGGACCCTTGACAATAGCGTCTTATAACGTTAACCTTTATATAGCGCTTATTCATAATGGTTTGTTTATGATACACCACAATATGGCACATCTTTTAGAGTCGTAAAACATCCGCTTTTATAGCGCTTATTCAGTTTTATAGAGCGCTTAATTAAAGTTTTATTTGAACACAAATTAACGGGACCCTTGACAAGCTGTGTCTTTTAACATTACCCTTTATAGTATGCTTTTATTTGTTTGTGGTTTTATTATCCTGCTTAATAATAGAACACTTTTATTTGAGTCATAAAACATCAGTTTTTAGAACGCTTATTTACAAAAGTTTTATTTAAACATTAGTTAGTATGACACTTGATACTTGGGTATCAAAACTTGATACACCATAATAGGACACTTGATATTTGAGTCGTAAAATATCAGTTTTATGAAACGCTTATTCACAAAAGTTTTATTTAAACATTAGTTTTATGCCATGTATGATTTCCACTAAATCCTTATTATAATAATACTTTCCCTATTATTTTTCCCCAATTATAAACCCTAAATAAATAAAAACATAAAATGTCCTTCCTCAAATAGAAGTAATGCCACCACCACCAACATATTGTGAACATTGCGAATGGTAAGGCATCAGGACAATTGATTTCCCTTTAAGGCGTTTTCTTGGATGTGGTTGGTAGTGATAACCATTTGAAGCTCAAAATCATCACCTATGTCAAGCTGTGAAGATGAGTTAAGCTCAAAATCATCTTGGGCTGATTACTTTCCACCTAATTGGAAATTTAAAGGATTAACAAAGTCAAGCCAAAAGTCAAAAGGCAAGAAGTCAAAAGGCAAAAATGTTGAACAAGTTGAACTAGTTCCTGGTAAAAGGATACAAGTGTTAGGTCTTGCTAACAATGTTACTTGGGATGCAATATAAAAGAAGACATTTGGAGTCAAAAACCATCGATAATGTGTTATCTCCTTTGTATTGTTATATGTCTCAATATTTTGGAAGTTATGTATGGGTTATCTGTCTTTGTATTGTCCTTATCTATCAATGATAATGGTTAATTTGGTGCATTATTGATGTACTATACTAAGCCGAATGCACTCACAAAATAAACTAGGCTTGATTAAAACAAATATGACTGAGTGCAGTACCCGGTCCTAATGGGGTGATTAGCAGACCAAATTAAAGCAACAAGATAAGATCTAGAATCCCAATTAAGCTCGGGAATTCTCTGAGGTGTTAGCCGCTACTAGGAAACAAAAATGGAAGAGAAAACAAAGTGAATAAGCGGAAATTAAGCTCTTAATATGGGCATTTGAGCCAAACAGTGATAAGCCATATTGACCCGTTTGAGCCATTTGAGCCAAACACCCCAAGCGGGGTTGTATAAGAAAGAGTTATACAAAAGCAAGAATGAGGATTGTCATTGATTCTTAACAACTAATTTTACATAAAAACAGGGACTATTATTATTTAGCTAATTGAAATCACAGCTTCTTCAATTGGATCTTCTTCATCGGCAATAACTAAGTCATTGTTGTCCCCAACGGGTTCCATCAAAACCACCTCTAACCAATTCAATATCCATTGTTTCGTCATGTTGAGGACACATAAATGAGTCACCCCGCAAATGTGTTTCCACGTCATCAAGACTTGTTTGTTCATCCATGTCATAAACATGTAAGGTGTCTTTATCACAACTTGCCATCCTTTGTCAACAACATCAACGTAGCGAAAATACTTGATGTGCTTGAGAAGTTAGTATAAAGCTCGTATGAGCCTTCAATCCTTCAAAATTCAATATAGTAAACCCGTTGTCATCTTCTTTTTTCCTTGAACCATTTGAAATCCAATCACAATCGAACAAAACTACTTTCTTGTCAATACCATACTCCAACTCAATTATATCATTCAAAACCCCTTAGTAAGCTACATCTCCCTATAGGATTGTTATCTGTAGCACTCGAAAGTAACCGTTTGTCATGGCCTCAAGATTAACCCCACTATTCTCGTGTTTTCCTATTATGTTCTACATCTTTTTGTGTGAAATCGAAACCATTTATGATAAATCCTTATATTTTTCACATACTCGGATGGACCACTTGCCAAGAACCTTAGACTTTGCGGATTCTCGGATCCCTATAGCATGTAGCTCCTCAACCTGAAATAAGGCAAGATGTGTTAATTGTTTTGTTATTAGTAGGTCGAAAATGCTATGTCATTATAATTATTTTTCAAAAGTAATAAACACATCGTATATGCCTTACATGATCTTGAAACCACGACTCAAAAGTCTCACTATGTAAACGTTGAATGTCACGCTTACGTTTTCTCCAATTTTGATGATGAACCAGCGCCGATGTTCAACGCAGGTGTTAGCAGATGATAATGATGATAAAAACGACAACTATTAATCGTATAATATAATTTATGAAACTCACAACTAATATAATTACTTACGTTCGAAATTCATCAACTTCACTACAATTGAACAACACATATGAATGTGCTTTAGCCAAAATGTCAAGTTCCATCATTTCGACCTTTGTAGCACCAATCTGGCCGTACCCCGAAAGAGTAAAACATCCTCATAACCATCATCATCATTATTTCGACTCGCTTCGCATTGCAGATTTAATGTAGCTAAATACCCGAGATATCGTAAACCAACAATTTTAGATTCAATAATATTTGTTAATAAAGGTACGCATTATAATAGTATTGTGCACTCTCATTGGATACATCCAAGCGGTAATGAAGCTCCATCCCTCCTAATCCGCCTCTGAGCAAGATGA